>WEIV01011014.1:88014-223683 GCA_013390005.1 Calyptomena viridis | reverse complement strand
ATGTATATATATATATATATATATATATATACTTAATAAAAGAGCTATTGTTCCTTTTTTTATATATTTGTGGTCTTTTGTTTTCAAATTCAAATTGTACAATTGTCTTAAAACCAAGACAGTTGGAAGGGATCCACAAGGCTCATGGAGTCCAACTCCTGGCCCTGCATAGGCCCATCCCCAGGAGTCCCCCCCTGTGCCCAGAGGATCATCCCAACCCTCCTGGAGCTCTGGCAGCCTTGGGGCTGTGCCCACTGCCCTGGGGAGCCTGGACAGTGCCCACCCACCCTGTGGGCAAAGAAAAGCCTTGTGCTGAGCTCCAAACTCCCCCTGCCCTGACACAACTCCAGGCCATTCCCTGGCTCCTGGCCCTGGTCCCCCAGAGCAGAGCTCAGTCCCTGCCCCTCCCCTGCCCCTCACAAGGAAGTCATAGGCTGCCATTTTTAATGGTTAATTACCATACACGACCACAGTAATTAATTGGAGTGTCAGTGCCCTTTGAGGCAGCGTGGGTTGGTTGGTTGAGGAGCGATAAGGGGAGTTGCAGAGATTGTGACACCTGCCCGTGAGCTCCAGCAGGTGCTGCTGCTGAGGTGGAGGTGCACAGTGCTCCATTGTGGTCCCGCTGCAGCAGCAGCTCAGGGCAGGAGGGAGGCAGGTTGTGGCACTTCTGGGGGGCTGCAGAGCCAGCTCTGGCCATTGTGTTTGAGCAAGGGCTGTGCAAACAACATTTCTTGTTGGCAGTGGCAGGTCGGAGGTTCAGGGGGACAGATTCGGGTCCAGAGTCTATATATGAGGAGAGCTGTGATTCATCAGAGACATGATGGGGGCTGGAGTCTGAGAGTACCTTGCTGTGGTCTCAGGAGACAGAGTAGGTGCTCCTGTGTGGCAGGAGGAGAATGTGAGGTTTGGTGAGGAAGAGGAGGACACTCAGCTCGTTTCCTTCTCACATACTTGAGCATAGACCCTCTGTACCTGCACCATGTCCTTGACTGCCTTCATTCCTCCTGCCCTGTCACCTCTCATGTCCTTGCTCATCTTGCTCCTGGGCCCAGAGAGCTCTTTCTCTTCCCGTGGGGTCTGAGGGCACGTTTGTCTCAGAGGGACCAGAGTCTTGCAGAAAGCCAAGGAGCTGACAAAGGTGGGGATGGAGTCCCTCGTGTGCTGTGGGTTTGGACATGGATGTTTTACCAAGGGCCAGGGCACTCCTGATTGCACCTCTGCAGACTGGTGATGGTGGTTCAGTGAGGGATGGGGTGCACTGTGGCTGCATGTGAAGGTACGTCCCCCACCCTGACATGAAACAGTTGCATAAGTGGTCCAAAAACCAGTTCTTGCCAGATGTTGAAACATCCCCTCCTCCAAAAACGCCAGAGAGGCTGCAGCAGGGACTGGGATAGGTGTGTTTGCTGAGCAAGCAGCTGCTGTTTGCACAGATGGGAATCACTGGGCTACAGGTGGGTTGAACTTTGTTCCAGAAATCACCTGTTACAACTTTTGCTGCCCTCTCTGCTGCCTTGGCTTTGGATCCTCTTCTCTGCCGTGGGCCAAGGGAATGACCTTCCTCTGTTCTGTTTATCATAGAATCCGGGATTGATTTGGGTTGGAAGGCACCTTAAAGCTCATCCAGTTCCACCCCTGCCATGGGAAGGGACACCTTCCACTATTCCAGGTTGGTCCAAGTCCCATCCAACCTGGCCTTGAACACTTTCAGGGATGGCTTCCCTGGGCTAACCTTTATTTTTGTCTTTGCTGCTTTATGGCTTTTCCTCACACTTACCCTCTGTATCTTCTGCAACACACCAGGGCAGCTGGCAGGACACCTTGGAGGGGCTGCTGTCCCACCAGAGAGGGAAGAATGAAATAGAAACTGCTGCAAACAGTCTGTTGGGACACCACATTCCAGGAGGCTGGCATGATGTCCTTCCAGAGCAGCCCCTGTGCCCCAGGGAGTACATATCCCTGTTCAGAGACCTTTGGGCCTCCTGTTGGTGTGGGAGGTGTTTCTTTCCAGATGTTGCTTGGCCAGTCTGGAACTGTTACTTTCCTTTCAAAAATCAACACCAGGAGATAGTTCATAAGGCCTTTCTCCATCTTTACATTGCTCCTTAACCTTAGCTAATCTTACAGATCATGGTCTTCCAGATCTCCCCTGCTTTCCCTTTTGCTGCCTTAGTGTCTGAGTAGGAGATGCACAAACTTGAGTTTGACAACTGTGAACTGAGTAAGGGCTGAGTCAAAGGAAAAAAAGGAAAAGAGGGATCTTTCCTCAAACTAGGAACCAATCTTGCCACGTGGCAGGGTTCAAAGAGCAGTCCTGGGTCAAGCTGTATGGGCAGAAGGAGCTGTTGTTCCTGGAGAGGAGGTCTGTGTCTTGTGGCCAAGATGCTGGAGTTGATTGCAGGTGTAGGAAAGTTACTGGGGTCACTAATTATTGGGGTAATTAATTATCAGAACCCCACTGAAATCCTTCAGGAGATGATAATCCCCAAGGTGTGGTTTAGGATGCTGCTCCGTGGTTTATTCCCTCAAGCCAAGACCCTGAGTGCTAGCAGGGCAGGGGCTGGGACAGGAGCTGGCCACAGTCCCACACTCGAGGTGCCCCAGCCGGTGGCAATAATGTCCCTGCCATGTGCCATGGCACATCCCCTGTGTTCCCCCCACACCTTTCTGCCTCCACCTCTTTTATTTTTAAGCGGTCACCTGTGACCAGAAGAAATTGCACTGTGGCTGCTGGATAAACGAGCAGCCTGTACTTTGGCATTTGTGAGCACAGGAGACTTAACCCCAAACTGCTCTGGGTGCCCACGTCTCTCCTTAAAATCAGGACAGCTCAACTTTCAGTCAGTTAATCCTTTAATTCAACTTGGATTGCTGGTAGTGGGAATAACCTCTATTGGCCACCAGGAAAGTGAGTGCCCTGTGTGCTCTGCCATGTGCATGAGATATCCCATGCTACCTCTGCTATAATTACCATCTGAAGGTAATTAAGATGAAGAGAGGCAGTCCAGATGTAACTTTCAGGGGGCTAAACCAGAGCAAGATGCTCCCTTCTTTTACATCCCCCAATTTACTGAATCCTCTGTCCCAGCCAGACACTCCAAGTGTTGCTAATAGAAATAATACGCTAATGAGTACAAACCTGATTTTTCTTCTGGTGTAAAACTCTCCCCCGAGAAGCTGTTTGCTGCTGTGCTCTGAAAGTCTGTGTGCCATGAAAATCTAGCATCCCCTGTGGTAGACAAGGAAGGAGACACAGGTTGGCGGCCCCAGCTTCCTCACTGTTATTACACAAGTCTGATGACCTTGACTAAAGGCCTGGTCTTTTACTGGGGATTTCCCACCTCAACAGAAATGTGCAAAAGGAACAAATATCTTGCTTGTAACAGGATCTCCATGAAGTCTTTCCTGCTGTTTGTTCGTGTTATGTCTCCATGGCATGTTTATAGAAGATGGTGTTGATGTCAGCTTAGGGCTGTGGGACTCCTGCAAGAGCCAGGACTCAGTAGAAATGTTTGGTTCAATGGAAAAATCCTACTGCTGCATTCAAAAAAATCATTGCCCATCAAGAGGGCTGTAAATGGATTCAAGTATGGGATCAAAGTTGGGGTCTTTTCTATTCCCTGGCCTAAAGAGGAGGTAATTTAGTGTTTTTGCCTATGTGCCAATGTACTGCAAGGGCTGACTGCTCTTGAGGAAAGCATCCTGGCCTGATCCTTGTCCATCACAGTCTCCATTCAAGGTGAGAAGAATAAGCCCTGGGGCAGCAGCTGGGCTCAGCACAGAGCTCAGATCCCTGGGGAAGCTAGTGGTGAAGAGGCAGGTCTGAGGTTGGGATCAGGTCTGGAGTCTGTAGCAGGGTTGGACACAGCCTGGGGGTCACAAGGCAGGTCCAAGGTCTGGCTGAGGAGTCTGTCTGTGAGTTGTGGTCAGGACCGTCAGGGCCATGGCCAGGCAGGGGACCAGTGCTCCTCCAGCACCGCTCCGGCAGGGGCTGGTGGGATGAGCAGGAACAGGCTCCTGGAGCCCTCAGTTAGTGGAGGCCCCCAGTGAGGCTGAAAATGAGGGAGGATGGGCTGTAAGGGCCGGTGCTGCCTTTTGGTAAGGGCTGCCTCTTGCACAGCTAACCAGTGTTTCTCCAAGGCTGGTTCTCTCTCTGTCCCAGGCATGTGGTCCTGGCCTGCAGGTCCTGGCTGTGAGGTCAGTCCAGGTTCCACCTGGCACAGGAGTGGCAGGACCTGCTGTCTGCAGTGGATGCTCCTGGCAGACTCGGGGAGGAGGGTGTTGGTGATCAGAGGGGTGCAGGTGGAAGGGCAAAACCTCTGGTGAAGGGGATAACCACAGATTTCAGCTCAGGTCTGGCAAGGCTGTGGACACAGCTGTACCGAGCCCCTCGGTCACTGCCACTGACCAGAGTGCCCCAAAAGCAGTTCATTTTCCCTTTCCACTGCCATTCAAAGGGAACTGCAGTGGAATTAAGCCATTTGTCCCCACATAGCACCCTTGCCTAGTACATAACTGATCATTGCTGATCATTGATCAATGTACAACAGTGATCGCTGTTGCTCAGAGAGGTTGTGAACTCCCCATCCCTGGAAGTGTCCAAGGCCAGGTTGGACGGGGCTTGGAGCAACCTGGGATAGTGGAAAGTGTCCCTGCCCATGGCAGGGGGTGGCACTGGATGAGCCTTAAAGTCCATTCCAACCCAAACCATCCTGGGATTCTGTGATTACACCTACAGTCTACAGCCATGTCCCTTCACCTTATGCAACTTTTAGCAAAGCACCTGAAGCAAGAATTTTTTTTCTGGTTCCTTCCTTATTCTTGCAACAGTTTTCAGGAGTTGTTAGGCCCACATCACACTGTAGCTGGGCTCTGCCATCACGTTCTGGGAGAGGGCTGCTTCATCCCTCTGGCCACTCCACCCCAGAAGTGTCTCCCTGGGACCAGCCCCAGCCAGACCTGTGTCCTGAAGCCCCACACCTCTGCCTAGGTTTTCTGCTCCTTTATCCCTGCAGCTGGAAATGCTGTGAGGATTAAAAAGCCACAGGAGTCTAAAAGCCCTCAGGAGGGGGTTTGAAATCTGCTCAGCTTGGCCTTTTGCTCGGCACTCTCTTCTCCTCCCAGAGCTCTTAACAGTCCCAAGAATTTTTATTATTTTCCACATTGCAAAACAGTAATTACTGGAAACTCAAGGTGGTTTGAGAGCCAGGGTCCAGCAGTGCCTCATGGCTGTGCCAGCCCTGGATGTCCAGGGAGTGAGGACAGGGAGGAGCCATTCCCCTCGGATTTTATCTTGATGAGAACATCTTGACCAGCAATCAGGAAACAAATTCCTCTGTCACTTAGGAGTGAGAGGAGGCACCAAGAGGTCAAGCCTGTCCTTGGGCTCCTCAGAGATCCCTGGGCAGGGCAGGTGTTTTGCTGATGGTGTGGTGGTTACCAGTGCTGGCAGGGAAGAGATGCCCTCCTAGGTCATCCCTTGATGGGTCCAGTATTTACCCACTGGTATCGTACTCAGCCCTTGACCTCCAAAGGGTGAGATGTTTGCACAGCTTGTGGCTGCTGCACTGCCAGACTTGTCTTTGGAAAGCTCAAAAGCTGAAGGAAAATTAATCTAACTAGAGTTCAAAGGGTCTCCAATAAAGACTAAGCCTTGTTGTTATTCTGAAGCTGTATTTCCATTAATTCCCTTTAATGCTGCTTTAAAATTGCAGAGTGGAAGGGAATGTTGGTCAAAAGACTGTTTTGGTGGTTTCAAAAACAACCACTATTAATCAGCAGGGAATTATATTGGCCATAAGAGTGTTTAAATGGGAAGGTGGCTCCAACCAGGACACATGTAACAGCATGTAGATGAGGTGACGGATTAAAAATTAGCTATTGTGAGGACAGGGGCTTAGAATTAATGATTACCAGGAACTAACTAACTGGAAAGGGGCTGAACAGCAAGTGGTAGAGTTCAGCTTGACCCACTGCTGAGCTTTTCCCGTTCAGCAAAAGCCCAAATCTCATTTCTGGCCAGAGCAGCTTTCCAGCAGCTCCAACCCTTGGGTGCAGTGGTGGGTGGCCATGCCAGCCCAGCTGGGCTGTCTGTGGGCTGCAGAGAATGAGAAGAGGTTCAGTCCCTCCTCCATGGGCCAGACCCAGCAGCCAGAGCTGCTCCAGCAGTGGGTCAGCACTGCCAGCCTGGGGTTTGCTCCGCCAGCCCTGCTCTGGGAAGGTGATTCACAAGTTTTCCCTTCTTATTGTCTCCCTTTGCTTTCTCCTTTTGTGTCCTTTGGCTGCTGGCCTCTGCCGCCTGCAGCCCCCTGCCCATAGCTCCTGCAGAGTCACTGTTGGTCCACCCAAACCAACAGCAGGAGCAGCAGGCACAGAGCTGCTTCCCTGGCTGCATCTGCCAGGACCTTCCTTCTGCAGCTCCAGTGCTGTCCCCCCTGGCTGCATCTGCCAGGACCTTCCTTCTGCAGCTCCAGTGCTGTCCCCCTGCTCCTTTGGCAGCCAGCTGTCCCCTTATGGTGGTGGGGTGGCAGTGGCTCACTCCCAGGGTCACCCTGTGCTTCTACACTCTCCCCCCCCTCTCACTGCAAGGACTCCTTGACCAGCTCCACCACCATCGTGTCTGTCCCATCCTGGGCTCTGTGACCACAGGGAATATCTCTGCTCACCCTCCTGCTCCCCCACCCCTGGATGAGCGCACGGCAGCTCATGTGAGCCACAGCTCCCTCCCCTCTGGAAATAAGCCACCTTTTCTCCCATTCTCACACAGCCCCATCTCTGGGATGGTCCAGCACCTTGCTGTGAGGATATGCCCCTCTTGAAACTTGTCTGGCATGTCCATGGAGCTGGACACAACCATTCTGTGGACAGAAGAGTTGTGCAACTGCCTGGTGTGTGCCCTGGCAGGGGACCTGGGGGTGCTGTGGGAGAGGAGCTGAGGCTGTTGTGGCCGCACAGAGCACCTGGCACTGCTGCCATTTCTTTTCCAGATATCTGTATTTACTGGTTTGTTTCCACAGATCTTTGGAAAATATACAGGAAGCAGGGATGAACGTTATCATTGGTCCTTTTGGAAGTGTGTTTTCATCAAGAATAATTAACACACCATATTCCTGCCTTCCCTTCCCAAATTCCTTCAGGAGTATCACAGTTCCCGAGGTTGTGTAGACCTTCTGGTAATCCTGCTAACCCTCTGGTTAATTAGGCAAACTGGGATCCTTCATTAGAAGGAATGGCACTAATTGCATATCTGAGTTTTGCGTGGACTGCTGGCTGATGGAGAAGGAACTACTGCTGACTTCAGCAAGGGGGCTGGGAGTTAGAGGGGCCTGCTTGGGAGAGGAGGTCAAGCAAAGCTGTTTCCTCAGCAATGCTGGACCAGCTGGTGTTTGCTGGAGGGCAGATGTGTCTGGGGGTGGTGTGGCACCATCCCACAGAGCTGCTGTGCAAGGCAGAGAGGGTCGAGCTGCTGGTATCCTGCTGTTGAGCTGACATTAGTTTCCAACCTGAAAATGCAAATCTGCAATGGTATGACCTGGTAAGCAGCTCTGGACCAGAGGCCACAGTCTGCAGCTGGGCTTAGCTCTCAGAGCCAGGAAGAGCAGCTTAAAATCGACAGAGAGCTCTTTGTTTGCCCTGTGAAAAGAATTTAGAAATTTAGAAATTAGGCAATGCTTAGAAGCAAATATTGATTCAAACAACAGCAGCCCCAGTTCTCCAGCGGCCAGTTCGGCTCATCCCAGGTGGAAAACAGCATTTTGCAATACAGTCAAAACCTGACACCGAGTATTTCTCCAAGTCAGTTGGGAAACTGGTTTGTGGCTTTTCCTGAAAAATAGAATAAGGATGGCGAGTCTGTCAAAATTGACCCATAAGTCCAAACAGGGGCTGCTGGGAGCTGTTTCTGGAAAGCCAGTCACAGCTCTCCAGGTATCTGTCAGGCCTTGGGAGCCCTAGGGAATGCCAAGCTGGTCCCAGTCCATCGTTGGCCAAGGCCATACTCTCAGAGCTGACATTCCCACACTGTGGCTTCCAGCTGCTGCAAGCCCCATGCTGACCAGGGGACAAATGACTCTCTCTTCCAGGAGAGACTTGGCATCAGGCAGGAGGGCTGGGATTTTCCCCAGGTTCTCACACTGGCCAGGTAAACCAGCTCTGCAGAAGCCTCTTAACTTCTCCCTGCTCCTCCTGGATACCTGAACATTGAATCACGGAAAGGTTTGGGTTTGAAAGGACATCTTGTTCCACTCCCCTACCATGGGCAGGGACACCTTCCACTATCCCAGGTTGCTCCAAGCCCTGTCCAACCTGGCCTTGGACACTTCCAGGGACCCAGGGGCAGCCACGGCTTCTCTGGGCAACCTGTGCCACGGCCTCCCCACCCTCATAGTGAAGAATTCCTTCCCAATATCCCATCCAACCCTACCCTCTGTCAGTTTGAAGCCATTCCCCCTTGTCCTGTCAGTCCAGACCCCTGTCCCAAGTCCCTCTCCAGTTCTCTTGGAGCCCCTTTAGGCTCTGGAAGGGGCTCTAAGATCCCTTTGGAGCCTTTTCCTCTCCAGCTTACAGCCTTTCTCCACAGCAGAAATGTTGAGCCCTCTGATCATGTCTGAGGTTCTTCTCTGGACTGGCTGTAACAGATCCATGTCTGCCCTCCACTGAGGACCCCAGAGCTGGGTGCAGTGCTGCAGCCACCTGTCACCTGTCCCCTGCTGCAGTCAGATCTCATCACCTCCCCCTACTTGCTTCCCACACTGCCTTGGATGCAGCCCAGGAGACACCTGCCTTTCTGGGCTGCAATTCCAGTGACAGCTCATATCCAGCTTGTCACCCACCAGCACCCCAAGTCCCCCTCCACAGGGCTGCTCTCCACCCATCCACCACCCAGCATCACCATCTCCCATCTCCTGAGACGGGCACTGGTGCCACTGGAACTCCAGCCTTGTGTCCCACCCTGGGCTATCAATAGAGCAGGGAAGATGATCTGGGAAAACAGGTTCCCCCCAGGCTACTCCTCCCGCCTCCACCTGCTGTGATGTGACAGGACAGGACAAGAACTTTGTCAGATTTCATGGTTGGCCATGCTGACATCCTTGTCATGGCCAGGCTCCAGCCTTCTCCAAACCACAGACTAGAAATTCTCATTTCTGGAAGGAAACAAGTCAACCCTACAAAGAAGCCCAAACTCCTGGTGCCCTCTGCCCTCAGCCCATCCCACCTCGGGGTTCAGTTGATTCCTTTTTTTCTTTAATTCCATTTTCAGGGCTTAATCTCTCAAGGTGAGCTAGGTCTTCATCACACAACTGCCAGCCTCCTGACCCCCTGGGAACACAGCATTTGCTCTAGAGGCCTCCACTGCTGGCTAGGAGAGCTTCTAGGGAAATAACTGCTCCAAGAAGTTGGGTGACATGCCTGTGCTGGCATAGTGCCTCAGTCACAGCTTTCCCTTTCCCTGGCTGATGTTTTCCACATGCACACACACCACCAGAGCTCCAGGATGAGCTCTGGCAGCAGCCAGCACTGTGATAAAGCCAAGCCCTCTCCCACAGAGCCATGCCAGCTCTAACTTTACCCCAGCCCAGCTACAGGACAGAGCCAAAACTCCAGCCCAGCCTCCTCTCAACCACAAACCGCAGTGCACACACGGGTTTGCAGTAATGAGGGAGATGTGGAAATAAACAGTATTATTTTACCTTCTGTTTTACTTGGCGTTGTTCTTTCCCCGGGGTTCAGCTGTGTTTATGCATCACCAGTGACCCATGGTTGGGCAGAGGCTGTGTTAACTTGTATTTCTTCATCAGCCATGTAATTTTTAGCAGCATCCTCTTTTGGAAAACCGACCAGCTGGGATGTGCAGTGTTGCAATACAACGAATTTGGGATGTGTAACAATAATTCAGGCCGTTTCATGAAGGTGGGCACACACAGAGAAGGGTTAATGCTTTCTGGATAAAAAAGTCTGAGAGGCACTGACTTAGCTCTGTCCTTTCTGGTAAAGAATTCCCATTGTTACCAAGAGTTGGCCTTTGCTGTTCAGTGTCAGATGTAGAGGCTTTGGGGTATTGGAGGAGTTCTCACCAGGGAGCTACAGAACTTGCAGAGGAGGTGGGAGGGGTGTATTTAGTGAGAGAGAGGACCCATCCTGTCAGCAAACATGCATTTTATAACAACATTTGGCAAGGCAGTTGTGTGCTGGATGTTCAGGGGAGAAAGCTGATTGCACCACGGTGTTTGTCTCTCCTGGACTCCCAAAGGAAGGCCTTTTGCAGCTGGAGGCCACCCAGAATACTTTCCCTTTTCCATCCAAGTCTTCCCTTGGTGGGATGTACTCCTCAGGAAGGAGCACCCTGGAGGCCTGGTGGGTCTTTTGGAGATCAAGGTGGCCTAGAGGGCATATCTTCAACCTGCTGTGCTTCTGCCAGTGGGAACCTCCAAGGCAAGCTGGGTGTTGGAAGAGTTTCTTCCCCACAGGCTGGAGCAGCAGATCTTGGCCACAGGAGGCAAAGCTACTGAAGGAGCAGCCATGAGATTGGTGCACACCAGGAGGAGAATGGAATCCATCCCAGGGAAAGGTAGGATTTGACAGCACCAAAAGGAGGTGTGGAAGCAGCTCTGCATGTGGCCGGTGACATTCCAGAGGACTGAGGACATCTGGAAATCCAGGAGTTTTCTGGAAAACAAGAGGTAAGCATTGCAATCTTCCTCTTCCTTCACCCCTGGATTTGACCTGATGCCATCTGGGAGAGCAAGGGGAAGGGATGTGGAGTGAAACCCACCCATCACATCAGCACCTGCCATTGGGGGGCAGGTGGGATTTGGAAGGGGAGACAGGAGCAGTGGGAGTTCCATGTAAAAAGGTCTGGGAACCATGTGCAGAAGGCAAGACAGTTTGGGCTCTCCCAGAAACTTCTGTTGTTTGAATGGATCCTTTATGTTTTCCAAGTTTTTTTTCTGCAACTTTCCCTTTCATCTCTCATGTGGTGAAAATATATTTATCTGCTCTGATTAGTACAGTAACTACTTAGCTTGTGGAGCTAATTCACCATATTGTGCCCAAATATCTTTGCTTCGTTTCAGAGGCACTGCAATTTCTGGGCTCTTTTGGAGTATCTGTTAGAAGAGGCATTTTTGAACAAATCAACAAAAAGCTATGGAAGAACTGTGTGGGACAGCTTTTGGTGGGCCCCTTGTGCCTCTTCTTCCCAAGGATGAGAATGGTGAGGCAAGGATTGGTGAGACCCAAAGGAAGCTGGGGATGGATTTCAGTGCCATCTACCTGTCTCAGTGGAGAATGACCTTGGAACACCATGGGTTGCTGGAGTAAATATGGATGGGAGACTTCCAAAAGGGAAGACAGGCTTGAGGTAGGAGAAAGTCAGTCCCCTCACAGCTGTGTTGTGTTTGGAGGTGTTCTGGACACAGAAAATGCTGCTGTTCTGGGAAAGCAGAGGATGAAGGGATGAAATAGGAACTAACCTTGCTGAAGGAGCTGCTATAGATGATGCTGAAATAACCAGTGGCCTTGAGTGGCTCTGGCTCAGTCACAGGCAGGGCAGGCTCCCAGTGCCATGGTCATTGCCTGAGGGTCTCCAGCAGCCCCCTTCCCTGGGTCACCCTGTAGAGCCAGATCCTTGACTTGACACTGAGCTCCCACCTGCACTGAGGCCACTCTGGCCACCACCACCCCCCACCCACAGGTCACTTGGCCCTGAGCCTGCTGCAGGGAGGGAGAACAGCCAACTCAGGTGCTTCCAGTCAACCTCCAGCAGTGTGAGAGGGTGAAGGCGTCGGGAGAGGAAGGACCCGTGCGGGTGATCCAGGAGATCCTCCCTCCAAGGGAGGCTGGTGCTCTTCAGAGCAAGTCTGGGAGCTGGGCCTTCCTGCTGGGCTTCCAACAGCACCCCTGTAGCTTGAGTTGGGTGCACAGGGTGGGTGGACCAGTCCTAGCAGCTGCCTAGGGGTGCTGCAAGGGCTTGGGGGCTGGCTGGTGTGGCCCAGGGACTCCTGGATACCGTGCATGTGCCCAAGTCAGCCTGAAGCTGGTCCTGTACCCTGCAGCAAAGATTGAAGCTGGGAGAGCATCATGAAGACTGACCTTCCTCAACCAAGCCGTGCCCCACTGGTCCTTGCTGCAGGGACAGATCAGGAGTGTCTACAGTTGGATGGAGAGGGTTTGTAGAGGAAAATCTCAGGCATTTCTTCCCAGGTTTATCCCCAAAACTCACCAAAGGTGCAGCGTGATGTTTCCTTCTGGCTGCAGGACTGTCTGGTCACTGCTGTTGGCTTTCTTTGCCTGTGCAAGGAGCCAGATCATGTGTAAGGATCATTTACTTCCTTTCAACCCCACGGCCACTGCCAAGAGTGTGCAAGGGAACAGGCAGGCACTCGGTGCTGCGAGCCAAGGGGCAACAGGCACCAGCAGCAATTACTGGCAGGCACACAAAACCCAGGGCTGGATCCAGCAGGGACTTTCTGAGATTAGTTCTGGGCAAGACAGGGGGTGAGCAACACAAAGAAAATAGCCCCTCCTGCGGTGTTTCAGCCCCCAGGGGAATTCAAATGTCACAACTTGGGAATTTTCCATCTGAAGCCCCTTGTAAAGTGCAAAGCGCCTTGCCCCGCTCTGGTTCCTGCCTGCGGAAGGGTTCAGTGCCAAAATGAAAGGCTTCCTAAAAATGGGCTGATCTAGGGAGGGGGGCGATTTAGGAGCTATTGAGAAACAAGGAAGGACAAACAGTGTTAGGTCATTGCTTCTGCAAACACAGCCAAGGCTGTTCCTCTATAAAAGAGGGAGAAAGCGGTTCCAGAGCCATCACAGACTTGGAGGGGACAGTCTGTGACCAAGGCTGCTGCACCCCCTCCTCGGCACCTGACCCCCTGCTCAAGTATGAAACTTGTCCTCTCCACTGTGCTGTCCCTCGGGATAGTGGGTAAGTGTCTGCCGAAAGCAGGTTTTGGGGAAAGGAAGTAAAAAACTCCGCAGACCCTGGTTTCCCCCTAGAAAAGGCTGTTTTAGGGTGGCAGCACATGCCAGACATAGGCAGCTGTTAAGTAAAAGCCAGGAGATAAAGCGGTGTTTGCTTTGGCAGCTGTGGGTCTGTCAGCGAGGAGGTATTTCGAGTGTTAATGCCAGCCTTGGGAGGCTGGAGCCTGCAGCTCCCCACAGCAAGCTGCCGAGCAAGGAGGAGGGATGGACGGCACCCACCGGCATCCGGCATGGAGGGACTCCTCGGGAGAGGCTCCTCACTCCTGCTGTCACAGGGTGAAGGGAAAAATCATCCTCCGGCCAACTGCTGTGCTGGGAGAGGACATGGAAGGAGGGGAAACTACTGCAAGACCTGCCCGTGTGTTGGGTTAAACCTGAAGGCAGTGGCAATAAAATAGAGCTTAAATAACGAAAGACTCCCTGTGCTTCCCCCTCTGCTCCTATGCTGCTCTGTCCTGCTGCTCGGGCTCCTGCGGATTTTGTGCCATAATTGTGCTGCTGCAGGGCTGACTCTACCAGGAGTGATTCTTTCCTGTCTCTCTGCTCCCAGCTCTGGCAGGCCATGGGCAGGTAGCCATGGCAAGGAGATTGCTGTGCCTGGAAAGGGAAAGAGGGATCCCCTTCTTGGAATAGGCAGCAGGTCTCTTCTGATCCCCTGTAAAGTGTGGTGGGGATTAATGTCCTCTGGTGGCCACTGGCACCAGAAAGTCCTTGAACACTTTTTCTGAGTATTAGCACACAAAGATGTATTTTAATGGTTTCTCTTCCTCCTCTTCACGGAATGAGCCAAGAGTTTCCCCAAAATCTTTGTGCCAGTGGCCAGAGCACTCAGGATCCATTACCTTCCCAAGGTCACCAGTGCAGCCGGGCTGACTATTTCAGGATGCCATCCCTGCCCCCATCCAGCCTCTGCCCCACACAGGATGGTTGCCAACATTAGATTAAGGTGACTATGGCTTTGTGCAGCCAAAACTTGAAAAACAAACAGAATTAAGGCTAAGGATTCTCCCTGTGGCCAAATGCAGCACCCCCACTGGGAGGAGAGGAGGTGTCTGCTGGCAGGGTTATGGCTCAAAAATGAAGTACAGAGAGGAAATTTCAGAGGTGAAAGAGAAAAGGGAAGGGGCACAGGTTGATCTGAGATGTTTGAGTGAAATGTGCCATGCAGTGTTTGGAGGGAGTGTGCTGTGCAAGCCACCTCCTGGTCAGCACAACCCTGCTGGGAAGAGGCAGAGTTGAGGTGAAGGGGCAGCACAGGCTGGCATATCCTTGAACTGCAGGTTCCCAGCATTCCTGAGCTCCAGGTTGCTGGAGAAACCATGAGTCTGTGTCCACCTGAGGTCTTTGCTTTGCTCTGGTCTCCCAGAGCAGCCACTCAGCTGCATTTACTGGCTGGGGGACTCATGAGGACTGTGGTGGTGCTCTGGCATCTCTGTTACAGGGTGTAGGGGAGGAGGGGAGATACCAAGAGACAGTTCAATACATGAGTTACCCAGCTGCCAAGGGGGTGAGAGTGGCAGCATTCTGCACACAGCCTGGCCAGCTCAGAGCTGCTCTCCCTCTGGGGTTATTTGCAGAAGCACAGCTTCAGTGCTCTGACTTTGATCTCCAGTTTTGCAAAGTCTTGAGCTTAATTTCTGTTCAGGCATGTGAGTTTGTTCTCATCCTGTGCATGTTGCTGTGAGCCCAGACTGCCTGAATTGTCCAGGGGCAGGAATGATCCTCCCAGATGTTCCCGACAATGCACATGTCAGACAAGAAAGAACAAACCTTCCTGCATGACTTAGGAGATGTGCAAAGGAGATCCTGCCCCTGGCCATCACTCAAGGCCAGGAACCAGACAACTTGTACTCACAGAGATTCTGTTTCTCTCCAATTATTGCCTTTTTACCACTCTCAGAGTATTTATTTCTGATTCTTTCTACAGCTCTGTGTTTTGCTGCTCCCCCAAAGACAAACATCAAGTGGTGCACGATATCCTCAGCAGAAGAGAACAAATGCAACAGCCTGAGGGATCACATGCAACAAGACAACTTTGTCCTGAGTTGCCTGAGGAAAGCAACATACCTCGACTGCATCAAAGCCATCTCGGTGAGTGGGCAGCAAATGCCTGTGCTGGACACTGAGGATGTTCCAGCAGCCTGTTACTCTTGGAGATGGGGTTTCCTCCCACAGGTTGTCACCTGTGATCCCCCTGTGGAGAAGGAGTCATCCGCAAGGATCCAGGGGAGCCTCTGGGAAGCGTTTTTCTTGCTCTTTGCTAAGTGATGAAATCTCTTTGTTGTTCAGAATAACGAAGCAGATGCTATCAGCTTGGATGGAGGTCAAGTTTTTGAGGCAGGCCTTGCCCCCTACAACCTGAAGCCCATTGCTGCTGAGGTCTATGAACACAGTGGAGGTACATTTTCATGCCATATTTTTAAGCCAAGTGGTGGTAACAAACTGAGAGTGCAAAGGCCATCCACAGTGTCACTGCAGTGGAAAGGGGCAGAGCCACTTCTGTCATTTGCTGCAGTGAAAATCTCTGATCCCATGATGGAATGGAGAGCACAATGTGCAGAAATCTTGGTCCTCCTGAAACACAGAAATTGGGATGGTCCCAGAAATCTCCTGCTTTCAGTGGCCTTGAATTATGTGGGTGAACCACAGAGCTAGATGGCACAGATAAGTTGGGTACTCCCTGTGCAGTCATCCAGACAAAAAAAAAAGTTTGAAGAGGCAACAGCATTACTAGTGGTTGGGGAGGACCATCCAGTTGAGATCACTGAGGCAAGAAATGCCAGGTAATACTTGGAAAAAAAGGAGAGAAGCGTAAAAAGTGCTTTGCAGCAATCCCTGCTGACAGGAGCTGGATCCATGTCTCCATCCCTCCTCACCTGCTGTACCATCCTTCATCTCTCCCACCTTTCTCCTGGGAGCCAAACATACTATTTCCCCACCATATCCAAAGCTCCCAGTCTCTTCTGAGACTCTGCCCTGGAGTTCAGTCTGTTTGTACACAATATTCAGGATCAAAGCAGCACAGCAGTCATTCTCAACATGACAGCTAAGAAAAACAGATCTTAAATGGAAGGCTGAGGTCTCCAGCACCCCTAGGATTCAGTCATTGTATGCACAAGCAGCATGTGTCTGACTGGGTATAATTTTACAGACTAAATGTGGAATTTCAGTCTCACAATGTGGGCAAAGGCATTTGGGAAGAGACTTGCCAAAGGAGATTTGCCAAATGACTTGTTCAACTTCCTTACAAAACTATGGGACATCTAATGGCTGTCCTGTGGCAAAGCACTTTGAGAGGGAGAGTATTTTTAGGTCACTCACTCTAAGTTGAAATGTGCAGCATTGGTTCAATACTGGCAACCCTAAGAAAATCAGAAAACCACAAGCGTTCAAACAAATCGTAAGTGCAGTACTTTGCTCCCTGAAACAGGAGGTTTAGCAGGATTGGAGATGTTCCCAAGGCCTGTTTTCTCATTGCTTTATTGCTTCTTCCTGCTCTGCAGGCTCCACTACCAACTACTACGCCGTGGCTGTCGTGAAGAAAGGAACAGACTTCACAATAAATGATTTGAAGGGCAAGACCTCCTGCCACACAGGCTTGGGCAGGTCTGCTGGCTGGAACATTCCCATTGGGATCCTTGTCAGCCGGGGGTTCATCGAGTGGGATGGCAAAGACTCCGGGTCCATCGAGCAGGGTGAGGGGGGAGAGCTGGATCAGGGGGTGGGAATGAAGCCAGGGGTGGTGCTGCAGTGAAAGTGATGTTGCCTAGTCTTCTGTGGAGGCCCAGAGGTGGCTCACAGGGCCCTGACATTCCTTGTGCATCCCCTCCCTTCCTGGTCCTTCTAAAAGTGGATTTTTTACTGTTTCTTCTTCCTCATCCACAGCTGTGGCCAATTTTTTCTCTGCCAGCTGCGTTCCCGGTGTCACCACTGAGCCCAAACTGTACCGTCAGTGCAAGGGGGACTCCAAAACCAAAACATCCCGCACAGGGCCTTATTCTGGATATTCTGGAGCTTTTCAGTGAGTGAAAGTTATTTTTCCTTTGGGGAAATATTCTAGCCCTGACACATGCAAAGTTTTGTTATACCAGGGAAGGCTGTGTTGCAATCAGGAGTCCTGAGGAGCCTAAATTACTTCTCTGCCATTATAATTTCTCCCCTAAGCCAGCATAGCTTTCTTTAGGGGAAGGCCATTGCTCTACAGCTGCAGTTTATGCCAGAAATAATGTGTTGAAACTGCCAGTAGGGAGCCACAATATCTGTTTTTCTGACCAATACCTATTTTTCTGACTTCTCTTCTGCTCCTCTCTCCTGCAGGTGTCTGAAAGATGGAAAAGGAGAGGTGGCTTTTGTGAAACACACAACTGTTCAAGGTAAGCCTGCAAGATCTCTTGTTTCTCCCGTTTCTAGTCCAACCTCTCACTGCCACTCCATCCTGCAGTTCATCTACACTGTGCAGCTTTCATTCCTCTCCAGGTTGGCCCCAAACCTCTTCTTCTTTCATTTCTTGAAACATGTTTTGCACATTGTGGACGAACTCATCCTGGTTATTGAGAAATAGGGTTATGGGGGTCCACTATTTCTTCTCTGAGGTTCTTCTTTGTAGATGGAGAACCTGCTTAGCGCCATATCTCAGAGCCAACTGCAATGTGAGCAATCAAGCAGGTGACTCATCCCTCTGGGAGGGATTTTGGAGGGAATTCAGCCCACAGCAAGAGTTCACTGACTGCACTTCTCAGAGATGGAGGATGCCCAGAACCTGCAGTGAGCTCAGGGGAGGGTCACCAAGGTTATCGTGGGGCAGGGACAACTGTCCTGTGAGGAGATGAGATGCTCTGTGGGGTGGGCTCTGAAGGTCTCTGGTCCAAGCCCCTGCTCAGGTGTGTTCTCTGTCCTTGAAGGGTTTCAATATTCACCTGGAGCAACCTGTTCTGCCCCTGCCTTGAGCAGAGGCTTGCCAGAGACCTTCAGAAGTCCCTTCCCACCTCCTGTAACCTTATGCTCTCAATGCTGGGCTTTGTTTTCAGCCCTGACATTAGTTACCTACTGGCCTTCACAGGCCATGTGCAGCTCCTGACCTGTTCAATGCCTTTGCATGGTGTTGGTAAACCTATTTGTATCCATTTGTACAGAAATCCTCTTCCTATTGGGTTCATTGTGGCAGGGGCAGAGATGACCTCTCTTTCCCAGGCATTGCCTTCCCATAACCACACTGACGCCAGTCTCATTGCAACCTGTCTCCTGCAAAGAATTCTCCCCCCAGCAGAAATAAATGAATTACAGAGCTTCCCCAGACGGGCTTTTTTGTCCATTCTCATGGTGGTGCAACTCATGGTTCCTCCTTTCCTCCAGAGAATGCCCCAGATGAGAAGGAGGAGTATGAGCTCCTGTGCCTGGATGGCACCCGGGCGCCTGTGGACAACTACAAAAGCTGTCACTGGGCCAGGGTTCCTGCTCATGCTGTGGTGGCTCGGGATGACAGCAAGGTCAATGACATCTGGAACTTCCTCTCCAAAGCACAGGTACCATCAGGCTCTCCTTTCCTTCCCCTGGCATCTGTCCTCTGGCTTTGACTGCTCCCTCCAGAGTTATGGTTATGGTTATTTGCTGATTATATTTTCCCTGTGGCAGGAAAAATTTGGCGTGGGCACAACCAGCAACTTCCACCTCTTTGGGCCACCTGGCAAGAAGGACCCAGCCCTCAAAGACTTGCTTTTCAAAGACTCTGCAATACAGCTGAAGCAGATCCCATCACTGATGGACACCCAGCTCTACCTGGGCTATGAGTATTACAGTGCCATCCAGACCCTTCAGAGAGGTGGGTAGGGCACAAAACACCAAAGGTGTGTCAGTGTGAGCTGGGTGGGAGAGATGGCATCAGAAAATACGTCTGGCCAAAAGGAACATGATTTTTTTCAGACACAGATTTATTGTCTGTGAAGTATTTCCTGTGAAATCACGTAACTTCACTTACAAAAGGAATTTGTTGAGCCCAAACCCAAAATAACGTCATCATCACACTGACAAAGATGGAAAATTCACACACACTCCACACCAGTTATTCAGCTGGGGGTAGAGACTGAGCATGGTCCAAACTGCTGGTTAGAAAAGCCATTTCTGGTGTCCAAAAAGAAGGAACATCTCGGGACACCAGATCCAGTATTGGCCACTTGAGGGAAACAGTGTCCTTTATTTCCATCTAGACTCATCAAGCATTTACTGATGGTTTTCTAAGAGTGAAACATCCCACAAATGATCTCAAAAACCCACTTGGAGTGTATAGTACAATTTAAGGTATTTCACTTCTGTGAAGTGGCATTTGTGGAAGGGGGTGCATGGACTTTACACGGCATCAGACCAGATTGTTCTAATGCTGTTCCATGGAAACATAACTTGGTTATAATTTTCCAGCTTGCTCTGTCTGAGTCTCGTTTGCCTGGGCTGTGAGGAGTGCAGAAATGTGAGATATATTATAGGCAGCAATACCAAGTGCTATTAACACCCAGGCATTTAGTGGTTGTGCTGTTTTAACTGACAGAAGTCTGCCTGAATGGCCCGTGTTGTGCAGAAATTCACCTTTCTGACCAGTAAGTTGATTTTCGAGCATCCTTCAGCTTAAGAACTACCCTTTCTATTCTTGCCAGCTGATTAAACAAGAACACCTTGCCCTGAGCAGCAGTGGGTCGGTGTGTACAGGTGGCTTCATGGCTGAGTCCCACACCCCCAGGAAGTGGCCTGTTTGCTCCACAGGGCTCTGGCCTTATCCTGGCTTTTCCCTGGCTTTCCAGATCTCCCAGCCCCCAGCCGCAGAGGGACCAAGATCCAGTGGTGTGCCATAGGCAGGGATGAGAAGAAGAAGTGTGACGTCTGGAGTGTGATGAGCAATGGGGAGGTGGAGTGCATCGTGGCAGAGGACACCAAGGAATGCATCATGAAGATCATGGTATGCCTTAGGCTTTCCCTTTCCTTCTCACTGTGGACTTCCCAGATGTTCCTCCTGCAGTGTGATCCCTGAAAAACCTGGGGACACACGGTGTTTCATTGCTGTTGCAGAAAGGAGAGGCAGATGCCATCAGCTTGGACGGAGGCTTTGTCTACACTGCCGGCATGTGCGGCCTGGTGCCCGTGGTGGCAGAGAGCTACGAGGGTAAGCACAGCCCCTCCTGTCCCTCAGGGTCCAGGTGGTGGGGAAGGGGCTGGAGCCAAAGCACTGGGTGTTTTCTGGAATCTAGAAAGCAGCCTCAGTGCTGCATCCTGCAGAAAACACACGAGGCAGCTCTGCTCAGCTCTCGTCTTTCCACGACGGTGGGACAGCCCTGGGAGAGGAGGCATGGATGGTCAGGAACACAACCACCTCTCTTTGTTTTAATCCTGCTCACATCCTGTCCCTATCCTTTAGCCTTGGTAAAACCAGTTGCTTCAGCCCAGAGGAGCAGCTGGAGGCTGTGCTTTATTCTGGTGGTGTTACCAGAAACAGCTGCTTCTACAATGAAGTTTCTCCAGAAATCAGTGAGCTTCATCCTTTTTTTAGCATTTGAGGTCTCTTTAATTTAATATCTTCTTCTTTTTCCCCTGCACAGAAAATCACTGCAGCGATACAGGAGAAGAACCAGGTAATTACTGCGAACAGAGGGACAGAAAACACTCCTGAGGGATATAAGTAGAAAAATGTATGCAGTCATGAGTGGAAAATCAATGGGGAGAGGAGGGAAGGGTTTTATCCTTTGCTAAGGAGAGAATAAAAAATCAGGAGGGAAAAAGAAATCAGAAGGGATAAGAAATCCTCATGTATGTCTTGCTACAGCCTTCTCATACACCCAGGTGTCAGAGTTCTGGAGGGCAGGGAATTGTCAGGGATAACAATTTTCCAGGAGCACAGTTGGAAGTAGAAGCATCACATCTACAATCTCTTCCACTGTTGCTGCCTGGCAAATAATTTTTAAGTGCAAAGTATTTCTGCTGTGCTCTCTCCAAGGAGAAGCCAATGCTCTCCCTGAGGGATCACAGTGGGATCCTTGGGTCAGGCCTTAATTCTCCCCTATTTTATCTTCTGAAAGCAACCTACTTTGCTGTGGCTGTTGTGAAGAAATCTAACAAAGATATCACATGGAACAACCTTCAGGGTAAGAAGTCCTGCCACACTGCTGTGGGGAGAACTGCTGGCTGGAACATCCCCATGGGCCTCATCCACAACAGGACAGGGAGCTGCAACTTTGGTGAGTTGAGTTTTGCATCCGTTTCTTTGAGCTGGGAATCTGCTCCCAAAAACATTTTTCCATCCTTCAACTGGTCTTCAAAGTTTTTTGTGCCTCCTCTGGAGGTGGGAAATGGAGAAGGCTCTGTTGTTTAAGATTTCACTGAGCAAAATTTTAGGCTCCTGGGGATTGGTTTTAGGCTCTGATGGCAAAGGCACATCAGCTGCTTTGGGAGCCTCGGCTTTCTTTTCACATATCTTTCCTTGCCCTTGCAGCAGCCCAAGAGGTATTCCCAAAAAGGGAATATGGGCTGTCCCTGCTGCTTGTGCAGGGTGTGGAGTGGGGGTAAAGGATGAAACTCAGGAGGAGGATATAGGGCTGAGAACAGGAGACAGAGGCTGATCTGTCCAAGAAACTTAAAGGGACTGATCTGACTGCCTGGGAATTCATTGAGAATTGTGGTCCAACAAAACCAATTTGGCAATGTTTCCTTTGCCAAGGCAAAGTAAACATGATTATTAAAAGGAAATCTCTAACCACAAGAAGATATTAGTAAGTTTAATTCTCAGCCTCTCCATCCTCCTGCCTGCCTTTTCCACTGTCCCTTCTGCCCCCAGAGCTCTGGCATTGCTGCCAAATGCAGCTCTGCTAACCCATAAAGGCCATGGAGGCTCCGTCTGGCTCTGTGTGAACTGGGAATGGTTTGCAGGAGAAACATTCTTCTTTTTATGCCAAGATAGTGCCTGTTGCACTTGAGCCTTAGGCCCTGCTTCATTATAGAATCATAGAATCACAGAATGATTTGAGTGGGAAGGGACCTTAAAGACCACCTAGTCCTGCCTGCCGTGGGCAGGGACACCTTCCACTATCCCAGGTTGATCCAACCTGGCCTTGGACACTTCCAGGGATGGGGCAGCTTCTCTGGGCAGCAATAACAATAATTATCAAAAATAACAAGACACAGGTTTTACAGTGAAGGCTGTTGCCTCTCCCTGACTCCTGCTCCTTCTCCCAGCCTGTTTCCAACTCCCCAGTGAGCAATGACACAAACCCAACCTTGTTATTAAAACAAACCCCAACTTTTTGGGGCAGGAAAAGTGAATTTTCCCTATTCCTGCTTTCAGATGAATACTTCAGCCAGGGCTGTGCTCCGGGATCTCCTCCCAACTCCCGCCTCTGCCAACTCTGCAAGGGCTCGGGGGGGGTCCCTCCGGAGAAGTGCGTGGCCAGCAGCCACGAGCAATTCTATGGATACACTGGAGCTTTCCGGTGAGTGCTGGTAACACTCAAGGACCCTGGGAATAATCCCAGAGGTTTTGGGGAGGGCACAGCTGGAGTACAGCCTCAGGCTGATGTTAATTTGCTCTCTTTCTCCATTACACCACTGAAGTGCGTATGTCTGTAATATTATACATATGCAATATGTTTTGTCTTTGCTTTCTGAAAGATGATGTAAAATCTGTAAACTCTGTACAACTGGTGTCCTGGTGCCCCCAGGCAAACCTGGAGGACACAGGACCACTGGCAATGGCAGCAGTGCTCCACTGTTAACAGGGATAAGGAGGACTGTGTTTCAGAGGTCTTTAAAATCCTCACGGCAGGGCTCCTAGACCTGACTGTCCTCGGAGATTAATTGTACAAAATTAGACAGAGGTCTAGATCAAATCTGTGGGAGAGGGCTGGAATTCAAGCACCCACATCACTGGCCTCTCTTTCTACTTCCCAGGTGTCTGGTGGAGCAGGGGGATGTGGCCTTTATTAAGCATACCATCGTTGAGGAGAACACTGATGGTACGTGGTTATTATGGGTGTTGTGAGGCTGATGCCCTCCTGCTACACAAGACCTCTGAGTCTCCAAACCCATTCTCTTTAAAGGCAAAAGCAAAGAAAGCTGGGCCAAAGATCTGAAAATGGACCAATTTGAGTTGCTGTGCACTGACGGGCAGCGGGCGAATGTCATGGATTACAGGAGGTGCAACCTGGCCAAAGTGCCCACCCATGCTGTGGTGACACGGCCTGAGAAAGCAAAACAAGTCCGTGACATGCTGGAGAGACACGAGGTTTGTAGAAGTGGAAGGAATGTTCTGGGGTTGCCTTTTTGCTCTGATTTTCCCCAGGTCAGTGCCAGGTGGAAGGTTTTCCCTTCCTGATATGTCCCTTATCCTCACTCTTCCTCCATCCCTTCTGAACTGCTCTTTCTCCTCTGCCCCCTCAGCAAATACACCCTTAGGGAACAGCCAGATCATAGAAGCTGCTGTTGTCACACTAGACTTGTGTGACATGAGTTTATCACCTCCTTTCTGAGCATTGCTCTTGCTGGTGTGTTTCAGAAACTCCTGATGAGAGGCCCTTGGGAGCTCAGCTCCTTTTTCTTGGGCCTCATGGCTAACACACAGGAGCTGCTGGCAGCAGTTGGGTTCTGCATGGCAGAAGTGGGGGAAAAAATGTGCCTACCAGTGAGGGCTCCCTCCTCCAGGCACAGGGACAGAAGGTTCAGTCCTGTGTCTGGAGCCTGGCTTGGGGCTGCCCAGAATGGTGGTGGAGAAGCAGAACCAAGAGCTAGGCTTGCACAAGATGAATCTCTCCTCTTCGTGCCTTTATTTCAGGGACTATTTGGAGCAAAAGGAACCAGGAAGAAGGATTTCAATATGTTTGCCTATGAAACCAAGGATCTTCTGTTTAAAGACTTGACCAAGTGCCTGGTCAAGCTCCGCGATGGAATAACGTACAAGGAATTCCTGGGAGATCAATACTATGGTTCACTTGCCAGCCTCAACACCTGCAATCCATCAGGTAACTGGAACAGCTCCAGGAGGAAGTCCCTGAATTGCAGTTCTTACCCTACAGGAACAGGCAGTTTCTTCTGGAACTGTCCATGCAATGCCTGTTAAACAAAACGAGGATAACTCAGGAGGATGCCAACGTACTTCTCTCAAAGGTCCTTGGGTGAACTGAGAACAAACTTAAAAACTGGTGAGGTTTTGCCTCATCTTTAGAATATATGCACTTTGAGAAAAGGCAGAGAGAACCCACTGGAGCCATCAGTGGGTGTTCAGTGTGATCTGTGGTTAATGCCCTTTTTTTAGTGGCACTTCATGGGTTTTCCATGTGATGATGTTGTTGGCACGGCTGGGTGTGTGCTGGTGGGACACGAATGTTTAAAGGTAGGATCTGAACTTCTCCCTGTCCTTTCCGTTTCCAGATCTTCTCCAGGTGTGCATCTTCCTTCAGGACAAGTAGTGAGGTGGGAAGGATCCTCACTGGAGGGGGAGAAAACCTCGAGCCGTGACTCCTGTCGTGCCCTCAGCACCAAACACTGACCCATGGAGGGCCCTTTGCCTTCACTGCTTCCTCCACCCTCCCTCGCCACTCTGAAAGTGGTTCTCTGAGACTTTACAGTTCTCTGCTGCCATCACAGCAAAAAATAAAATCTCAAATCTAAATGAGTGTCCTGAGAATTGTCCAAACAGTCCTTAAGCCCATTCCTTCCTCAGCACTTCTTTCTGTAGGACAGTGACAGACACCAACATGGTTATTGTCACTTAAGTTTATTGCTGCTCATTAGAGATATTTCTTTCAGCAGTTGACAAAGCAAAATGGATTAAATATGCCCTAGAGCCCAATTAACAGGTGTTTTGTACTCTCTGTGCTTTTGCTTCATCCAAGTTATCCCTTTAGCTCCCCAGCAGGTTCTCCAGGGTGGTTGGGATACAGGAAGAGGGAGAGTGTTTATGTCAGGGAAACTGAAGGCTGGAGAAAGGGAAAAAAAACCCAAAACCAAACCAAAATAATACAGTGGTTGTAAGATGGGAGGTATGAATAGAAACTGCTCTGTCTTATATCTCAGCTGGCTGGGTCTGAGTCACTTCCACCAGGCAGAACTCTAAAAACACCCAAGTGATGGGGAGAGTCCAGGCTTAGGCTGGAAAAAATCTAGGACTTACCTGAGTGTGTGTTTGGGAAGTCTGTCTGATGTGCTGCTGACCTGAAAACAAACACGTAGGTTTGTTTTGCCTGACTCTGTTCCACAGTGAAAATAAGAAGGCAAGACAAACAGGGGCTGCTGAGGGCACAGAGGTGCTGAGAGCTTCTGCCTCCGGGGGAATGAGTATTTTGATGATTTTTTGGTGGATTTGTATGTGTGGTGAGAAGTCCACCAGCCTGACTGAAGATCCCTCGGGTGTTAATGTAGAGTGTGACAGGAAAAGATGAAATGTAGTTGCCCACATTTATGTAGGATGAAGTACCCGGGCAGGTGGCTTTTGAAACAGTTCTTCGGAATTAGCAAAGAAAGAGAAAAGGAGGCTCAGGGGGCACCTGGAATTCTCTGCAACTCCCTGGCAGGAGGGGGGAGCTGGGGGGGTCGGGCTCTGCTCCCAGGGAACAAGGGGCAGGATGAGAGGGAACGGCCTCAGGCTGGGCCAGGGGAGGGTCAGGTTGGATACTGGGGAAAATTTCCTTGTGGAAAGGGCTGTCCAGGGCGGTGGTGGAGTCCCCATCCCTGGAGGGAATCTCAAAGCCGTGTGGATGTGGCACTTGGGGACATGGGTCAGTGGCTGGACTCGATGATCCCGGAGGGCTTTTCCAGTCCAAACCACTCCATCATGTTGGGCTTTTCCGCGCCCAACAGCCCCGCTGCCCCAGCGCCGGGGGAACTACAACTCCCATGAGCCCCCACGCGCAGCCATTCCCGCGCTGCCGCGGGGCCGGAAGCGGAAGTAGTGGGGAGGCCACGTGTGCGGGACCATGGCGGGCGGGCTGGAGCCGGATCTGGCGGCTCTGCGGGAGCTGAGCGGCCCCGCCGCGCTCTCCGTGCTGCTCGCCCTTATCGCCGTCGCCGTTACGTTCCGTGAGTTGCGGTAACCCCCTTTCCCCGCGCCTCGGGGCCTGCCGGCGGACAGCGCCTGCGCTCGCTGAGTGCTGGCTGCACCAGCGGCCCCGTCTCCTCATCCCCCTCTTCTTCCTTCTCCTCCTCCGCTCTCCCGCAGTGATCTGGCGGTTCGTGCAGGGCAGGAGGAGCAGCAGGAAGGCCGTGCTGCTGCTGGGCCTCTGTGACGCGGGGAAGACGCTGCTGTTCGCGCGGGTGAGCGAGGATTGGGGCGGGGGGGCCGCTCCCGCCTCTCGGACCGAGGTGGACGCTCTCCCTTTAGGCCAGGTTTTACTCTCTTAATGAGACTTGTAAAAAATTGGGTTTATAGACGTAAAGGGGTGTAGAGCGGGATTTGTCTATTGAGGAGTGTCAGGAGAAACGGTGTTTTGGCTTGAGTTTACCGTAGCAAAAGGGTTTGGGGCATTTGACCTCATCCCGGTCTGCAGCTTCGTCCCGAGGGACAGCGCCGATCTCTGTTGTGTATGACAGTGACAGGAGCAGGGAATGGCTGGAGCTGTGCCAGGGCAGGGTTAAATTGGATCTCAGGGAAAGGTTCTTCCCCCGGAGGCTGGTCGGGCATTGACCAGGCTCCCCATGGAATGGTCACGGCCCCAAGGCTGCCAGAGCTCCAGGATTGTTTGGACAACAGGGACAGGGTGGGATTGTTGGGATGTCTGTACAGGGCCATCCAGGAGCTGAACTGGATGATCCTTGTGGGTCCCTTCCAGCTCAGGAGATTCTCCTTTATTCTGTTAAGCCTGAAGATGAAAGGAGCACATCCATGGTTTCTGTGTGCCCAGCTGGAGAAATCTCTCTGAAGGACTTGCAGACACACTCCCTTCCCTCTTGTTTTCATGGAGATTCAGGCTATAAATAGATAAGTTTTTTTCCCCTAATGACCACTTTCCAGTTAATTAGGGAAGTGCAGCAGTTTCCAGACCAGCTCCCTGCAGCCCCCCCACAGCCCAGCCCACTTTCTGAGCAGATCAAACACGATACTGGTGATTAAAAGCCTTGGGGACTTACTTCAGTGTTTTTTAAGCCTCTCTGCCTCCTTTTTGTGCCAACTGCCTGTTCCCCACAGCTGGTGTCAGGGAAGTACCGGGACACCCAGACCTCCATCACCGACAGCTCGGCCACGTACCGGCTCAGCCGGGACAAGGTGAGCGTCCTGGGCTCTGCCTCTGTAGCTTTTCCCACCTCCTGTGCCCAGCTGCATGGATTTCCTTGTGCTGCTCAGTGCCCACTCTGCTCCAAGGGCAGGATGGGAGTTTTCCATTCAATGCACACTGAGGAAGTTGGAAAATCCTGGGATTTAGGGCCTCCTTGTCTCCGCACGTTCTTTTTTTTTCTTTGTGTGTCAAATAGTGAAACATTTTGGACTGCACAGGACTGTGGGTTGGAGATTTGGGAGGGAGGGAACATTATTCTCTTGTTTTGGGTTTACTTTCTTGGCATAATTTCTGTTTCTCCCATGAAAACCTGAATTTAAGCTTAAATTTAAGCAGTGACGTGGCCCTTCCTGGCCCCAGCTTGGCCATTCCTTCTCTTCCATGCCCTGCCTATGGCTGCCAGTCTGTGGGAAGGGAAACATTTGCAGCTTCCACATAAAAAAAGGTCTTTTGCAAAGGCATTTTTGTGTTATTCCCAGTGAAGTCTGGGTGTTTAGGGGAGACTTGCACCGTTTGAATTGGTAACTTGGTTCAGAAACTGGGGGTTTACATTCTGTGTCAGGGGTTGTGGGTTTTCCCCAGCCCATGGTCACAGGAACCCCTGGATCAGGGGCTGGTGACACCTTGTTTCTGTCCCCAGGGCACTAATGTGACCTTGATCGACCTTCCAGGCCATGAGAGTTTGAGGCTCCAGTTCTTGGAGAGGTTCAAGGCTGCAGCCAGGTAAGGTGGGGGAGATGGACAGGGGATGTTTTGGGAAAGGATAAACCAAGTGGTGATGCTGGAAAGGGTGTGAGCTGGGCTGGGGGTGCCCTGAGAGCCACAGCTTTTGCTGTGAGGTGGTTTTTGCTTTGCCTTCCTAGAATATCCTGAACTGGAAGGGACCCACAAGGATCATCACCCTGCACAGGACACCCCAAAAATCACACCACGAATTTCCCACCTTGCAGCGCCCCAGGTGGCAAAGCAGCTGCAGTGGGGAGGGTCAGCAGATGTGGGATATCCCCGGGGCAGAGGGGGAAGGAATTCCTGCTGGGGCTGGACACGGGGTGTATTCCAGCTGCACATGCCGCTGACCCACATCAGGGTGGAAACAAATCCGTCAGGGCCAGGCTGGAGGAGATGTTTGCAGAGCTTCAGCCCCCCCTGTGTCCCCCAGAGCCCTGGTGTTTGTGGTGGACAGCGTGGCCTTCCAGAGGGAGGTGAAGGACGTGGCAGAGTTCCTGTACCAGGTGCTGGTGGATGGCACCGTGCTCCGGAACGCGCCTGCGCTGCTCATCGCCTGCAACAAGCAAGGTACCCTGGGCTGGGCTGCCCTCAGCTGCCACAGGGGCTCTGCCCTGCAGGCTGAGCTTCAGAGGGGTTGGCATTTCAGCAGCACAAGGCTGGAATTTAGGTTTAAACTTGGGCTTACTCAGCAGGAGCGTTGTTGGCACCACTGGAGAGCTGCAGCTCTTGGGTTGGGTGTGAGGAGGGCGGGTGGTTTGTGCTTGTGCAGAGCTGTTCCTCAGTCTCCAGGCAGAGGAAATAGGATCAGCTTGAGAACAGTGAGCTATTTCTACACAGCAGCTTCAGTAAAAACCATCATTCAGCTGCCGAGGTTCTGTGTTTTCTCTGGTTTGGACTATCAGGAACATCCAGTTACTGGGAAGGACTCGATTTGCAGATCCCTACAGTTTTTACAGTGGAAGTGTGGGTCCCTCCGTAGCGATATCAAGTTTTTGGGCAGTATCAGGTCTGGATTTCATACTTACTTCATGCAGTAATTCAGGAGCTGCTTGAGGCCTTCATGGCTCCACGTGCTGTGGGTGAAAAGTGCTGTGTGCAGCTCCAGTGCAAGGACAGGGCAGTGCTGGGGCATCAAACCCCATCCTGCCCAGCAAGAAGGAATTAAATCCCTGCATTTTATCAGACTGTTGGGTTGTTCCTATTCACTCCTGTGATCCCAAAGCTCCAGCATCCCTCATCCAACACAGGCACAGCGTCCTTGTCCCAGTTACTCTGATGACTGCACAGTGTGAGCTGGAGGAGTCAGGTTCTGAATTCTGACAGAAAACCAAAGGACTGACTTCCTTTTCTTTTCTATCTAGATGTCACAATGGCAAAATCAGCAAAACTTATTCAACAGCAGCTGGAAAAAGAGCTGTGAGTATGGAAAGGGATCTCAGTCCCTCTGAGCTCCTTCTCTTGTCCTTTATCTCTTCAGTGCTCTGTGAGCTCCATGTCTGAGTTCCCTGTGGCAAAACAACAGTCTGTTTTTCCTGGGGGCTCAGCAGTGCTGGGTTTACACTTGGACTCGGTTTTTCCACCTTAAATGATTCCATGATTCCATAATCCCTTTGGCCAGCAGACAGCAGCAGGGATATTTGTGCTGGTGCCTCTTCCAGGCTGAATACACAACCTTCCCATTTCTAGGGAAGGAATCAACTGCCACATACTCATGTTCTCCAGGGAAATAAGGATTGCTTGGCTCTGGTGTTGAGCATTTCCCAGTTACCTGTGGATCTGTTTGGTTTCCAGGCACATCACGTGTGCCCTGTTAGCACTGTTGTTCTTGCAGGCTGGCCCATTGCTGCCATCCTTCTCCTGGTGATCCCATCCTGGGATATCTGTGTGTGGAGGACCCAAGGAAGCATCTGCTCTCTTATTCCTGAACTCTGGGTGGTGGTCTTCCCCTGTGCTCCTTCAATTTAGCTCCATTCTGTGAATGAGGAGTATCTGGGCTTGCCTGAGGGCAGGCACTGCCAGGCTTCTCTGGCTCTGGAAGAGGTGCAGGACTCCATCCCTGAAGCTCTGCCAGAGCCCTGGGCAGTGATTGCTGTTTGCCTCTGTGCCTGGGACAGCCCCTTGCCTTGCCCAGCCTTGCATTTTGGGATCTGAGAGGCAGGCAGGCTGCAGAGACTCTGTGTCTCTTGGGCTCTTCCATCTCCCTGTGTTGCCTCAGCCTTGCCTGCCTGGGGAGTGTGGACAGGGAGGTCCATCCTGGTCCTTGGGCAGGCCTTGCTCCCAGAAGCAGTGACTCGATCCCCAGGTCCTCAGGCAGCGTGTCAGGGATCCTGCTGATCCCTCATACCAGGATGCCTCTCCCTTCCCATTGAACCTGTTAAACTGGCACAGACCCTGAGCACTGTGGGGAGAACCTTGGGTGATTCCTGTGATTGGTGTCTGCCATGGGGAAGTTGAGCTCAGGGCATCATCATCTGACCTGCTGCTGTTCATTACAAAACCAAACCTGTTTAAGCACCTCTCCTTGACTGCTCTTCCTGCCTGTTTTACTCCCTGGTGCCTTGCAACAGTGGCCAGAGCTCCTGCCTGTGCCTCACAGGGCAGAGCCCTGAGGCTTCTGTCCTCGGTGTTGCTGGCATCTTGCTGGCAGAGCTGGCTTCCAAACATCCCAGGAGCCAGGGATTCCCCTGCTTCCCAGTTCCTGACCCTTTCCCTTGTCTCTCTGCAGCAACACCTTGCGGGTGACCCGCTCTGCAGCCCCCACCACTCTGGACAGCTCAGGGGGTCCTGCCCAGCTGGGCAAGAAGGGCAAGGACTTCGACTTCTCCCAGCTGCCCATGAAGGTGGAATTTGTGGAGTGCAGTGCTCGGGGTAGCAAGGGAGAGGAGGGAGATGCTGACCTGGAGGGGCTGGAGAAGTGGCTGGTGAAGGTGGCCTGAAGGGAGCAGGGCTCTGCTGGGGGGCAGGACTCTGGGGGGCTGAAGGGAAGGAGGTGATCTGAGGCACTCAAATCTCATCTTGCTGTACAAAGAAGGATCTTAAGCTGGAAGTCAGCACTGTGGTGTCTTCCTCTGCTGCTCACGGGCTTGGGAGCAACATGACTGGTGTGATTTCCTCTGACCCTTCACTCTGCAGTGTTTTTATCCTCTCCCCTCTTCCTTTGTCCTCTGGGCTGCTGAGCCTCGGAGCTTCTGTTTTTCCTTTACCTTTAGACATTTCATTTGGTAGTTGCCAAGCGAATTAGGAAGGAGTGCACTGCTAGGTGAGTTTTAGAGACTGAAATCCATGCTTGTGCTTTGATTTAGCATTGCAACCCCACTGCCTCTCGGAGCCACTGGTCACCTCGTGGCTGGGCCAGCCCCTCCCTGCTGGGGAGCACTGCTCATCATCTCTGCTGCCCTGGGCAGGCATTCAGGAGAGGATAAAAAGCTGTTTTGCTCTGTGTCTCTGCAGTCCCATTCTTCCAAGCTGGTGCAGCCCTGTTTCTGTGGCACTGGAGGGGTCTGAAAACGCCCAAACCAGGCCTTTGTCCCTGTGCCCATGGCTTTGGTGATTTCCACTCCTCGGAACCATTCTTTAGCTGAGGGCTGTGTCCTGAAAGCTGCTTTCACTCTGCTTCTGTTTCCAGGCTCCTGGCAGACCCCTTTTGTCCTTTGCAGACCCCTCTCCTCCCCAGGTTGGTGCTCAGCTCCTCTGGTGTTTTCTTTTCTTTCCCTTGTGTTGGGAAGAGCAGGAACAGCCTTCAGCAAAGCCCTGTGCCTGTAACAAAGCTGATCCTTGCGTTTCTGACCTTGGGAACCAAGTGGCTCTTCCACTATCCATGCAGGAGGTGTGGAAGGTTATCTTTAATAAAATATTCTTTTCATTGTGTTCTTTTTACTTCATGCAGCCAGAGTCTTGTTGGAACACGTTTGTCATGCTTTGAACTCCTTTAGCTGGAGATGAAGGCTGCCTGCTTCAAATTCGTGATGCTGAAGTGGTTTTGGGGCAAAAAATTGCTGTTTCTTTGGGTGGTTGTTCTTGGGAAGCATCTCCTTGAAAAGCAGAGGCCAAGCACCATCTTCTGTGTAAGGGGGTAGAAAGGTACCCTGAGGCCACAGTTGGTTTTAAGTTATTCTTTTTAAAAATATTCCTGAAATAAATTTTTTTTTTTTGCTTAAATGTTCTCAAGTCTTGCTTTAGTCTGTGTCTTTGCCTTGGCTCTTCCCAGTGGTGTCACATCCACGTGGATGGGGCTCTGCTCCTGCTCAGCAAAACGTGGAGGGAGAACCGGAATAGCGTGAACAGACCTCAGTTTCCTAAAAACTTACTGATCCAGAGTAAATCCACCTCTCCTTTCCTTTGATTCCCTCCATGAGCACAGATGCAGCGGGGCCGAGAGCACAGGGAAAAGAACAATGCCTTGCCCCACACAGCAGTGGGATAAGGACAGGGGCTGAATCCATTTACCCAAATAGCCCAAAGCCCATCCTACTCTGCCCTGAACCCTCTGCAGGGAAAAAATATGATTTAAAAGGAGCTCAGTGCTTGACAAGAGTAGCTGAACTTTATCTGTTAGTCAGAGATGGATCAGACGGAAACCTGGAGCTGACAGTCTGATTGTTAGTAAAGATAATTAGTAATACTTTAGAATAGACAAAGCTCAGCTTAAATATTACTTAAAAATGGAGCAGACAGCCCATGGATCATGGTCTGTGAGCTGTAACAACCCTGTCACAGTGTGGATTAACAGAATCCACTGAACCCTCACCAAAACCCACCTCAGGGGGGTGAAGCAACTGCTTGGTACCGAAACAACAAAGCAATGAAGAGTGAGAAGGACCCAAGGCCCTGATGTGGCTGTTGGTCAGGACTGTTGTGTGAGGGGAGGGGGAATAAAGGTTGTAAGGGGATAATTGGAATGAGGGTTGTAAGGGGATAATTGCCCAAGGATTGCTTTGTTTGTCATCCCTCTTTTGAAGCACCAGCTCAAGCAACAAAATATGAGAATTTATTTGCCAGTGAACGTATCAAAGGGGCGAGAGCCTGGGGTTGAAAGTTTTTGCTGTGACTGCAACTCTATCCTTGCATCCTCCTCCCAACAGGTCTGCCACCCTCTGAACCCCCTCTCCAGCCCCTCTACCCTGCCTGCAGCCCCTGCCTGCAGACCTCTGACCTCCAGCCCCTGTGCAGGCATCCTGCCTTTGGGCAGGATGGTGCAGGCAGGGCACAGGATGATGCAGGTATCCGGCTGGGATCTTCAGGCAGGTTCCCCAGGGCTGCAGGCAGGGACTAGTGCCTGGCCCAGCNCCCCCCCCCCCACCATCTCTTCACCTTTCCCAGCTGGGAATGCCTTCAGCACCGGCAGGACACAGTCTGCAGCATTCCCCCTGCCTTGCCTGGCCGATGGGACTCCAGGAAAGCACCACAGTTGGAAAAGTGACCTTTATTTTAAAAAATAAAAAGAGCAACAAACCCCAAATGTTCTGCAGTAAACCCCTTGTGATAGCTTGTCACGACACGTGTGCGGTGTCCACGCTGACCTCGGCGAGGGGTGGGGGGACACCGGGCAGCCCCTCGGGGCTTGCAGCCACCTGCCCGCTCCTGTCCCGGCCAGGAAGGCACTACCTGGCTGGAAATGTCACTCCGGAGCCGGGATCATCTCCCACAGCAGGCACTTCTGTGGGTCCATATGTTGCAGCCCTCCTCTGCCTCTTGCTGCAGCTGGCGGGGGGCTGCCCCCTCCCCAAGGTGGGAGAGCCTGGGAGAAGCTGCTCCCAGGATTGGGGCTGGCACGGAGCATCCCTGGCCTGGGCTGCAGGAGAGGAGCTCGGAGCTGCCGAGGTGAAGTCGCTCCCGTAGGAGCTGAAACAAACCCAAACAAGACACAAGTACTGGCAGCGGGTGACGGGGGAGCAGAGCCAGTCCTGGGGAGTGGGCTACACCAGTCCCGCCGCCTTCTCCTGCACGTTGTACTCCTTGCTCCTCTTCACCTTCCAGCTGATGAGGGCGAGCAGGACGGTGCCCACCACCTTGTAGCCCACCTGCAGCCCCAGGTATCTGCCGGGAGAGGAGCGGGGAAGATGCCACGTGCGGAGGGGGCACCTCCCGCCAGCCCCAGGCTGAGCTGGGGACCATCCCGTGCCATCCCCGCCCTGGGGGGAAAGGGGCAGGGTGTCAGCGGTACCTGTTGCGGAGGAAGTCGTTGTTGTAGTAGGCGCAGAAGCGGCGCGGGGTGCACTGCTGCTGCTGCCAGTAGATGCAAGAGGAGTCGATGAGCGCTCCGAACATGGCCGGGGCCGGCAGCCAGGCTTGGGATAACAGAGGAGGGAGTCGGGTCGCTGCCCCCGAGGAGGTTCAACACCTCCCGGGTCCCCGGCAAACCTCCTCCGCACCCCTCAGACTCTTTAGGACACGGACACTCACCCAGCAGCCTCATCAGTAAGAACTGGACGCCGATGGCAAACGACTTCTCGTCCTGGTTCACCACCCTGCAGAGGAGAAACCACGGGAGGTCAGAGCCACTGGCTCTGGGTTTGGCCAAAACCCGGGCTGGTTGCACATTTATGAGATCTTGTGGCTCCCGAAACGGGGAACCATCACATCATCACATCTCATCCCCCCCCGTGACTCCTGCCCCGCCTGTGCCCACTGCTCACCGTAACACCATCATGTACAGGGGGTTGTGGGACAGGCAGGCGACCAGGGCAGCAAAGGAGATGAGGAATATGGCAGGAAGGAGCATGTGGGAGCAGCTGAGTGGACAAGAGCCTGTCTTGGCAGAGGACAGCCTGTTCCCAGCACGGATCAGGGAGCAGTTCTTGTAGATCTGTTGGAAGCATTTGGAACAGAACAGACGTAAGGCTCCCAAAGCTAAGAGCAGGGTTTGTAGTGACGCATCAGACCACAACCCTTTGCAAACATTCATGAGAGCATCAGCTCCAACTTCAAGGCATCCTGCAATGGGATGTGCCACCATCCCTGTCTCTCCAAGCAGACTCCCAGGAATTCCCCATAGCTCCTTCCCACGACTCCAGATCCCCTGCACTCCAAGTCAGAAAGGTTCCACCCCCTTGTTGCATCCATCAGGTTCTTACAGCATCACTCCCCCCATCTCCAGCAAGCCAAGGTTCAGCCGCTCTGCAAACCACTCACTTTACTCACCACTTGTTTGGGATTGGAGGAATTAGTGGTGCTGTTGGTGCAGCCAGCAAAGCAAGGCGAGATGTACTCCACGTTGTTTTCCCCACACACTGGGTGGAAGATCTGCTCAGAGCAGTGGCACCCACTCGGTGCATTAACCTGCTGCTGGGAACTCAGTGTACTGCCAAAAAGGAGGGGGAAAAATTGGGATAAAAATAAGAAATAGGACAGAAGGAATAGAAAAAACAAAAATTCTTTTTACTACTTGACTGGTTTCCCTGTTCCTGTTTGGGCTGGGACACTGCCAGCAGCAGCCTGGCCTCCTGCCAACCTCTGATCCCAGCAGGTACCTCTGGAAGTGTACAGTGAATGTGCAGGAATTATGTTATGTCTGCAAACAAGTACTCACACACTTCTTTTTGTCTATTCTATTTTTTTTTTTGGCCTCCCCAGCTGAAAACTAATGGGCCAAATGCCTGGAGAAATGGATGTGGGCTCCAACCAGAGCTGCACAAACAGCTGTGTGAACAGCCCCAGCTGGAATCACACCACAATTCCCAAACAAGCCTGATGACAGCGTGGAAGTCAAGAGGACAGACCCAGTGATCGGTTCTGTCTTGCCTCCCCACCTGAGGAGTACATGTCCTGAAGTGGCACATCCTGAATCCTGTGGGAATGTGGCACAAGGGAGCTGCCCCTGGGCATAATAGGATGGGGCTGCTCCATCTCCTGCAGGAAAACGGCACCAGAAACCTGTTCCTTGCTGGCAGTGCACTGGGATATGAGCACAACACACTTGACACCAAGCCTTGGAGGTGTCTAAATGTCATTTTTATCTTAAAAAGTCATGCTAAGAGTCACAAATATCCACTGAGGCAATGAGAGGGGTGATGTGCAGCTGCCCACAGAAGCATGTGAGGTGATGTGGACACAGCCACTAATATTACCCTAAAACTCCATAGTGAAAAATTACACCCTGCTTGTTTGGTCCAGAAAACCAGGAATAAGTTCCCGAGCTCTCTGTGCTGTGGGGTGCCTGGATCTCCTCCAGGCACTTGGATCTAGGAGCAAACAGCAGTGTGGTGATGGCCACTGCATGTGTCCCTCCCCATGGGTAAGTGGGACAAGAGCTGGAGAAACAAGGAGCCCATGTTACCTGAGGGGGTGGATGCCCTCGATGCGCCCTGTGGAGCAGCCCAGGAAGAAGATGGGGAGGCAGATGAGGATGGAGAACACGAGCACCACGACGGAGAAGCGGGGGATGGCCCGCAGGGAGAAGGAGAAGCGCTTCATGATGATCCCTCCCAGGAGCATACCGAGCGCTGCTGCCGGCAGGTTCACGGCCCCTGCAGGGAAACAGGGGCACTGCACCTCTCTGTGGGCAGGGGGTTCCCTGTGTGGGGCTGGGAGAACCCACAGATCCCACTGTTATTCCAAACCCAAGGCAGCTGGGAAACCTCCGCTCAGGAATCTCAGACCTCATCCAAAAAAGAGTTTCTAGTGACTTGTCCTGCAGGATTTAAAAATCCCGGGGGATATGGGCTGGTGGCTCTGTGCTGTTGGATGCTTTTTGCCTCCACCCGTGCTCACCTATGAGGAAGTTGGCGTAGGAGGAGGAGGTTCCGTACTGCTTCTCCAGGAATTTGTTGAGGAAGGTGGCCAGACCCGCAATGACTGAGGAGAAGCTGCACTGAGCCAACACCAGGAGGATGAAGAGGGGGTTGAGCAGCAGCCTGAAGAAGATCTTCGGGAATCCTACAGGGAAAACAGCAGGAAAAATCTCTTTTAGCCGTGTGCTCCTGACGCCAGCAATTTGTACTGGGAAAAAAACCCCACCCTTAGGCTGTTCCCGGTGAGGATGTCTGTGGGATGATGACAATCTACTGGGGATGTCTGCGGCCATGGGAAAGTGGGAGACACCCTAATGTGTCCTGGCAGCTGGCAGGACCATGGATGAACACAGTGTTTTCCTGGTGGGACATCGTGTCTCCCAAGTCTGTCAGCAGAGGCAGAAGGACTCCAGGTTCCTTGGGAGCAGCTTTCTTTGTTTGGTCTCTATTGAGCTTTTCTAATTAGCAGAGAGTGCTGGAGAGAGCTGGCATCATCCATCAGTGCACAGGGATTTGGAGAAGAGGGAGCTGGCAGCTCCTGGATATGACTGTGATGGACGGAGAGGGAAGGAGGAAGAGGCTTTAGCTGGGAAGAAACCATCATGGAGCTAAAAAGAGTCATTAATCTGGTCCCTCACCAGTGACATCCCTCTTGAGCCTCTTCTGGCTACACATAAACACAACAGTGTCAGCTGCAGTGGGGTGAACCCCTCAAAGCCCCGTGCCCATTCCTGGAGCTGGGATCAAACCTCCCAGGGCCCCTTTTCCAGCACACTCAGAACATCTTAAGGTCCTCAAACCAATTCTCAGAAACAACTGAAGCCCCACAGACCTTGCTTAGAGCCGGAGGGAGGCTGTGTCCACCTTCCCTTAGGGAAGGGTGTGCTGGAGCCCTCAAAGTGCCAGTGCTGGCCCTGGCACCTCCACACGATGTGCTGGACACCCTCAGAGGCACCAAACAAACCCTTGCAGCTTGAAATTACCATCGTGGTGGTCCCCACCCCCCCCCAGCAGGGCCCAGCATCCCTGGCTATGCCAGCTCTTTACTTTTTATAAACTCCAGCAGGGAGGTCTCTTCGGCCACTCCCGTTTCCATCTTCCTGAGCATTCCAGCCTCTGCATTCCGGTCCTGGGAAGAGGGAAAGGAGCAGATTGTGGTGAGAGGGGAGCACCCATGGGTGGCTGCCACCGTCTGGCAGGGTCTGTCCCAAGTGCCTTTGACCCCCCCAGTCCAGCCTGACAACTACAGCAAAGCCCCATCCAACATGGCCTGGAGCACTTCTCCAGGCTGGGAGAGCTGGGGGTGTTCACCTGGAGAAGAGAAGGCTACAGAGAGACCTCAGAGCCCATTCCAGAGTCTTAAGGGGCTCCAGGAGAGCTGGAGAGGGACTTGGGACAAGGGATGGAGGGACAGGACAAGGAGGAATGGCTTCCCATTGCCAGAGGGTCAGATGGGATATTGGGAAGGAATTCTTGCTCCCTGTGAGGGAATTGAGGCCCTGGCACAGGTTGTCCAGAGAAGCTGTGGCTGCCCCATCCCTGGAAGTGTCCAAGGCCAGGCTGGAGCAACCTGAGATAGTGGAAGGTGTCCCTGCCCATGTCAGGCATGTACAGTCCCTTCTAACCCAAACCATCCTGGGATTCTATTAATTGTGATTAAAGATAAATGATTAAAGGGGTGAATTGTCTCAAATATCACTGCAGCTCCCGAGCAGAGCAGCAAGACAACAGCTTGTCCTGCTTGAAGAGGCTTTAAGAAGTTGGAAAGCTTTCCTCTTCTGAACACTGATGAGAGACCTCTCTTTTAACTCTGCCAAAAGTCTGAAAATGAAAGTTGGAGTCATCTCAGCTCAAGTCTGGGGAGTCCTTTAGCCGTAACCATGAAATATTTTGGGCTTGATTTTGATCTTTAAAGAATGGGTGATTACATAATTTCCAAACAAAACTCAAGCATTTTTGTAACAAAACCAGTGGGGCTTGGCTTCAAAAACACCAACATGAGAAATCTTAATAATTCGGCATCTTTCCATAGTTGTTTTAGTGGGACAGGATTCCTGGGCTCCCTTCCTCTCTCCCACCCCTCTCATCTGGGGACAGGTATTCCCTCCCTGAGCTGGAGATGAGGTCTCACCTCTCCTTTCAGCATGTACCGAGGGAAGAAGAAGTAAGGGATGGAGGTGAGCACCAGGCAGCCCGAGGAGATGAGCAGCCCCAGCCACCAGGCTCCGATCCACCGCTGGTCCATCGGCGTCAGGGCCACCGTCGCTGCAAGACACCAGGACACCCCGTGAGAGCTCTGGGGGTCACAGGGACAAATGCCATGAAAATATGGACCAATGGAGTACAAAGGGTCCCAAGGGTCTCTCCACTGGCATGGAAGAGCAAATGGATGGAGGTGAGAGCTCCCACCAGCAAGACCAGCCGTGGTTGTGTTTGAGCTCCTTTCCCCTGGTCGGGATCCTGCGCTGCCACTCATCCCAAGGGTGCTGAGCCTCCCAGATGGATTTAGTCAGCGTGGGAGCACACTGCTGGCACAGGGTCAACACTTCCTCCCGAGCCAGCCAGTCAGGTGGGGATTACAGGGTGCAACTCCATCCTCCTCCTCTCCTGGAGTACACGGTGGGTTTGGAACGTGCTGCCTGCCAGGGATGCTGGGCCAGGACAGGCACCAGGAAAGGGCACAGCCACCTTCCTGGAAAAAACTGCTCTCCCATTGTTCCAGGCTCGGTCACTCCGTGCTCACAGAGACCGAGGGAAGGCAGAAGTACTGCTAACGAGCCTGGTTTCCAAGTGGACCACTTCTGGATACCTTCTCCGGAAAAAGGAGGAGAAGGTGAGAGCTGCTCCGTCTCCAGCACAGACATCCTTTGGCTGGGCCAAGCGATGCTCATGGGAGGTTTGACAGATTGCTTGGCTTGGGGACCACAGCTCCCACGTGGTGGCTGGGAAGGAACCACCGTGCCAGGGTGTGTCAGGAGAGGAGCCCACACCCTACTGAAACAATCATCCCACTTCCCCAAACAGGACCACTCCACTCTGGAGCTCGGACGTCATCATGGAGCGACCGGGCAGAGGCTGCTAAATCCGTCTGCTGCCGTGGGGAGATGGCCAAGGCTTTTTGGAGTTTCCTGCTCAGGTTCATTTATTATTCTTATCAGGCACCGGACAAAAATGTCAGGCAGGCTCTGATCTCTCTAAGGAAACACAGGAAAAGCCACATTAATGATGGAGCTGGGGGGAATTCTTTAGTGATTCAGTTTCCAGAAATAATAAGCACACACCACTGATAAAGAACATTATCCCTGCAGTGGCGTCGGCTTGGTGCCTCTCTCCTCAGACACTGGTGTTGGGGAGGAGAGTGAGTAGACTCAAGCCTCCTGTGTATCCATAGGACTACAGTTGTTTTCTCCATCCCTGGATGCTTCAGATGTCCCTGCCCCTCCCCACCACCACGCTGAGGTCAGGTGGTGGCAGTGGGCAGACCCAGGCCATGACGACCAGTGCAGCACCACGGTAGGGCATGTCCCTACCACAGGTCTCTGCTTCAGTGGGGTCTTCCAGACCACCTGGATCCTCCTTCACAGGATGGTGGGGTGGAAGAATGTGCTGTACCAGGGCAGTGGGTTTTATGGGTCACAGGACTTCTGTCGTCTTTCAACTCAGAGTGATCTCGAGACTCACAGAAGGTTTTTAGGACCATTACTACTCGAGAAACACTTACCAGTGTCAACCCTCCCGATGTCCACGAAGAGCCGAAGCACCACAGACCCCAGCAAGTATCCAAAAGCCGGGCCAAACACGGCTATAGCAAAGAGGATGGCTGGGAAAAGGGAGCAGAGAGAGCCAGTGTGAGCAGGGAATATTAGTTCCAATATAGATATGGCTTCTGTCTTCCCAGGTGAGGCAGGAATAATGTTACAACATGCAGGGGGGAGAAACCACCCTTTATCACACTGCAGATGAGGAGAAGGTGCCCATTGCTCAGCCACTGAAGGTGGTGTTTATCCTACAGGAACAAGAAGGGGAAGGCAGATGCCTGCAGGAAAAATCCCTCTGGTCTGCTGCAGTCAAGGCTTTGCAGATGCACTAGAAGCTGTCAGCTACACTGGGAATATCCATGTTCCACTGGAACAAAGGGGGGAACTCCAGGGAGCAGCAGGATGGTGACATTCCAGGCTCCCACAGGTGATGGAGACTTTCATCTCCTACAGGAGGCTGGGGATACAAACCCACCCCAGCCCTCAGACACAAGCAAAACCATTCGGTGCAGACATCAGGGAAGTGAAAAATTCCGAGAGCAAAAAGGCCACCTGACCACCCTGGGTCCAGCTGAACCATCCCATTCCAAAATAGACACCCTGCTACCTGACCTGTAAGGTTGGAATGTTTCCTTTTGAATCCTTTGGAATGAAAGGAAGGAAACACTTGACACGCCATTCTTAAGGTGTTCAAAAGGAGACAGTGTGTAGAACTGCAGTGACCATAAAATGAAACCAGGCTCAGGGTGGGGGCATTTACATTGTTCTGAGCCACCCACTGACAAAGACATTCCCACAGCCCTAAAGGGACCATCTATATAATAAACAACACACCAGCCCCATTTTCCTTCAGCTTCAGAACCTTTCATGGTCCTTCAGTCCTCTTTCCTTCGTTTTCCTTGAAGGTCTGGGAATTTAAAGGGCATTCAGTGGTCGTGGGAACAGTGACCCCTCACTACCTGGGGAAGACAAGGATGCTCAGGTCTAGTGGAAGGTGTCCCTGCCCCTGGCACAGGGTTGGAACTAGGTGAGCTGTAAGGTCCCTTCCAACACAAACCATCCTGGGATTCTGTGATTCTGCCCCTCCTTTTACCAGCCCAGTATGCTGAGAGGAGCAAGCACTACCCACACGTGAGCCTCTGCAGAGCTCTTTGGTGGTGCAGCAGAACTTCCAGCAGGATTTGGGAGCACAACACGCCTGGGTGGGTCTGGAGACCCTGCCAAGCACTCCAGTGCTTCTCCAAAGCCTACCCTGGGGAGTCTAGTTCCAAAGGCTTTCCTTCTCCTCCAGTGCTTGCCTTATTTTGGGACATCCGCTTTCCACTTCTAAATCACTCTGATGCCTTTGGCTGCTCTAAAGACATTGTTTGGCACCAGGAGGAATCGGGCTTTTAAACAACTTAGGGATTGAGCTCAAAGCTCACGTAGGCAGGTCAGCACCAGATGGGGTCTGACATTCACAGGGCATAAAAGGCAGCTTGATGTGGAAGCCAGGACCTATCTCTTTACAAACAAGAATTCCTCCTGAGCCTGGGAGCCCATACTGGGCAGGGACCAATTTCGGGGCAAAAGTGTTGATTTTGGACCCTTGATGCAAAATCTGTGCTAATTGGCTCTTGCAAACTGTCCTATCTCTGGTTAAACCATGACCAACCAATGCTCAATGAGAGCAGGAGATGGTCTCTGAGAAGGTTTCACTGCAGCTCTTCTCCCCCATGGAGATGACACAAGATCTCACAGATGCAAGGGAGAAGTTTCAGCTCATCTGTCTCATCTCCTTGCCCCTATTTTTTGGCTTCCTATCACCCATATCATAAATATAACCCTGAATGTAACAGCTGACTGTCAAGGGGAGAAACAATTTGGCTTTTTAATCAGGCAGGATTTTGTCTGAATCCCACTGTCTGCTCGGTCCATGTCCATTTATCCTCTCCAGATATTAACCTCGATATCCTTTTGATTATCCTCCTGATTATCCTCTCCAGATAATAACCTTGATATCTCATCTCTGAGGTCTGGAGGAGACAAAACAGTGCACAGCAATGGTCCCACTTACCAACATACAGAGGGGAATTGTTGGCTTCTGCAAAGTCGTCCACGTAGGATATCCCAAAGGGCTGGATGGGAACAGTCCCAATCCCAGCCAGCAGCTGGGCAATGACCATCATGGCCCATATGCTGCTGGCCTCCTTCTGGGGGTCCTGGGTGACATTTGGGCAGACAAACTTATTTTCTGCATAGCAGAGCTCAGCCTGCCCTTGGCTTTTGTTACCTGAAAGGGAGAAAACCAAGCATTACAACACTGGGCACAGCCCCTGTCTGCTCCCACACTAAACCCCAAAATAGCAGAGATCTCCCAAACTTGCTGAGTGGGCACAAACTGCTGGATTTTGGATGGAGTGCTCATTTTATTTAGCAGTTCTCATCACCCTGCCCTTCCTTTGGAGTATTGCACTGAGCTCAGGGTAGCAAACAACCAGGCTGTGATTTTAACCAAACTTTTAAAGAGTTCATTCCATGGAGCTCTTGTTTTAACGAGGGCAAACCTAACCCACAGCTGATTTTTGTTATCTGTGGGCTTTGCTCCCTTGTGGTACCCAAGCAGGAGCAGGAGGTGATGCCCTCTGGGGTGACCTGGCTGCCCTGAGCAGGACGTTCTGTCCCTGAATCTTTGTTGCCCTCATCACTCAGGAGCAGCCCAGCTCCTCCCAAAACACGGGTCTTGCTTCTTCATATAGTCCAGATATGGGGAGGTCTTGACCCTGTTCCAAACTGCCATGAAAACTCCAACCTGGACTGGAGAATCCTCATGGGCTGTTGAATTTGTTCTTTTCCATCACCAAGGCAATGCTCACAGTGTCAACCTCTTTGCCCTGTTAGTCTGTTTTTGCACAGTCCATTCTCTAATCCTGTTTAATTTAGTGAGGGTGTTCTGCAAGAATTGCACCACGTACAGAACTTTGAGGTCAATCACAGTGCTTGGAACTTCCCTTCAACCTTTTCAGTGGTTTCTGGTTACAATCACACCTCCAAGGCTGCACATAAATCTCACACTAATTGATCAGGGCACCAGCGTTATCTGACCAATGCATTTTCCATGTGATTCCTGGGCAATTTCATTATTGCTGTACATTTACACCCACCCAGGGAGCACACAAAGCATAAATGCTGGGTCAAAAGTCTTATAGCTCCAGGCAGGGAGCAGGGTGATACCTGCTCCTTCCTCGTTTCCTTCACAGTAAGAGCAGCCCTTGTCCCAAATCCTGACCTGTTCACAGCATTTAAGCTGTTGGAAAACTTGGACTGATGCCTGGTTTACTCTCCAAACTGTCCCACTCAAAAATCAGGGGGATGGGGACCAGCAGAGCAGGTTTTCAGAGGCGACAGTCCTCAAGGAGGCTGAGGCTCAACAGCATCCAAGGATTTAGGGCCTGACATCACTTTGAAAAGGCCAAAGCCAGCCCTGTGGCAGGTGATGCAGGTTCTTCTGCACATTCCATTCTGTACAGAAAGGTGAGCTGTTGTACAAACGAGCTTGTTTCCAAAGCATTCCCAGTCAAACCAGTAGCTTTTCTTAGTGTGGAACATCAGGATGACTGGCTAGAGCAGAACAGGCCCTGGGGACAGGACACCTTTACTCCATCATAGAGTCCCAGAATGGTTTGTGTTGGAAGGGACCTTAAAGAACATCCCATTCCCACCCCCTGCCATGGGCAGGGACACCTCCCGCTATCCCAGGTGGCTCCAACCTGGCCCTGGACACTTCCAGGGATGGGGCAGCCACAGCTTCTCTGGACAACCTGTGCCAGGGCCTCCCCACCCTCACAGGGAGGAATTTCTCCCTAAAATCTAATATAAACTTATTATCTTTTAGTTTAAAGCCCTGATGTGGCAAGACCTGTCCTGGCAGGCATCAGAAAATCACAAAGCCTCAGGACCAAGGTACTGCAGATCCTTTGAACCCCCTTAGGAAATGTACCAGTGCCCCAGAAAAAGCCAGAAGTGAATTGGTTTGTCCACAATCACAAAGGGCACCAGCAGCAGGACCAGCATCTCCTGCATCCCAGAGCTTCTGCCCCAAATTTGCTGCCCCATCAGCAGCACTGGCTGCTCTGCGAGCAGCAATCACAACTCAGTGACAATGCTGTCATCACCAGCCAGAACTGCAGTTTTGGAGGATCTTTCAGTGCCACAGAAAGCAAACCTGGTCCAGGATGCTCGGGAACAGGCTGGGGGGACAAAAAGTACATGGTGTGCTGAAGGACCCAAAGAAAGATGGGTGGGCACAGCCATGAGAAAAACAGACTTAAAATAACACATTAATCTGTTGAACAATTAGTTCTGGAGCATAGTTTATAAATGCACATGGAAGGATGTGCTCTCTCACTGAGTTCAGTCTGGAGAAGAGAAGGCTCTGGGGAGACCTTAAAGCCCCTTCCAGAGCCTAAAGAGGCTCCAAGAGAGCTAGAGAGGGGCTTGGGACAAGGGATGGAGGGGCAGGACAAGGGGAAATGCTTCCCACTGCCAGAGGGCTAGATGGGATATCGGGAAGGAATTGCTCATTTTGAGGGTGGGGAGGCCCTGGCACAGGTTGCCCAGAGAAGCTGTGGCTGCCCCATCCCTGGAAGTGTCCAAGGCCAGGTTGGACAGGGCTTGGAGCAACCTGGGATAGTGGAAGGTGTCCCTGCCCATGGCAGGGGGCGGCACTGGCTGATCTTTAAGGTTTCTTCCAACCCAACCCATTCACAATGCTATAATCACAGCACAGCTGCAATAACACGTGCAGGACAGGCAGAAGGGATCCCACATGTAATTTCTGCATTCAGAAGGAATTCCCAAGATACAAACCACCCTGTTTAAGTCGTGTGTGCACTCAACACATCCCCCCTTCCCAGGCAGTCCCACGTAGCCCAGCCCAGAGCACCCTGGGGTGAGTTTGTGCTGGCACAACTGGTACTCACTGATGCTGAGGGTGGTGTACTCGTAGGGGTCCGAGAGGAAGTGTGGCAGGGTGACCAGGAATGCTCCCAGTGCCAGCAGCAGCCCCCCTACACCAATCACCCGGGGGCGATGCACTCGGCTGCCGAAGTAGCTGACGAAGATGATGAGGACCACGTTGCCAATCTGGAAAGGGGAGGGGTGTTAGGAGACATCACAGAGGATGGTAAGTCCTTACAGCTGTGCCCAGGTGGGTGGAGAGCTCTGTTGTCTGGTGGGGCAGGAGTGGGGCGGCCTTTTATCCTGCGTGTTCCCTTCTCACCTAAAGCACCTCCTTGGCTCCTGCCACCCACCTCTGAGCACCCCTTGTTGTCATGAGTTACTTCACAGCCTCCCTGGCATCTGGATGGGGCTTTTTTGAGCACCCACAGCTGTCTCCCATCCCACAGGAATCACAGAATCATTGCATTTGGAAAAGCCTTCCAAGATCATTGAGTCCAATCATTCCCAGACACACCAAGGCCACCACTAACCCATGTCCCCAGGTGTCACATCTACACATCTGTAGAATCCCTCCAGGAATGGGGACTCCACTGCTACCCAGGCCAGGACAACCCTTTCAGTGAAGAATCTTTCCCTAATATACAAACTAACCCTCCCTGGCACAACTTGAGACCGTTTCCTCTTGTCCTGTCAGTTGTTACCTGGGAGAAACGTGGCACAAATTAACAATTCCCTAAAAACACAGCAAGAAATGAAACACGTTGCCTCCATTCTTGTGACTCAAACAGACACGAGCCCAGCTACAAAGTCCAGCTCACTGCAAATATTTGTGGCTCTGGACGTTTGCAACTGCAGATACAATCAGCTGAAAAGCCATGAAAGCACTCAGCTCACTCAGACAAGTGGAGGAACAGCACAGAATTACCATTCCATGGGCTTTCTCAGCTCAACATGATTTTAACTTTGGCATGTTGAAGTTGTCCCTGCTCATTGCAGGGGGCTGGGTCAGGGTTAGATGGCCTTTAAAGGTCCCTTCCAACCCAAACCATCCTGTTATTCTATGTATGGCTATGAACAACTTTTATTTGTGTTTACATGGGCTTCCTTTTTCGTTTCTCTGTGGTTTTTGTTCTCAGAATTGGTGCAGGCACCCACACAAAAAGGTTGTTTCCTGGCCAGGCAGGACAGATCACAGTCACAGCCAGTGGGAAATCTCAGCAGGCTCTGAACCAGTGACCCCAGATAGAGGTGCTGGTTGAGGCAAGACCTGGTCATCCACTTCTCCAGGGACCTAGAAGGATTCCCAGTGCCCAGCTTCTGGATGGAGCGCCCCATGTGCCCACCAGAGAGCTCACCAGCAAGGTGAGCTGCCACCAAGCACTTTGTGCCAGCAGGTGTCTTCCTAGCTGGCCTTGAAGAGTTACCAGGCAGGATATGATTCCTGATAATCTGAATGTGAAAACTTACTCTAGAGGAATTATAGATTAGAGAGTGTGAGAAAATCCTCAGCCAGCTCAGCAATTGGCCTTAAACTGTGTCAGAGGGAGGGGTTACATGGGACATTGGGAAGAATTTATTCCCTGTGAGGGTGGGGAGGCCCTGGCACGAGTTGCCCAGAGAAGTTGTGGCTGCCCCATCCCTGGAAGTGTCCAAGGCCAGGTTGGATCAACCTGGGATAGTGGAAGGTGTCCTTGCCCATGGCAGGGGGTGGCAATGAGATGTTCTTTAAGTTCCCTTCCAACCCAAACCATCCTGGGATTCTACCTTCTGCCAAGGCCAGCTCTTGGCCACAGAACCATGACCACACGTGCTTCTCACCCTCCTGGCAGATGGCAGATGTGAAAAGGCAGGTGTGAAAAGGTCTCCAAGTGCACAGAAACTGCTGCTTCACCCCGCAGACCTGGGCATGGCCAAGGGAGCCCTGCTTGTGAACACCCCCGAGACCCTGTTTTGGGAAGGTGCCCCACAGGTCCTGGCCACCCCTCGGGCACTTCTCACCCAGTTACCTCATGCAAACTGGAGATGAAACCCGAGGAGAGACTGGAGAGCCCGAAGCGCTTCTCGATGGTGGTGAGGCTGCTCTTGAAGTTGGCGCTGTAGAGGAGCTGGGAGAGCTGGAGGAGCCCGTGGCACAGCACAAACACCTGTGGGCAAAAGAACCGTGCCACGCCAGTGAATGCCCAGTGAGAATCACAGGCCCATTGAAGTTGGAAAAGACTTCCAAGGTCATCAAGTCCAACCTTTGCCCAAGCACCACCATGCCCAATAACCATATAGTGCAGTGCCACGTCTACTCGTTTCCGAACACTTCCAGGGATGGTGACTCCACCACTTCCCTGGACAGGCCATTCCATTGATTAGCCGCTCTTTCAGGGAAGAAATTTTCCTTAATATCCAATCTGAAGCTCTCCATGCAGCACTGAAGGCCATTTGAGGCTGCAGTGCCCAGATGCTGCTGTGCAACTGCTGGGACATCCTGTGGGAGTGGACTCAAGTTGTCTTTGGCCAATGGCTGCACCTCTGGCATGGAACATCCTTGGATTCACTCAGCCATAAAGCCAATTAACAGGGGTGTTGCTAGAAAAAGTCGGAAAAGGGCTTTAAAAGCCCTGGAGGGAAAGGATGAAATACACACAATGTGGTCTTACTACTGGAATATATTTGTAGTATTCCAAAATCAGCGTCTTCCCTTGAGCCAAGCCAGGAGTGGAGCTGAATGGAGACAGAGGAGGGAAAATAGAGAGAGTTTATGGAAGCCTGGTCCAAAAGTCTGGGTGGCCTGGGAGAGGAAGGCGCTCCCAGCTGGGGATGCAAGAGGCAGCTAACCAGTGTCTTTTGATCTATGTTTAGCCAGAACAGTTTTCCTTTATTTTTCTTGGAATGAAGTGCATCAACATGGTGCCAAAAGTATTTTAAAGTCACAAAAAAAAAAAAAAAAAAGAAGGAAAAGGTCTTCTTATTTAAACTCACAGGAAATCAAATATTTGCTGAATACCGGAAGAGTGTCCCACAAAGATAATGGTGGGAAGTGTGGGATGATGAATGGGGGATCAAAGGTACTGCAGGGCTGGCAAATTCCTGGTATCCTTGGCCAGAAGAGCAGCGATATTCCTTATGAGTATTTATTTGGAAGGGAGGCAGCATCCAGGAGCCCTGATCCCTTGAGTGATAAAAAAAAAAAAAAAAAAGACCAAAATTGTCCACCTAACACAGAGGATGCAAATTCCACAGATGGGTGGAGTGGTGTTTTGGGGAGCAGAGGAGGATGCAGGGCCAGGTCCAGCAATTGTAGCAGAATTTGGGTAGAAGATGGGCAAGAAGGAGGTTTCTTGGGAAGCTTCTCTTGCAAGGGAGGAAAGCTGCAGCCAGAACACTTGGCTGGGTATCTAAAAGCTTTAAGGGAAAGGAGAGATGCTGACGGACAGGTGGAGACAACGGGATGGAAATGAAGGAAAGGAGAAAATGCAGCCCTGGCAGTGTGAAGGCAGGCTGGGAACAAACCTGGAGACCACAGGAAAGTCAAAGGAGAAAGGAAGGGTCACAGGGACAAGCTGCCATCACAGACTTCCCAGCCATATCCTGAGAGATGACAGCACCCAGGTTGGCAGCAGACTGGCATCTGCCACCAGGGCAGCCAGGCAGGAGAGGACAAATTCCCAGGCTGGGACTTCGCCCCAACAAAAAACCTCGGAGCAGCGACGTGGGTGTGACGTGGGAAATCCTCCCAGACAGGGATAAAGTGGAAGTGAAATATCTGCCAGTAAACTCTGGGAGCAGAATGACCTCTCCACCCTGCAGCTACCAACTCCCACACTCTAAACCTCATCCCAGCACATGGAAGCTGGATCCACCACCTTCTGCCCCAGCCCTGGTGCAGAGAGGTGACTCCTGTGAGGAGGGGGGATCTTATCGCTTGAAAACTTCCTTTTTTGTTCCTGCAGCTCTGGGCAGAGCCTACTGAAGTGCCTGGAGTAAGGGACTGCCCGGGTTGCAGAGCAGCTGGAGCAGCGTCAGCCGGAGAGACAAAGGTGTTTGCCAACAGGGAGGGAAGAGGGTGGATCAGCGAGGCCGAATTTAGTGCAGCAAATGTCAGCCCAGGGCACAGGGGCAGATGGAGTGCTGGGGAGAGAGGGAGGGGAAGGAAGATGAGGAGGAAAGGCAGCCTGACACCCTGGAATGTTGGCAGGTGATGGGGAGAAGGTGGAGGCGTGGAAGGACCATGGGAAGTACAGCAGGAGAGGAGAGGGACAAGCTGTGGTCGGAGAGGGCAGGGGGGAGAAGGAAGAGCTGGCAGGAGATGGACCAAGATGGGATTATGCCTTGGTGGTAACCTGGAGACAGACAAAAAAGTGCTCAATTAGCTCAGTTGGGTAGAACATGGTGCTGGGTTTGGCCCCTGAACTGACCATTCACTTCAGAGTTGGACTTGATGATCCTTGTGGGTCCCTTCCAACCCGGAATATTCTGTGATTTCCTAAAATGGAGCCCTGGAATGCCTGAGAGCAAGCTGGGGCTGTCTGCCCTCTGTCCCATGAGGGAAGGCAAGGTGGGAGAAATGCAGCTGGAGAGCACCAATGAAGGGAGAGGAAATCTTTGGGGTGTGACTTCCCCTGCCCACGAGTCCAAATCCGGCTCCTGTGAGTGAAAAGGCAGCGGAGCTGCATGGATGCTCCAGGGATCCCATCCCACCCTGAGACCACACAGCAGCCTCAATCCTTGGATGTGGAGAGCCTGGAGGATGAGAGGGGAAAGGCAGGGAAGATTTTTCTCCTTGGGAAGAAGTTACCACCCAAAACAGCCAGAGCAAAGCTAAATAGCCTTTGTTCCGGGACTTGTGCAGCTGGAGCTTGGCTTTTCCAGATGCACTCCGACTGTCAGGAGGTGAGAGGTGTGCCTGATTTAACACATTCCCTGCACTCGGCAGACTCAGTTTTAGTTAAAATAATGACAACCCAAAACTTGAAGGCTCTAAGTGCAAATAGTTGGGAGAAGCACTTCCTTGGAAGGCTCCCCAAAAGGATGCTGTGAACCTCCCAAGGCTGGTGGAGATGAGGGGCACCACTCTCCCACATCCCCTTGCAGGTCCTCATGATTCTCTCCCATCCCTGTTCCTCTCCCCATGCATTCCCATTCCCACAAGTTCATGCTCACCACCCACAACCTGCTGGTCCATGGAAACCGGCCCCAACCTGGCCCTTCCAGCTGCACCAGATGTGCTGCACTGGCCCCAGGAGGGGCCGGAGCTGCTGTAATTCATCTTCCCTGAGGACAAGAAGGTGCTTTTAAGGAAGAGCCAAGCTTGTTTGCAGGGAGGTTTCACTGGCACAAAGCCGACATGAAGAGAGGTTAAGGAGCTGAGGACACTCCCAAGTGCTGACCCTCTGGAGCAGATGCTCCCACCAGAGCCTGGCAGATTTTTGGAGCTTCAGGCAAGGAGCAATCACAGCCAGCCAGGGAGCAGCACGGAGAGGCCACAGGTGTGCACCCCCACACAAAATCCCCTCTTAATCATCCCTACACTGCCTTTGGAACACCGGAGAAATCCGTACTCCAGGCTGTTTGTACAAGTCACTTGACTCTTTTCCAAGATGAACTTTGTTTAAAAGGGAAGCAAACTCCTGGGGTAGGTCCCTGGCAGAAAGGATGCTCCCCCAGCCCGGCTTGTGGAGATCAGCATTTCCCAGGGCAGTGCTTTTTCCAAAGAGAAACCCAGTCCCATTGCAGGGAAGAGATGGAACTGTTCCTCCCGTGCTCTGGACAACAGGAGCTGGCAACAATTTTGTCAATCCCAACCCAAACCTCCTTCAAAGGAGATGCTTCCAACAAACACTCAGGTTTCTTTTCATCTCAAAGGAGTGGACCACCTCTACAGAGCTCCAGGAGCCAAGAGGCTCCTCCAGGCGTCAGGAGAAGACTCCTCCAGGTGGGAGCCTGGCTCTGCTCTGTGGGGACCAAGGCTTTGGGAAGATGCTGCCACATGCAGCATGGCCACCTCCATCTTCTCTGCCACCTGGAGGAGGGAGTTAAGGGTTAATTCCTTGCTCTGCTTCCATAGCTCATGTCCAAAGTCATTCCCAACAGCCTTCTCACAGCAGTGAGAATGGAAAAAGCTGAGGCTTCATTCATTAGATGGACACAAGGACTACCTGGGGAGCTGGAGACCCATCCAGAAGCTATCCAAACATTCCCAAGGAACTGATGACACCAAGGTACGATGTGGCCAAGGCCAAAATTTATCTGGCTGGATTAAACCTTGGAAAAGGACTAGGAGTAAAGATGCTCCATTAGTTCTTTCCCTGTGACGGTGCTTTTATGGGTTTATACATTTATAAGGGTTTGATATATAGTTTTGTTAACTTTCATATATACTCTCTGTAAATAGACTGTTCTAGTCTCCCCCCACCCCCCCTTTCCCATTTGGTTACTCCTGACAATGTTATCCCTGGCCTCAGTTGTATCCCCTCCTCGGACCCCTCCTCCCTTATTCCATATTTGTATCCCAGCTCCCCCCTTCTTCTGGTCCTTTCCCTATCCATCTAAAGTTACTCGGTCCTGGATAGGGTTGAGTAGAAGGCCTCTGGCTTCTGCCCCTGTCTGTTACCTCCAGATCCCACCTTCCTTTGTCCCTAGTTGGTGTTTTACTTTTCCCCTCCCATCAATCACACCCCCTAGAAAAGGTCGAGCCCGAGAGTCCTGGGTGCTCTCTGCAGTAGGCTCCCATTGGGACCAAACCCCCAATAAACTGAACTCTGTTTAACCTACTCAGAGAGACATTTTCTGCTTCCTTTAGCAAGCAGTGGCTACAGGTCCTTCATCCTGGAGTGCTGTTTAGGTAAAAGGTGAACTGACCACACTCAAGAAACCTCTTGCGAGGTGTGTGGCAGGGCGTACCACCTAACTAGTGGCTCCAGAGCCGCCGGAGTGCCCGAGCTCTAAAGTGGAGAGACGTTTGGTGCTCTGGTGCCCAGACATCTGCCCCGACGCCCTCAAAGGTGGCTGTGAGCAAGCCTGGGCTAAAGCAGGGTCTGAGGAGAAGCCACCAGAGAAGGCACCGTAGCATTTCCCTACATGTGGTACTACTGGAGTTGCAGTTTGGGATCCAGAGAGCCAAAGCAGAATAGTTTGACCTTAGTGGAAAGTCAAGAGACTTTCCTCCCAAAATCAGGACACCCCCAACCTCCAAAGAAAGGAGGGGGTATTACGGGGGTTAATAAGCATATCTCCAAAATTTTAATAAGGAAAAGACAGGCTGCTTATTTTAGACTTTATAAATGATCAACTCTTACTACACTGGGAGACCTTCCTGCATTGGGATGGCTGAGATCACTCAGTCCAAAAGAAATATATCTGCTGGAAATAGAAAGTATAGAGACATGTGTGGGGAAATACATCCCTCCTTGGCGTTGCCTTCCTGTGGGCAGATTTATAGATCAGAAAGCACGGTGAAAGATGAAAAAAACCCCAACATTCCCAGGAAGCAAACCCCCTGCACACAGTCCATCCCTTGGCACAGAACCTCTGAGCTCCATCCAACGGCAGACATTGGCTCCCAAATGTTATTTCTACTGGAAATAATAAAAGGATATAAAAATTAAACTGATCAGGGATTGCCTGAAGCACATTGGAATGCTGACTGTCTGCTGCCAAGAAGCACAGGTTTTACAGCCCCCAATTTTCACGTGCAAAGATAATATTTGCTCTTTTTTTTTAACAAACGCAGACACGGCATTTCCCGGCACTGGATCCTGGTGTCCTCCCAAGGTTCTGGCCCCAGAGTGGAGCTTTGTGGTTGCAGAGAATTGCTGGGACAGAGTGGGAGAAGTGAGGCTTTGATGCTTCCCAAGAAAACACAGCCCGCGGAGCATCCAGCCGCCTTTTCCCTCCCGCAGGTTGGGTGGTTGGGTCTTCGCTCTCTCATCTGTTTTCCAAAGGTCTCCTTTCATTACGGAGCATCAAGGTGCAATCCCGGTTTCCTTGAAGGCAGCTCCAGCCTGGCTCTGTTTTCCCTGGCCCACGAGTGTGTGTAAACACGGCTCCCGCCCGGCGCCCCGGCCGTGCCTCGTGCTCCGTATCGGCGTCACTCCTCTGCCGTCCTGCTCCCCATAATCTTATCTACACTGACCACTCCTTGCTTGTGTTTGGGCACCCAACCACCTCGCCCCTCATAAAATTACCTTGTTTCATGTCTCCTAGACCTTGATCCCACTAAACTTTCCAACCCACTTTACCATCTGGCTCTTCCCCATCTTTTTCCTTATCCTGTTGGTGGAGAGCAGGTGGTTCTTCCCTTTGGAGCCTGATCCCACTAAAACCAGACATAACCCCAGTGTGGGATCCATCCAAACCCAACCTGTGCTGTCTGATGCACCACCACCATGAATGCTGGAAGATCCTGCTTGTCCTAAGGACCCTCCTTTTTTCTTTGCTACAGACACAACACCCAGTTTTGGAATATGCTTTGATTTTCTTGCTTAAATCAACATCCCAAATCAGCAATGACTTTCTCCTCTTGGTTTTTCCCTCTCCAAACTTACAGCCTCCAGACTCAGGACCTGATGAATGTCCTGTTCTTGCTAAACAAAGCATTTTATAATCTTTTCCAACAGGATATGAGAGCACAACTGGTACATCTCCAGGCTTCTGAAATACACTCCTCAGCAAATTCCATTAGTCACTTCAAAAGAAGGAACAAAAAACCTGCCCTTCTGCTGTTGGGACCTCAGACCCCAAAGCAGGGCTCCTTTTTCCTCTGCAGAAAGCATCCAGCCTTCCTAGGGAGGGGAAATCTCCCTACTCTTGTCCACTGCTCCCTGCATGCTCCCAGTGCCTTCATCTGGGATGCTTTAAAGCCTTATCACATTCTGGGAGCCCACAGTCTCCTCCTGACCTTGCTGTCCCCTCTCCTACCCTCTTCCATTCCATTCCTCTCCCTGCCACAGTATAACACTCAATTTAAACCTCTCCCAGGGCTTTTAAACCCTCCTCGATTATCTCTGGTTGACATGAGTGAGAATAATTCTCCGTTATCCTCCTGTTTCCTTCTCCATGCCAGGCAGTCCACAGGCATGGAAAAAAAAGCCTCCCTCTGCCTACACTCCCGACACTTTCACACTGCTCCCCTGTGCTCTCCAGCTCACCAGCTTCCAGCTGAAACCAGTCCAGCTCCTCTAAATCATAAGATATTTATAAAGCTCTCCTCTTTGTCATGTTTCTGGGGATCCCAAAATCAATTAAAATACCTCAAAACCACGAATGAGACAGTAAAGGCGAAGAAGCCAAAATATTTGAGGCTCTGTAAACAGACAATTCCTATGAAATAATCCTTTTCCAGTGGATGCCTGGAAGAGCAAGATGGACATTGAATCATAAAATCATTAAGATTTAAAAGGCCTCCAGGATCATCAAGGCCAACATGAGCTTAAATTACATGGTTGGGACTCTGGACCGGGGGACATCAGTGGGGTCAGAAGGTAGAATCCCACAATGGTTTGGGTCGGAAGGCACTTTAAAGATCATCCAGTTCTAACCCTCTGCCATGGGCAGGGACATCTCCCACTATCCCAGGTTGCTCCAACCTGACCTTGGACACTTCCAGGGATGGGGCAGCCACAGCTTCCCTGTGCCAGGGCTTCCCCACTCTCTCACCCAGGGGAAGAATTTCTCCCTTATATCCAATCCAAACATCTCATCATCCCACATCACCATCACTGGGGGGTTACCGGGATGCTCCAGGTTTCTCAGCAGCCACATTCCAGCTCCCAAAACTGAAAGCCTGTGTCTCTTCAAGGTGAATCAAGGCAAGCAGCTTCCTGAGGGGTTCAGGCAGCTCTGCCCCATTGGAGCAGGCACTCAAACCAAAAGGACAAAGCCCGGGTTCATTCCAGGCCCGAGCTCCAGCTGAGCCAGGTGGAGCCCCGGAATGTCAGTGTGCTGGAACTGCTGCAGTCATTAAACAGCCACATGTGACTGGGAGTAACTTGCACAGCAGCCACACGGAACTGTCACCAGCCAGGTCCCCGCAGGGAACAGAGATCAGCTGTAACCGCACAGATCCAAGCCAGGGATCCACAGGGAATTGCCTCCCAAAGTGCTGCTGCACCGCTCCTGCATCCCAACTCTCACCCTCATCCCACTCTTCCGACTCCACAGAACCCTTCAAACCACCCTTTCCACTAGGACCTTTCCCTCTCAGATGCCCATTCCCAGCATCATTGTGCTCCCAACACCTGCAAACACCAGTGGTGAGGGATGGAAGAAACCCTGGGAGTGATGGGAGCTGGTGCAAGGCGGGGGTGGACCCTTCACAGGGAGCACGGAGGGGTGGGAGGGTTTGCAGGGAAAAATAATTGGTTATTTTGGCCCAAGCTCTGCAAAAGTCACCTTGAAAGTGGTCCTGGCACATGGGCTTTAGGGATTAAATCTCAGCTTCGTGATTAAGACTTCCAGTTCTTAATCAGAGCCTTCCAAGCCTGCTAAAAGTAGGGAATTTTGTTGTGTTGCAAATACTGTCCCCATCAGAAGCTGCCATTGTTTATATGAGGATGTTTAGTGTGATTAATTTAAATTCCTTTATAGCACCTGGATCTTGGAGGGGAGGGGGGTGATGCCAGAAGCTTCCCACATAATTTGGAGTTGGATGAGCTTTTATAATCCATAATTTGCAGCTTCTGGTACTAACAAGAGCTACAAACCCCTTCAAACCCAGCTGCTGACCAGCACTGTTCACTCCAATTTATGCACGTTTGCTCTTAAAAGCAGGAATTTTTCTTCAAGGTATCAGTGTCCTGACTTTCCACCATTCCAGAGGGTGCACATCATCCATGTGATGCCAACAAGCATCTTTGGATAGAGCTGAAGCTTTGGATAGGGTGCAAACCATGCGCTTGGACGGTGCCAGTGTTGGGCTGGTGACGTTTTAATCCATGAGCACTTTTTAACACAGAAATTTTACTAGGAAAAAAAAACCCAGAAAGTTGACAAAGGCTTTTTTTGCTTGCTGCCAGCTGAAGGGAGCTGTGCCTGTTTCCAGGAGAGAGCATGAACTGCAAGAAGGGCTCTGGTTTTGGGTGGCTTTACTCACCCCAAGTCGTGGTCAACACTGGGGCAGCCCAGAGGGGGTTAAAGCCACTTTTTGCACCTCCAGCAGAGGAGTGGGCAGGTCACCAGCCACCTCCTGAGGCACATCAGTGTAGCCCAGAGGCAGCCCTAAATCACCCAGGGTAATCTCAAGCTCTTCCTCCTGGAGCCCTCCGCCAAAAAGTGCCACTAAGTCACCTGCTGGAATAACCCAGCCTGGGCGCTGGGTACCTTCAGGGATGTAGGACTGGGAGAAATCATCTGGGATGATGCCTGTAGCCCTGGGAGCTTTCGGAAGGAGCCAGTTGGGAACATCCCCATGGTAACCTACAGCATCCCTACAGAACTTCTGAGGCTCCAGCACAGCCCTGAGAGGAGCAGACAGCACCATCCTCTGTGGACGGAGAGGGAAGACTGATGGCAAACAAATCCAAACCTATCCCTGCCTATGGCTGCACATCCTGGAAACACACTGAGCTGGGGAGCGCTGACAAACCCTTCCCTGCAGCACACACAGGCTTGGATCCAGTGGGAAATCACATCCCAGCCCTGGGCACAACCGACAGCACCGGCATAAGGGGGCCCTGCCCGCTGGTTGCTTCTCACATGTCCCCAGAGCTGCTCTGCCCAGATGCCGATGTGTGGAGGTGCTGCCAAGTGAAAATTCCCTCCATCCAGGGATATCCTGGCCCACGAAGGCAGATGCCCCGGGGACAGGGACTGGCACGTGCAGCAGCCTTGGTGCACATCCAAAAACGGGCCAAAAAGTGGGGAAGAAAAGACAGGGCGAAGGCTGGTGTGAATTGAGGGTGGTTGGCAAGGTGTAAAGCGTGGCCAGGGTGCCCGGTGTTTTCTCACGCAGGCAGTGAGCTCTAGAGCCTGGAGATCAGGCAGGGACCGGCTCCAAGGTGACAGCAGGTGACAGCCAACACCAGAAAACCCACTTCGACCTGCCGAGCTTTTGCTTCTGTCACTCAAGACGCTCCATTCACCGAAGTTTTCGAAGCAAGCCCATGTTATTCTAGAGCGGTGTTTTCTTTTCACACCAGGATGTGGTTAATCATTCCCCGAGCAGCAGCAGCAGCACACTTTGTACCAGACGCCGTGGGGCAGCTCCCGGAGAGCTGCTCCGTGGGGTGTGACACCCCCGTGCCGTGCCGGGTAGCACTGCAACCCCTCCCGAGCCCCCCAGCCCTTCCGAGCAGGACAGGGTTATCCGGGACAGTCCTAGGAGCTGACATTCGAATTCAGCATCACCCAACACCCTCCGTTTTCCCGGCAGAGCGAGCGGGGTCGGGGTCACTCCGCACCAGCATCGCCTCCCTCCCCGCGGCGCATCCCTGCCAGGCGACAATCCTTACTTTGATGTTGCAGAATATACTCTGCGAGCAGGTACCGGAGCTTTTGGGGATGTCAGCTGAGGATTTGCCAGCCTCGGGGTGGACTCCCATGGTGGGGGCTTCCCGGGGAGCCCCGAGGAGTTGGGCTCCCGTGTCTGTCCGGCCCGGCCTGCAGCCCGCACGGTCTGTGCCGAAAACCCTTCAAGGCTGGGAGGGAGTGAGCCTGGCGGCGTGAGCGCCAAGTTTTTATAAGTCGGCTCCGCGGAGCGATGATGAAACGCTTTCTCCTCCCTCTTTTGCTTTGTGCACCGAGGGAACTTTAAAGTCGCAGGAAGCAAAGGGAAGCGCGCAGGGAGCAGGTGGCAGCGAGGGTTAGGAGAGCCCCGCACGGTTTGGGGACGGGGCTGTGGCGGTGGGACGGTGTTTGCCCACCCGTGGGGACACCCAGAGCCCCGACCCGCCGCTGTGCTCACGGCTCAGGCTGCGGGACGCGGCTGGACAGGGAAACGCACTGGCACTGGAGCCTTCCCGCAGGGAAAGCGGCTGAGATTTTAATTAAAAGCCCCCCTGAAGGGGCGAAAAGAAGAGGAGGCTCGTGGTGGGAGGGGGAAACTGAGTGGCAAGATGGAGAATCCCTCCCTGGGATAAGGGGTTACAGAGAGAAAAAAAGAAAATCTGTTTTTCTTTCATGGAAAAAGCTGCATTTGTGAAGCTCCTGAGCATCTTTTTTTTTTTTCTTTCCCTACCAACACCTCTCCGGAGCTTTGTTTATGCAAAGCATGGATTTATTTTGCAGCCTCGTCTCGGAGAGGGGGGGAAACGCGTCAGAGGGAGAAGGGCAGGTTGATCTCGCCCTAGGGAAGCCAGCTTCAAGTATTCAGTCAAAATTATCACCTTCCCCTCCCTCAAGCAGGTGGGGAGAGCAGAGGGACCCCGTGGGAAGCGCTGGAGTGCCTTGGGTATGTCTTGAGCCTGGAAGACATGCAGCTCCCTGAATGGTTTCCCCACGGAAGAGCTGGAGGGTCCCTATGTCTGATGCCCAGGGGCCCAGCACCTCTCAGCGGGACGCCCTGGGCTCCCCCCCATCCCTGCGGGGCTCCTGCCGTGGGCACTCACCACGAGAGGGTGCCTTGCACCCGTGGGAGAGGCTCCCTGGGCGCCTCCGTCCTCCCCGCCTCACCCAAACCCTCCCGAGACCAGACCCCGGGGCAGGACCCTCGGAGTCTGAGCAGGCCGAGGGCAGTGGGAAAATCAGCATCGCTGATGTGGAAAGAGCTCCTTTTGGCTCCCACCTTCCCAATTTCCTGACCCTGCCCCGGGACAGGCGGGTAACACTGGCCTAAGGGTGGCAAAAGGAGCATCCTGGTTTGGGAATCTCCTTTTCCATCACTCCTTTTCCACTCCCATCCCCAAATTTGCCAGATCTGGGGTGAAGCCAATGATGTGAAGAGACTCTTTTTAACCCTGAGTTAGCCAAGCCCTTTTATGCACCATTCTGTGGTGAGAGATGGAGAGTTTCCATTTCACCAAATAAAAGCTCAAGCAAATCGACATCCCTGCTCCTCTCCCACCCTCCCCGTGAGCCCGATGTACCACTGACCTCATTTTTCAGGCAGTGCCTGACCTGCTCAGCCCTGCCCTGAGCTCAGTTTATTCTGCAGCAGCCTGTGACGCTCACTTTGTTATAACAACCACCTCCATGGAGCAGCTGGTTTGGCCACTGACTTCAGCTTTTCCCTACAAATTTGTCTCCTTACAGCAAGACATAGCAGGGAAAATGCCTGAGCAGTCTGTGCCCTGCTTGGAAGGGGGATGGAACACTCCTTCCCTCAAGCCCATGGGCATGGGGTTGGATCCCTGGTTGTGGTGGGGTTAATAATCCCTACAAAGGGAAGGAAAAGTTTGTGGTGAGTAAAAAGGAAATCAGCTTTTGGTGAACTCTTCTGTGGGCTGGACAAGTTGCTTTCCACACTGGGATCATTTGGGCTGGAAAAGCCCTCTAAGATCACTGAGTCCAACTGTTCCCCAGCACTGCCAAGGCCACCACTGCCCCATGTCCCCAAGTGCCACATCCACACGGCTTTTAAATCTCTCCAGGGATGGGGACTCCACCAGTGCCCTGGGCAGACAGTTTCAATGCCTGAACACACTTTCAGGGAAGAAATTTTCTCTAATATCTGATTTAAACCTCCCCTGGTGCAGCCTGAGGCCGTTCCCTCTCCTCCTGTCCCTTGTTCCCTGGGAGCAGAGCCCGACCCCCCCCAGCTCCCCCCCCCTGTCAGGGAGTTGCAGAGAATTCCAGGTGCCCCCTGAGCCTCCTTTTCTCCAGGCTGAGCCCCCCCAGCTCCCTCAGCTGCTCCTGGGGCTCCAGCCCCTTCATGGGTATGAATCCTTGCTGGAGAACTGACCACACATCCCGGCTGGCCAAGGCAGGGACAGCAGCTGGAGCAGCCTGTGACCTGCTCCAAAGCTCAGGACCTGCCCCCACAGGCACCTCTGTGCTCCCCAGGGCCAGAAACCCCCAGTGAGCCCCTGCTGGACCTCAGACATGGAGAGATGCCCCAGCCGGGCCGATTTGCTGGAGGGCAGGAGGAAATGGTGCTTGCAAATCATGCTCCCCTCGTATTTCTCAATCTGCAGCTCTTGCAACAGGTAGGGCAAGAGAACACCTAGTTCGTGTCCAGCTGCTGTTCCTGGGGACTGCACTCCTTCCTGACCCACACCATGCTGTGCCTTGGGAATAAGCTTCCAGTGAACACTCTTCCCAAGAAGGGAGCACTGCCCAGACCGTGGCAGCTTAAATAGCCACAGTAAGTAACACAGTAAAAGCTGACAAATCTGAGGCTGACCATCACAGGGCACAACTGACATCTCCCAAGTTTTTATCCCGCTGGAAGAGAAACTCCAGCCCTTGGACACAAGTTCAGCTTTCTTACACTGACGTTGCTTTCAAATTATGGGCTTCAGACTGTGCAACAGGAGTAACAAAATGAGCTGCAGGTGAGGAAATGGGGGACTCTTGCCTGGTTTTGAAGATTCTCTGCTGCCTTTTCCTTCCCGCAGGGTTACAGCCTTGGCAAGGAACTGCTCATCCCACAGAAGGAAAGTGATTTACAGTGGTGCTGACAAGGGGAGGAGAGTTTGGTTTCAAACTCTTCTCATCGTGCTTTGTCAGGGCAATGTGGTTGATGTTAAATGCTTGGCAGGAAAGCTCCCACATCAGCAGGGTTTGTTTCCTCTTACAGAGCTCCTGGGGCTGAGCTTCTTCCTCAGCCTTTGAAATTAGTTCCTCCCACAGAACATCAGAACCCTCTAAAGCCACTTTGCTTCTGCTGGGGAGGAGACTGGGTCGAACTCCTTCAATATGGCCATGAGGAAAGAGAAGACTCTTTCCCCACATCCTCCTCCTCATTTCTTCCTGCTGAGCAATGGGTTGGTGCTTTTCTGGGGCGAGGACAAGACTCTGCTCCACTACCTGGCTCCAATGTGGCAGGGGCTGAAACACAGACCTTCTTGAAGCACCATCCATGGTGTGGAGCCCCAGCCCCGAGGGGACAAGGAACTCATTTTCCTATCTTGGAGCTGGAAGAATGTGAACTGTGTGGTCAGACAGCCAGAGGAACCTGGTTCTGCTAGTTCAGAAGTTATTTCCCCCAATCCAAAGCAGTAGATCCCCAGATGCCTTCCAAACTCTTTGGTGGCTTCATGTGGTCCATCAACAGCAGGGACGTCCACAGCAAACCTTAGCTGGGAAATCCTCTGGTTTTGGCTAAAACTGGAAGCTGGAGAAGGGGCTGGACCTTGGGAGCCCCTGACACAGCAGAAGAAGGGTGTGATGTGTGATCCAAACAACTTATGGATTCAGACATGGCAGCGATCAAGATTCTACAATCGAGGTCATCCATGGGAGGAGATGTGAGAGTGGACAGACACATCATGTGGGAAGACCCAAGGAGACTCTGCAAGAGAGAGGAAAGAACAAAAGCGGGATCAGAGCCTTACACAGAGCTCATAACAAGCAGCCCTGGAAGTAACCACCCCCATGTGCCAGGTCTCCTGCTTTTGTGGGTGCTGCTGTCACAAGCAGGATTAGACAGGGTTTGTCACCCCCTGTATTTCCTCAGGAACCTCACACAGCTCAGCAACAAGCTTCCAGGAGCCACATTTCCAGGACAGCAGGAGCCTCTGCGGAAGCAAACACGAAGCCCCCGGGCTCCTGGAAGGTTTCAGAGCTGCAAGTACAAACATTGCTCTGGGAATGCAGATTGAAAACAACCCCCCACGTTACCACAGCTGTTCCCTGGGGGTTCAGACCAGCACATCAAACCCATCCCACCCTCCCTTTGCTCTCCAGGGCTGGTGGGGTGGCACAGCAGGGAACAAGCACCAAAGGGGCATCAGCAGGTCCTGCCAGAGCCTGTGGTTGGGAATTACAGAGCGTGACAGGCTGGGTTTATTTTGCCAGCCATGTGTATTTGATCTGGAGCAGAAATACTGCTCAGAGGGAAGTACAAAGCTGTACCTGAAGAACAGGCTTGGCTGGCTCACAGCCTGACCTGCCCCTGGGGATGGAGAGTGAGGGGAAGGTGGTTCACCAGCACCCCAGGGCGGTCCAGCCCCCAGGAAGGGGACACTGCAGTCCCCACGGTGGAGAGGCATCTTTTGGGACAAACAACAGAGCAGGAGGTGACACTGCCTGTCTTCCATCCCAAGCCACTGGCAGTGTTAGGCCACCCCTGCCATGGCTGGTTCTGCTGACCCAGGGCACAGGAGATGGTGACTAATAAACACATCAAGCAACTCCATCCCACATCCAAAGGCAGGCAATCAAACCTCTCGCAGGGCAGTGGCAGGAGCAAGGTGCATTCTGGAGGAATTAATGGGAAGGCTTTGCTAGGCTGTGGTTGCAGGGTGGCTGCAGAGCCTGGAAACTGGGAGGCTGGGATTTTGGCTGGAGGGATCTTTAAGAAGAGCAGAGAGGAAAGCAGGAGCTCCTCCACTTTTAAGAGTGCTGTAAGTGAACAGAGGAAATGCTTTTAAATGAGCCCTGATGGTGCTTCATGCTTCTTAAACAGCCACTTTCTTTTCCTCTGTCTTTTCTGCTTCAAGTAAATCTTGTTTATTCTTGGGCCACTTGAGTTTCACTCTCAGTTAAATCTCTGGCATAGCACACCAAGGACTCTTCAGTTAAACTGGAGATGACCTGATGTGTGGATTATTTTGGTGGGAGAGCCAACTCTCCATCCTCCATAGGACCTTCTCCACCCCTCCTTTCTCCCCAACGGCTTTTGGAGATGGTGTCACGTTTGGGGCCTTTAGCTCAGCACATTCCAGAGGAGAAATGCTGATGGTTGGGTAAAGGAGGAGGTCAGAGATTGGAATTAAATTTATTTATTCTGCACCCTCCCCGTGTAATCCTTTGCATGAACTCTGCATGCACAACAAGCTGGAAGGATGGGAGATGCCATGAATCCCTTGGTGCAGGCCTCAGCACCCAGGGCTGTGCCAGCCAGGACCCCCCAGCCCTCCTGGCACTCCTCAGCTGCAGTATTTAAAACAACCCGAGCCCCAGCCTTCCCTGCAGGATGTGTTCTGCACACCAGAACAAAGAGGCAACCTTTGCCTCGAAGGATTTGCAATCTAAAGCATCAGTATCCTGTAGGAAAAGCAATTAAAGGAGGCAGACAAGGATCTGACAGAGCCATTCAAAGCAGGATTGCATTTCCTTGAAATTGCTTCAAGTGATCACTATGAGACAATCTAAATTACCTCTGTCCACTGCCAATAAACTTTACAGTTGGTGAATATTTCAGGAACAGTGCCCCTAAGCAAGGTTCCTGCTGCCTGGAAAAGTAGAGGCAAATATTTCTGTAAAATTCCCTAACCTGCACATCCTGGACACATAGACTTTTCCAGGCTCTCCTGTGTCTCGAAATGGGTTTCAGGGCAAACCTGTTATTTCACACCCAAAAAGCTGCCTCCAGCAGCACCAAAACCTGCTCGTGGGTATGTCCTCAATCCCTGGCAGCAGGTCTGCAGAGCTGTGAGGGGGGAGGTGGCACTGGATCAGCAGCTCAGGGAGGGTCCTGTGCAGAAGGACACCCCATGCCCTGGCTGCTGGCAGGTGGCACATCCCAGGGAAAATGGGGTGACATCTCAGCATCACCTGCCTCAGAGGCTGCTCCCAGTTGGGTGTGATCCAGCTGCACTGGTCTCTCCAGGAAAAGAGCCAGTGGAGAGCTCAGTTCCAGCCTCCTCCTCCTGTTGGGAAGGTCTGGCAGGTGACATGTGAGATGTGTCACCACAAGTGACATGACACAACTCTGGGTGGTGAGTCTCTGCTCTCTGGCAGACAAGGGATGGATGTGACCCCACAAACAGAGCCCCCACAAACACCCCAGGAAGGGGCAGACAGGCTGAGATAGTCTGTGTGGATTTGGAGATGGGGAGATCCAGGTGCTACTTTGCAAACCTTCTCCTCCTCCAAGAGCTGCTGGTTGTAGGATATATTATGGAACCACAGGATAGTTTGGATTGGAGGGGACCTTAATGCCCATCCAGTCTCACCCCCTGCCATGGGCAGGGACACCTTCCACTATCCCAGGTTTTGCCAAGCCCCATCCAACCTGGCCTTGGACGCTTCCAGGGAAGGGGCAGCCACAGCTTCTATGACCTTTAAACTTGGAAATTATTTTCTTTAGCTGTTCTGCAACTGTAAAAGACCTCAGAGTGCTCTGGCAGCCACCACTGAATGGAAATTAAACTAAAAAACATTAAATACTCAAAAGCTTTCATGACTCTCACCCCATTACATGACAGTGTGCAGCAATCCCAGCTCTGGTCTGATCCTTCCTGAATCCATACTAAGGACAATTAAACCCCAAACTTTGGAAGTTCCCTCTGGAAAAAAGGTTAAATTCAATAAAAAGGGGATAAACTAGAGTGAATTCAGCACATCTCATTCCCAATACATCTGTACTCATTCTGCTGCAAGTCCTGCAGCTCTGGGCATTGTTAAATATGGAATGAAAGTTATGTGTTTGAAACGAAAATGCTTCAGCCTCCACTAATAGGCAGCAAAATATTTTTATTATACTGTATATTGACTTATTTAACAATGATGGCAACAGCAGTGCCAACAAAGTTGTGTAATCACCCTTTTTTTTTTTTCTTCTGTTTTCTTCTTCAGCTACTCAGGAGTTTCATAAAAACTCCTTGTTTGGTTTGAAACCCTCCAGATCCTCCCAGTGCTGTGAGAGGGGTTTGGCTTGTCGTGGTGTGAGGGCTGACCCACTCCACAAACCAGCCTGAATTTCAATCAGCAGCAAACCCAAAACAAGCCCGTAAAACCTGCTCTCCCCAGGCTCTGAGTAAGATGCTGAGATTTGGCAGCCACCAGCCCCTGCTGACACGTGTTTTGTGGAGCTCCACGGGAAATTGGGGTTGACAGGCCCCAGTTTGCATACCCTGAGCTCTTGGATCTCCTCATTCCTTCTCCTCCTCCACACAAAACACCCCTGGAGGTGTCTCTTCCCCCAGGGTTCATCCAGCACTGATATTTAGCATGTAGGAGCCCCAAATTAAGGCGAAGCCTTGGCCATGCCTTGTCACTGGCAGCTCTGGCTCAATCCCAGGCCTCATCCCCAGCGGAGGACACGAGTGTCACCCAGGGCAGGATGGAAAACTGTGATGTCCATTGTACAAAAAGTCCTGGAAATTTTCTGTTTGGAGAAGCTGGAATCAAAACAGCAGCAAGGCTTTGGATCACAGGAGCCTCTCCAAACTCAATGTGTGGCAGGGAAGGGCTGTTTTTGAGCTGCTAAAGGCATTAGCCATTGCAAGTGGAAGTTGTTTTCCTTGGAACAGGCAGGTCCAACTGGAACAATGGCTGGAACCGACATTTTGCAAGGGAAAACTTTGTTTCATCTTGAAAGGCTTAAACACCTTGAAACATTTTCCAGTGGAAATGGCATTTTGTTTCTGCTGATGCACATGGGAATCATCCCATCACAATTTCCATCCTCCTCTGGCCCTTCCCACCTCGGCAGGAAGGATCCATGGAGCAAGAGCAATGGAGAGCTATCCAACCATTGCATACAGGGGGATGGAGAGCCATCCAAGGAGTCACCGTGGGCCCAGCTCATGGAAATACCACTTTTAATGGGGAAAACGGAGGGGCAAAACATCCAGTGGGATCCACTTTGGCTGAGGAGCTGCAAGACCTTGGGAGAAGGCAAACAAATTAGGAAGATAAAGGTACTGAAATGTGACAAAACCTCTCAAATCTTAAACTTGGCCAACATCATGGGATAGTCAGAGCTCAAAAGCTCCTGGTTTCTGACAAGGAGAGGACTCTGCAGAGGAGACAAGAGTGGGAGCAAGTCCCTTTGGACTCGTGTCCAGGGGACAGAGCAGCACTAGAGAGAAGTCAAAAACCCATCAGTTTTCCATAAAGAAGTGGAAGGAGAAAAGATAAGAATTGAGAAATCCGAGCCCTGCTTTGTTGTAGTCTCAAATTTCTCGTATCTGGAGAACTTGAGAAACCTCAAATCACTCCCACCTCCAATCCAGACAAAAACCTTATTCTTGAAAAGCTTCATTAGCAGGGGAAAGTTGCAACCCCAGTTGGCTGTAATGTTACCCTTTCACGATCTCAAACATTTCCTTTAGATCATGGCTTTTTGAGCACTAGGGGTTTAGCTCCTAAATAATCATTTCAGAGCAAAGTAATCTGCCACTGTTTCCTTTCAAAAATGAGGACTCTGAAACTTCTTTATTCTTTCTTTTTCTTCCTCTTCTTCTCTCTTCTTCTTTCTTTTTTTTCCCACATTCTAAATGAATGCAAAAATTTTGGGTTTGAAACAAAATGTGCCCTTTTTCCTTCCTATTTTTTTTTCCTTTTTAACATAAAAGGGACAAAATAACACCAACTCTCACAAACATGTTGAAAAGAAGATCCTTTCATTCCTCTTCTCCTTTAGGAGATAGGACAAAGGAGAATGGCTTCTTCAAAATGATGGAACGCAGGGTGAGATGGGATATTGGGAAGGAATCCTTCCCTATGAGTGAATTTATTTATTTTTTAAAATTTATTTTCACAGGGAAATCAGTAAGTTTTTCTGACAGCTGTGATGGAATGCTCCCATCTAAAAGAACTTCTTTGACCAACTGTCTGCCTGAGGGAGATGACTCTTCTCACCTTAGGAATTCATTGTGTTGAATCAGGAACATTGTGTTCCTTGTCTGTATCCGACAGCTGAAAGTCAGACGAAGGAATTGTCATCAGGTTTGGATCTCAGAGCAAAAGGCATGGAGGAGATCCCACTAACTGGATCCATAATTGGCTTTCCTTGATATCCACTCCAGCTTTCCTTGACATCCCAAGACAGAGCTTGAGGAATTGTAAGGGGAGCCCTACTCCAACACAGAAAGGATGTGGTCAGTGTTCCACTGAAGGTCAGCCAAAATCAAGCATTTCAAGGGCGAGTTGGCAGCTCAGCTGTCTGTTTGCCCTTGGAAGATGTCAGTGGGGGCTGCCCAGCCATCCCTTCCCAAGTGCTGTTCTTCCAGTGAGGAACCTCATCCCATTCAGCCTGGATTCCTGTATCCATGACACCCAAGGGACACTGGGAACCCCACATCCTGGTGCTGCCCTCAGCCCCATGAAGGGAAAAGCTCTGACTCACACCCAACAGTGTGTTATCCCCACACATTCATTAATTTCAGTGAGGGATCATTTCCTCAATGCCTGTTCCTGTTTTTTGACCCCGGCTTGGCTTTTCTTTCTTTCACAAGGTCACCCGTCAGCCCAGGTCACAGCAGGGAGAAATGTCACTTCTGGGAACTGCTTCCTGGAACGCCTGTGTTATCTCTGTGCCTACACTCTGCTGAAGGAGCCTCTTGACTGGAAACACTCAGCTGGGAAGAGAAATGGGACATCCCATCCCGCTCCAGCCTCCTCTCTGCTCCTTTGGGGAACTGTGGCAGGAAACAAAACCTTGTCCCTCGCAGAGAGGGTGACAAATGCCAGGATGGGGCTGTGCTGGCCCAAGGTCTTCATCACCATGGCACCAAACATCAGGCAACAGCTTTCTTCATGTGACCTTTTACTCCAAATTTAAAACACAATGAGTCCGCAGAGACAAAAATAGTGGTTTAAATTTAGGCAGAGTAGACTGAGAGGCACCGTTGATGCTTCCCCTTCCAGCGACGGCGCCCTGTGGCCGGGAGGAAGCAACAGAACAGGAGGAGAGGCCTCCAGGCCAGCTGTAGGATGCAGTTGTTGAGGAGATAGCCAAGGAAAGATGATAGTATGATGTTTGGCCCGTGGAGACTCTCTGGACAATGCCTGACTCATGCCTTATTGCCTTGTCCCCTGCTAGACCCAGCAAGGCAGGGGATGGAACATAACTGGAATAGGTGGAGCCCAGAAACAGTTCTTCTCTCCCATGACTCAGGCTGCACCTCCTCCCATCCCCAGAGGCATTTGGGGTCTTCCAGGGACCCAAACTGCCCTCTTTGGGGGCTCCCAATGGCAACAGAAGGCCAAAGGCACCTGCAGACCCATCTCCTTTTCTGGTGCCACCAGGAGATTTGCTCTCAGATGAACAACATCGACTCAGACCCAGTTTGGGCAGAAGCAGAGCAGCAGGGTGGGATGGGAAGGTGCCACAAGGAATTAAGACTAAGCCAGTTCCCCTCTGCTTCCACAAACAGCAGTGTAGATCTCACTTGGTCCATCTATGCATCAGGAAGCAGGTTCCTAACTCACCTAAATTAAGGAAAATTAATTCCTTCAGAGGTTGCTGGCACTGGCAGCAGCTGGTTGAATGTTGCTGCCCCTCCAAGAGGTGAGGGAGGACCCAAATACAGGCAGAGCAGCCTGTCCTGTCAGCCAGGAAAACTCTTGTGAGATGCCAAGGATGCAGAGTGGGAACTGGAGAGGCTTTGTCAATCCATCACAGCTGGAAGGTCACAGCCCTGTGTGACCATGGAATAAGCTTTGGCCGTGGGTACAGGCAGCAGGTTCCCTGGCACTTGGATGCAGTTGGTGCCATCCACAAGACCATTTCTGGGTTTTCACGGAGCAGTGGTGTGCCATGGTCCAGTGACAGAACACTGGGAAAACAACCATCGGTATAAGACACTGGGCATCCTTCCAGGGGTGGAAAGGGCAGGGCTTGGGGCTGGCTGCCCCTTCTTGCAGAGACTTCCCCTACCTCCTGCAGCCTGCACCCCTGGAGCAGCCCTCCTCCTGTCAGTGCAGGCTCGGTGCAGCCATGGCGTTTCACAAGAGCCCGGCAGCACCGAAACGGGAGGAATCGTTGTGTAAACAGCGGCTGTTTGCATCCCCAGCTGGAATCCGGCCTGGGACTCCTTGTTCCCCAGCCCTCCAGCACCAGAGATAAGAGGCAAAGCCACTCGCCGAGCGCTGAGCAACAGCCAACATCTCTCCTGGAGGGACCGGCCGTGGGAAGCTCATCTTCAGCATCCAAATCCCAGGTGGAGGGCAGGGAGTTGCTCCTGTGGTGAGGAGGGCACGTCCTGGGCACCGTGTAAGGGGGGTTGCATTCCCTCCCAAACAGCTTCAGGAGAGAGGGTTCTCCTCCAGGAGCCTGTGGCCACATTCCAGAGTGCTCCAAGGCATGGCAGTGCTCTCCCACAGGGAAGGGACCCCCTCAGGCTGGGGTCGCACCAGAGCGTGGAGTGTTCCAACATTCTTTGGCACAGGCTGAAGGTGCTCCACACGGAGAGTTTGGTGCAGCTGCAGCTCCCTGGTGTTGCTGCAGGCAGGTCACAGAATCATTGAATCCCAGGATGTTTGGGGTTGGAAGGAACCTTAAAGATGATCTCATTCACAAGCTCTGCTCTAGGTAGGGACACCTTCCCCTAGCCCAGGTTGCTCAGGGCCCCATCCAGAAGAAGGGGAGTGCAGGATGCTGTGCATTGGCTGCCAGCTTGGTGTTGGAAGTGCTGCTGGGAATCACTCATGGACAGTGTGGACACAAGGCCTGCAGTCTGACGTGGGGTTTGATTTAACACACTCAGTATTTACATGGTGAGACCCTCCTACAAGCAATTTCTCATTCTCTGCACAACAACCAGCCCCTCTCCTGCTCCTCCCACACTGGTCAGGAGCACAAGATGTCTCTGATGGATTCCCACATCAACATTTCCCTCTGCAGCAGAGAGTCCCTTTCCACTCACTAGGCAACAGTGCTATTCTGCTTTGGCACAGACCAAACCTGACACACACAGGGTGCAAGGGGGGAAAGAAGAGCCACAGCTCATTCCAGCAAAGTCATCCCCACCACACAGTGCCAAGTCTCAGATGTTTCTTACCCTCTTTCACAACCCCCATCCCAGGAAGCCTCACCTGGGCTTCTGGCACCTTCTCAAGTCAGCAAAGTGCCAGGACATGGGCTTATTTAAGGCTTCATGAATAATTCCCTGTTTCTTGGGCCAGGTGATACTGGGACATCCCCCACTTTCTCCTACAGCGTCCAAGAAAAAAGGTAAACAGGACAGCCAGTATTCTCAACCAGAGGGCGTGTGCTCTTCCTCAAAAAATGTTTTGGAAAGACTGACTGGAATGTTGGTATGGCTTCCTCTGGGCAGGGGAATTTTTCCTGTTACTGATACGGCTTGGATCGGGACCAGAAGAAGAAGTGGCTGTGCACTGCTGGGTTGGTGGCACTGCTGGGGGTGTGTGGACATCCTTATGGTGGGTTTTATTTTCTCCCACCACTACTTGGGCACAATAAACTCTTGTGGGAAGGGTTCTCCTTGGGAAGGATTCAACACATGGGATTAAACTCGGTGACTGCAGCAGAGAAATACCCAAACCAAGCATGTACCCATGTGGGTCCAAAGAGGTTTTGCCCCTGGATTTAATTCCTCAGTTCAATGGGAATGTTTTGTGCTCCAGCTCAATGGAAAAGCACAAAAATGAGACCAATAAAAAGCAGAAATGCAAATACATGCCCGTTTGGATCAAACACCACAGACTCGACCACAGGGATGGTTTTCTAAAGAGGTTGTGGCTGCCACATCCCTGGAAGTGGTTGGATGGGACTTGGAGCAACCTGGCCTAGTGAGAGGTGTCCCTGGCCATGGCAGGGGGATGGAATGGGAAGGACTTTAAGGTCCCCTTCCAACTCAAAGCATTCCATGATTCTATTAAGTGGAAACCAGGTTGTAGAGCACACGAAGACTGAGGATCCCCTCCCACAGACAGACTCATGCCAGCTCCACTGTGCAGACCCCAGAAACCCCTCTGTCTCCCACAGCACATCCAGTGGCTCCCCACAGCCAAGGGAGGGCACCTTCCTCCCTAGATCCCACGGAGCTCCAGGGCTTTCCACGTCCACCAGTGGTGGCCCCATCCAGAAACATGATCCCGGGCCTGGTCCGGCCTGATCCTGCCTTATCCCACCCGGCCGGTCTGACGCCGGAGCGTGCAGGGGCTGCAGGAGGGCGTGTGCTCCTGACGTAGAGATGGAGTGATAGGGATGTGGCCCTGTTTTGGGCAGTCACACCCTGCTGCTGGAGATGCTCAGCTCTTCCACAGCTGCCAGAGCTGCCAACCTGCTAATTCCAGGATGTTATTCATGCTGGCACCTACCACGGACTGCAGGAAAAGTCCTCTCCTCCCTCTACTTCTCGAGCAGGTGAGGGAGCACAGGGGTGTGATCAGCTCCTGGGAGCAGATGCAGACCCACTGCTACTGCTTCAGCCTTGGCTTCAACCACTGGTGGTGACCCCAACAGCCACAGGCCACCACAGGAATCCAGCCCAGGAGAAAACATCCCTGAAGGACCAGGAGACTAGAAGCAATCCCAGCTTTAAGAACAAAAATGAAAATATATCATGGAGACAACCTATTTTAAACTCACTCCAGCCTCTTGACCATGCTGGAAAGTCACTGCAAGCCCAGGGAGGTTGGCAGTCCCTTTCTCCAGGGAGTTTGGAGTCTGGTGGCCCCTTTCTTTTCTGTGACAAATGGAAATGAGTGAGGTACAAGTGGGATATTTCCCCTGCTTCATTGTTTTCAAGCCAGTAAGCAAGTTTCCAAAGAGAAGGGTGGATTGGCACCACCTTAACAAAAACTAATTAAACATAATTATTAAACCTGTTGAAAACATTTGGGCTCCACAAGGAACACCCTGCAGTTGGCTGTTAAAAGGCAGGAAGAAAGTACTTTTTCCAGAAGCATGTTTTTATGTCTGTTATTTTGGTGGGAAGAGCTTCTCATCGAGGCTTTTCGTACACCATCCACTCACAGAAACCAGGTTGGCCAAGAATCTCTTATCCTTGAGTTTTTGAGGGTAAGGACCTGCCTTCCCTACCCCATTCCATGGGTTTAGGGAATCCACAGGGAGGTGGGTAGAGCAAGGGGGAGCAGCTTCACCCCCACCTTCTGCTTTTCCTTGGAAAGCTGCTGGGTTTGGGGGTGAAGAGGAAGGTTTTGTAGAGTAAGTCAGTTCCTCACAAAACACATTCTTTGCCAGGAAGAAGACTTCAAAACCATTCAACAAGCCACAAATGGAGTAATTTTGACTTAATCAGTATGTTCTGAGTGATGACCTCAGTGTATGGGAAAGGCCGTTTCTCAGAAGTGGAGGGAGCTGCTGACCCCTGGTTTGGAGAAACAGATGAGCATTGAGCTAAGATTTAGTTATTAGAAGGACTAAGAAGCTTGGTTTCCCAAAAATCTGTGTTTACCTACCTTGCTGTCCTCCTGTGCCATTCCACTGCTCTGCTCCTGTCTCCCTGTGCCCCATCTCGGCACCAGGAAAAGGAAATTGTGTGTTGCAAAACCGCTGGAATGCGCAAGAAGGACGCGGCGGAGTGACCTGGCCTGGGACAGGCTTTGCCCACAAGGAGATGAAACCCGAGGATTCTCAGATGTCAGCTTTTCACAATCTTCCTCCCATGGAAAACATCCAATTTTTAGTCAAAAGGAGCTCAAAGGAATCTGCCACCGTGACTTGGAGAGGAACTTGGAGAGGACACTGCTATTCAGTGGTGGAAGTGATTAAGTGACTCTCCCTGCTGTGCCAAGGCTGGCAGCCCTCCTGGGGAAGGTGTAGGCTCAGCCCAAACCCAGCCTGGGGGGTGTTTTGGAGAGGGAACAGTCCCTGCAAACCTGGCTGCACCAGCAGCAACTTACCCCCGACAATGTCCATGGGGGATCCAAAAGAATGAGCCAAAAGGAACACCTGGAGCACAGATCCCTCTTCTGAACAGACAAGGGGGCTCAGGGATTCAAGAGAAGACCATCCCCCATTCTTACCCCCACTCCTGTGATCCCAGGCTGGTTGCATCTTTTCAACAGGATCACTTGGTTCCCAGGGATCAGCTTCCCTGATGCTTCAGGTGAGCATGGAATTTGTAAGTTGTGGATGAAATCACAACACGTGCCAACACTGGGGCATTGGAGCAGTGAGGTCAGGTCTGTAGAAGAGAAAGCAACACCTTATATTAATATTTCTAACCAAAACACCACATCTCCTTTCCTCTTCAGCCTCATCTTGCTAAAGGTGTGCACAGAGCTTTTCCAAGTCTTCCCAGCTGATTTATAAGGAAGATTCTGGAGTGTTTCTGGTGACTTCCTCCAGTTTGTTAATTATTCCAAGATACTCAATCTGCTTTCTGGACAGCCAGAACTGGTCATGGGTATCCAAAGCCTAGGCTGGGCAGCTGGAACATGTCCTGCACCCCCAGCTACAGAAACATGCACATATGAAGCCTTGGCTGGAATATTTCCTAGAAAATATTGTTGGAATATTGGCCAGGAAATACTGGGTTTTCTACAGTTCTCTGGGCTGATGATGGATAGGGTTGGCCAAGATGATAAGGTGATACACAAGAGGATGCTGGTTTAAGAAAAATTATTCAGAAGGGGTTTTTTTTGAGGTGATCAAGTGCAGTTTTTATCTCTACAAAGGAAAACTTAAGTTATACAACCCACACGTACCCTCTGGAGCAGAATTTCAAGGAAAAGAAATTCCTGTGTACTTCTGGATGCCTCATTTGCTGGGGGAGGGCTGAATCAGTGTTTGACTAATCACACTGAAGAATCCAGCTGTCTCCAGAAAAAACTCACCATGGCACAACTTCTGTTATTTCCCCTCCTCTGGACCAAGAAACAGTCAATATGTTTCCCTGGAGAACTGAAAACTCAGCCCCTTTGCTAAAACTCTTGCCTGGTGGATATTATCCAACTTTCAGTTTCCAAGGCCTCACAAATATGTGCTCAGGAAGGAACACAGCCCCATGCCAGTGGTGCAAACACAACCAAAGGCAAGACGTTGAGTAATTTACTCCAAGAGAGAAAACAACTTACATTTGAGAAGTGGAAATAGCAGATTTACAGAGTCCTATGACCCTCCTGGCTTTCAGCTTAGGACCTGGAATGGCTTTCAGGGTTTCTCACTTCCCAGGTATGAGCCAGGTAGAGCTTCAGCACAGTTTCCAACAAGTTGCTTTTTAAGCCATGGAAAAAAAATATCCCTTCGAAGCTACCTCTGGTAACTCCTGACTTCCTCCTCTTTTGTCTCCTCACTCCCTGGGTTTCTGCTTTTGGTTTGTTTCGGTTTTTTAATGAAAAATATTTAAGGACATTGAAGCAGAGCAGCCCATGCCAGGGGTGGCTGCTGCCACGCCACGCGGTGAGAGTGATTTCCCTTGCAGAAAGGGTTGACTGCCTTGACTGAAGACCTCAAACTGCTTGGGGAGCATGAATCCTGCAGCAGAGCCACAGGATTTCCACTTTGGAGAACAATTGCCATCAGGATGTGTCGTTAAGGTCATAAGTGGAAGCAGGAGCACCAGAGGCTCAGCCTGGAAGCCATGATGTCCAAGGCTCCCCAGAGAGCAATATCCAGGCTCTAAAGATAAGTGAGGCTTTGCAAGGCAGACACAGTGGAGCTGGAGCTGGACCAGTCCTGCAAGCAGCAACAAAGGATGCTCAGCCTTTTCCAGAGCCCTGAGTGCCATGTAGATCACCCTTGGCACCCGTGGGGGTGTGGAGGAGGGATTGGGCCACAGGAGACAGAGGGTGTTTTTCCCATAACCTGTTCTCCATGAGGAAAGCAGGAGAGCAGAGTGACGTGGGCATGGCTTTCCAGGGCCATTCTGAAATGGGCCCTTGAGGCAGGACAGCGATGTCCAAAGTTGGCGCAATCCAGACGGGGATGAGCAGCTTCTTTAATGATCTATAATAAAGGGACAGAACCACACCTCTTCCCTGGGCCTCGACACAAGGGTGAGAGCAGAGCAGCCGTCACCCAGCTGTACAGACAACATCCCGCTGCCCATGTCAGCGGAACCAGCCGGTCCCATGGGAGCAGCAGAAGGATCAGGAAGGCAGGAGAGGTGCTTACAGGGCACATACAGACCCTCAGCATGGGCAGGGGAAGGGAATCCAGCAGTGATTCCCAGCAAGCCGGGCACACAGGGTGGCATTTTCCCCCAACAGGGCCGTGAGGCAGCAGCAGCTCCCGAGGCCAGGCCGTGCTCCGAAGGAGCGACATCCCTTGGTGCTGCACACCCTTGTCCTTCCTTCTCCTCCTTCTGCTCTCCCACTGTGGTTTCAGCGGGATGTTTTCCTGCTAAGCCCACAAGCCCACGTGTGCGGAGACTTGCCCACTCCTCCCCCAAAGCCCCCTGAGCCATGGCATTGACGTCAGCAGCATGCCAGCTGTCAAACAATGGAGATTAGGGCTTGGCAGGCAGTGCCAAGCCATGCGAGCGCCTGTGCCTCCCCAGGCAGGTGAGCAACATTCCCTGCCGAGCAGGAACAGGCACATTTTATCCACCCAGCTGCTGCACCTGGACACGAGACCCAACGTGATCCCTGCGGGGGCCGAGTCATGCCCAGGCAGCCGACAGGGCTCGGCCCATTGGGACCTGCCGTGGCGAGGGCACCCGGTCCCTGCACAGGGCTGGGAGGAGACACAGCCCTGGCTCCAGCCCATGTGGAGGGTTATCCTGCTTGCCAAGGGATGTGCAGTGCTGGGAACAGGCCCGGGGCGCATCCCTCCCTATTTTGCCCAGCTCAGGGACAGGGGCCGTGACATGCTGTCTCTTGCAGAGCTGCACCACAGCCCAAGCCGAGGCCTCGCAGACCACAGGAGGTTCAGCCCTGGGCAGACAAACGTCTGCAGGACACTCAGTCCCAACCCATGGCAGGACCCTGGGCATCAGGGATAGCCTGGGACATGGCTCCCTTGGAGGAGAAGCTGGAAAGACTCCTGGAAAACAGGAAGGGAGCTGCTTCTAGTCATCATGCTTAGCTATCCCACGGTCCTGGCTTTGCACACCGACCTTCCCACTCCCACCGCAGACACAAGGACTGCCAGGGTCTGTCTTCTGCCGAAGTAGAGGTGGGAGAACTGCAAACACCGAGGTCACCCAGCACTGCCAATGGTAACTCCTTTCCTCACCACTCGGCTCCCAGGCTGGACTCCGTGTGGACCTGGAAGCCCTCAGGGATAGAGGAGATGCATCCTTTGAGCAGAGCTGAACCAAAGCCACAAGCAGGGCACGAGCAGGGCACCAGCCTTCCTCCCGGCCTTCCCTCCTCACCAAACAGGCAGAGCCAGGAGGGCACCTGAGGTTAAAGAAACATGATCTACAACACCCAGAGATATAAACATACAAGGATGTGACGGTTTCAGCACGAGCTCCCAACCCTGCTGGGCTCGTGCCCTGCTTGCAGGGAAGATGTCCCAGCTTGGTGTGCCTCCAACAGCAGGATCCCACCGGGAGCAGGAGGAAAGCACCTGGCTCGCCCAGGTGAGGCATTGCCACGTGGGGACAGGGGCACAGCATGCCTGGGGACATGGCCAGTCTCCAGATCGTGCCCTCTCCCTCCCCCCTGGGATAGGAATGCCAGGTCCTTGTGTCTCCTTGTGCTGGCCAGGGCTCCTGTAACTCACCCTGCCCACGGGAACAGCCATCAGTGAGGTCCTGCCACTAATGATGGTGACAACACAGAGTGACACAGGCTTCCCTGAGGAGGAGGATGGGAGGGTGGCAGGGCAGAGCCTGTAGGAGCTCAGCTGGACCAAAACCAGAGCATCCCCGAGACCTCAAGTTCTTTGGAAGGAGCAAATTCCCTTCAAGGCCCAGCCCTGAATGTCGTAGTGCCCTCACACCTTGGGGTGAGGGGATAACAAGGAGATAACAAGGGTCTTGCTGCTCCCCACAACCTGCTCAGCTGATCTGTGGGTCTCAGGAGATGCACCCCTCTCCCAGGCTTCCCTTCCCCAGCTCTAGGCACCAGGTCAGGCCTAATCCAAACTGGCTGTTTGCTGGAGTATCTGCCCTACAGCCCAGCTGGGGTGGGCTCCAGGAGGACCACTGAGAGAAGAAAGCAGAGATGCCCAGGGCAGGAGCTGCTCCAGGGGCAGCAGGATGGGAGGGACAGCAGTTCTTCACAGGCTCTGGTGACTTCTCTTCCCTATGAGTGATCCCTGGAGTGGTGGAATTCAAGAGGCTCCTGTGTGCTGCACCTCCTCACACCCTTCACGTCAAATCTCCTGGCACATCTCACCCTTCACCTTATCACAGGGCCTGGCCCAGTATGGCCGGATGGGAGGGGAGCATATGTCCCCTTTGAGTCCTTCCCATTTGTTCTCCCTTAAGACACTCTCAAAGGAAAACCCTTGAAGTCATTGTTCTATTTCAGTCCGAGCAGGGCATCCAGCACGGCTCCCACCAGGAGGGGCTGCACCAAAGGAAACTGCTCCAGGAGAAGGGTCTGACCAGAGGGGCACAGATGGAACATCCAGCACAAAGCCCAGCCCTTAAACACTTCACTCCCAGCAAGAACGTTCTCTCCAGGAGCTGGGATGGCAACAGGGATGGACAATGCCATGGCTCAACGTGAGTCAACTCCTCTCTGCAGGAACGTCACCAAGGCTGCTGGTCACCAATGCCTGGCATTGAGCAGAGGAACAGAGTGTTGGGAAGAGCAATAGGCTGAGGGAGCTGAAGGTGTTCAGTCTGGAGAAGAAAAGGCTCCAGGGAGATCTTACTGTAGCTTTGCAGTACTTACGGGGGGCTGATAAAAAAGGGAGTGAATTTTTACATGACAGGACAAGGGGGAACAGTTCTAAATTAAAAGATTTACAGTAGATATGAGGAAGAAATTCTTTACTCAGTGTAGTGAGGCCCTGGCACAGATTGCCCAGACAAGCTGTGGCTGCCCCATCCCTGGAAGTGTCCAAGGCCAGGCTGGAGCCACCTGGGACAGTGGGAGGTGTCCCTGCTCATGGCTGGGGGTTGGAATGAAATGAGCTTTACGGTCTCTTCCAACCCAAACCATTCCATGATTCTTTGAAAAGCCCAGGGAGACTCACAGTGCCCACAGAGCCACCATGCAAAGCCCAGCTCTGCCCTCCTGGCCAGGCTTTGGGTCACCACAAGGTCCTCACACCCCAGGAAACCACCTTCCACCATCACCTCTGCTGCTGAGGGACTTTTCATGTCTCTGGATGGAGATCCGTCCTGGATCCATTCTGTGAAGACACAGTACAGGGAAGACCCAGCTGCCCCATCCGGCCACAGCAGCTCAGCAAACACGCCACTGTGTCCCAGGCGTGGGACGGCCAGGTGACAGCCACCCCAGCCCTGGTGCCGTGGCACTCAGCTCTGACATTTGCTGCTCCCCAGCACTCCCTGCACGCCCTCCGTGGCATGTGCAGGAGTATTGGCCTTTAAAGGTGCCTTATGACCCAAACCGAATCCCTCGTGTGTTCCCCACTGGGTTTGCTGTTTTCAAAAAATATGAGTGGCTTGAGCTCATCCAGGTTTTCCTCCACCTTCCAGGCTGAAGTTTTCCTGCTGGCCTCAAGAGATGGGCCTATTCCAGCCCCGGTTAGTGCATCCCATCACTGCCTTCTCTGAAGCACCTGCAGAGAGCCCAAGCCTTCTCCAGACACTTCTCTTCCAAGGGCACAGCTTTCCAGGGAAAAGCTTAACCGGAAGTCTGTGGTGACATGGACTTTGACCGAAAACAAACATAAAGATGCCAAACAGTCCCATCAACGTTTCCCCTAAATGGCACAGACAGGGATGAAGGAAAGAGGAAGGAATGGTTTGTTTTCCTTCACATGAAGTTGCACAACAGCCGGTGCCCTCTGTGGCTCCAACCCCACGTGCAGGGCCGTGCTCACAGTGCTGAGCTCACACCACTCTTATCTTGGTCAGCAAACAAACCAACCCAGCACCAAACGACCTAATGGGGAGGATGTTCCACGGCTCTGCCTTATCCTTGGGCACAGGAAACCATGCCGCTGACGTGAGCCCATCCTTCAGCCAGGGATGTGCCAGGAGGGCACGGCATCCCGGCCCTCTGCGACATCAGGGAGGTCCCCAGGGGTGGCGTGGCCATGCAGGTGACACCTGCCTGCTCTTCCCAGCCCAGGTGTGACTGTCCTCACTGTGCTGGGCTGGAGAATCCTGCTGCCATCCTCACTGCCCTGCTCCTTGTGGTCAGAGAACTGCTAAGGTTACAAAAGCCATCGAGTCCATCCATTATTGGACCATATTCACCACTAAACCATGTCCCCAGGTGCCATATCCAGATGTTTTTAGAACAATTCCAGGGATGGGAACTCCACCACTTCCCTGGGCAGCCTGTTCTAATGCCTGACAACCCTTTTCATGGAGCAGCTTTTCCTAGTATCTAATGTAGTCCCTTCTCATGGAGCAGCCCTGGATGCAGCAGACTGTGCTGGAAGCCTGGGGGACATTAAGGAAGCAAAGTCGGGTCAGTGTGTGGCGGCCGCCACACCTCAGCTGGGGGCAGAGAGTACTGCAGACAGGTTTTCCTCCAGGTTCTGGCACTCCTGGGAGCTTAAAAATCAAGTGCCTTCACCCTGCCATCCCTCTTGACCCCACACTGCCCTCCTGCCAGTGTTATCTCAGGTGCTGCTGTGTTTGGCCAGGACACGTGGCATGGCCTGGGGCATGCAGGAACTGCCCCACGGCAACTGTAGTTGTGCCAGGGGCTCCCACCTCTCTCCTGGCCCTGCCCAGGTCTCAGCCTGGCAAACAGTCAGCTCCCAGCCCTGCATTCCCTCGCTGCATCCCCACATCGGCCACCTGCCACTGTTTGGACAAGCAAGGCAAGGAGGCTCTCAGGGTGGAGCTGCCACTCCAAAGGACAGCTTGGCACCAACTGCAATGGGGCAGCACGTTTTGAAGAAGTCAGGCAGGTTTACTTGCCTTTGGTGGCACCAAAGTTTCTAGAGCAGGACCAGGATGCAGCCTGGCAGGGCAAAAGGTGGAAAAGGACTTGAGCATTCCCTTCCCAAAGTGGAGCTGAGGCGATGGGGAGGATTTTTGGATCTCTTTGGGGCAGGGGAAACTAAGGGCACACATAAGCAAAAACCATTTACAACTCATTTGGCAGCTTTGCACGGCTCAATTACAGAGTAATTTACCCTAAAGGTCCCTGATGAAGTAAATTCTGGGGTGGGTGGGATGTCCAAAGCTAAGTCTTTTGGAGTATTCATGGGAGCAGGGAGAAGAGATGCTGCTTTGCACCACATCCCACCAGGATTCCCACGTGGAATCCTGCCATGCCCATGCCAGCTCCTCACTGTGCCCTGTGCTGGGTCTTTCACCATGGGCTGGGAGGAAGGGGAACCCTGCCCAGCCTTTTCCCTCTCATTTACCTTCAGGAACCACCTGAAGCATCCCCTGTCAGCAGCCCCAGGCACAAGCAGGGAACCTGGGCTTTGGTCTCCATGGGCATCCCTTTCCCATGACACGTGCTCACCTCACTGCTGGTAGGGGCAGAACAAGCCTTGAGCATCCTAGGGGTGGAACTCCCAAAAGAGGAACTCTTAGTAGCCCAAATGTGTCCTGACAGCAGAAACCCATTGAAGGGAGAGCCCCAGGACAAGCCAGACCCTCCCATGACACACAACTCCCTTATCCTTGCTGCAGGCAGGGAGACACACGGGTGCTGCTCCTGTGATTTCCCAGTTGCCCTTTGCAGCTCCAGGAAAGGCTGTGGGGTTCTGCAACAACCTACAGACAAGACACATCAGCTGAGCAAAAGGAGTGACCTGAGCAAATGCCTTCATAGAATCATGGAATGGTTTGAGTGGGAAGGGATCTTAAAGTTCATCCAGTGCCACCCCCTGCCATGGGCAGGGACACCTCCCACTATCCCAGCTTGCTCCGAGCCCTGTCCAATGTGGTCTTGGACACTTCCAGGGATGGAGCAGCCACAGCTTCTCTGGGCAACCTGTGCCAGGGCCTCTCCACACTCACAGGGAATATTTTCTTCCCAGTATCCAATCTAATATCCAATATCCAATCTACCTGCTTGCAGCCCTTTGTCCTGTCTCTCCAGTCCTTGGAAATAGTCTTTCTCCATGTTTCCTGTTGCTCCTTCAGGCACTGAAAGGCCACAATTAGTTCCCCCCAAAGCTGCTCTTCTCCAGGCTGATCCATCCCAACTCTTTCCTCCCAGCAGAGCTGCTCCATCCCTCTGATCACTTGGGGCCTCCTCTGGACTCTCTCCAGCAGCTCCATGTCCTTCCTGTGCTGTTCCCAGAGCTGGAGCAGCTCTGCAGGTGGGATCTCACCTGAGGGGGCAGAGGGGCACAATCCCCCCCTCCCCTGCTGCCCACGCTGGGGGATCAGCCCAGGGCATGGGGGGTCTCTGGGCTGCATGAGGAAAAAAAGGAAAACTTGAGATTGGGAAATTAAAAACAAACTCTGAGCAATTAATCTACACTTAGAGCTGCTTCCTCCACCAAATGGTATCAGAGGTTGCAGTATTTTTGCAGTCAAACACAAACAATTTCCTGATTTCCTGTGCCTGGGCTGTCCAAGCACTGGATGATGCTCAAGGACTGATGAGTTACTGGTATCTGAGCCACGTGTGAAGGAAAACAATTTTCCTCCAACACGGAAAAAAAACCCCCAACTAATTAAAGCCTTTTAATGAAATGCCATTCATTGAGATATTTCCCCTATTAGAGCCCATTTCTTTTCCAGTTCTTGGTTCTTCAGGGCTGGGAATTCATGTTCACTTAGGGACCAGGCTCCAGACCTCAGGATTTATTAAGGGAGCAGATTTAAAGCTATTTAAAGCCCTATTTGGCAGTTTTTATGCTGTTTTCTGCAGATCTCACACCTGTGCTGGGGTGGGATGGCACAGGCAATAATACCAGCTCACCAAACCCGGACTCTGGCCATCACAGGGACAGGAAAACCAGGAAACCCTCAGGTTTGGGAGCACCTGCCCAGCACCAATGTCAGGTGAGAGAAGCCAAAATTAACTTCTAGAGTGGTACAAGATGCTGCTCCTGGCTGAGGAACTGGGTTGCTGCTGAGTCAGGATGAAGGTGGAGGTGTCCACATCCCACCAAATCCCAGCTTGGGGCACAATCCAGCCCTGGGATTTGGGCTGGCAGGGCCAGGGGGGAGCTGTGGATCTGCCCCAGGCACGGGACAAGCAGGACATGGGGGTCCAACCACCAAGGCCCCTGGAGCCTTCATCTGGAGCCTGACATCTTCACTGTCACCAGGAGAGAAGGGCAGGAAGAGTTTCTGCTCCAGGGAGCTGGAGGAAAACACAAACCTGTGGCCAGTTAATGTCAGATGAACTCTGCCAGGACACGGGAAGAACATAAAAAAGAAGTGGCAGCACTCGAGCTTCCTGCAACTCCAGAGCACCTCATCAAGGGCTCCCAAAGAGGAAACATATTCATGGGAGTGGTGGCTGCTCCATGTGCTCTCCCACCCACCTCTCCTTCCTATGGTTCCCAATTTCCCCCCTGGGATTCAGCAGCTATTGAACAGACGTGTTGGGAAATAGGATATTCCTGCCCTAAACACCCGAGTTTCAAACAGCTCTGTCCCAAATTAAGCAGAGATTGAGGGAGGGGATAATGGTCAAAGATTCCTGCTTTTCCAGTGATCACTGATCCGAAGCATCATCTGAGAAAACATGTAAAAACTGCTTTAATTAACTTAATTTTTTTCCTTAAAGCTCACAGATGTCGAGATCAGACAAACACACCCAGCATGGCTCGGGCTGTCCAAAGGAACAAAGGAGCTTTGAGAGAATTATGTGTTTCTACAGACTCAGAGACCATACCCACAAGTCCCTTCTTGCAGCAAAACTCAGGGCTCTGCATGTACAACCAAGGGCATTAAGCTTTCTATTATGAAAGTCTTTTATTTTTTTACTTGTTTGGGAGTCAGACTGAGGCTTTCCAGCATGGATAATTGTCCATGATGTGGGGCACTCCTCATTACACCCAGTGCTACACAAGGGAAAAGGGCAATCCTGACTCCTGTGGGGCTGCATCACAGACAGCATTTAATTTATCCCCAAAGATTTACTGTAATTCCAATGCTCCATGACCACATCACTCACTCCTCAGCAGGGAACTGAGTGAGGTGTTGTGCAGGAAGGAGGAGAGAGGGAAAAAGAGGACAAATTTCATTGCACTAACAGGTAAATACCAGTAATTGTGTGTTTATGGTTCTCTGGTCCTTGTAAAATGGGACTTATGGGGGATATCCAGAGCTTTCCTCACTCCAGAGGGTCTGTGTCCACAGCCCAACACAGATGTCCCAGCCTCTCAAAGGAGACAAGAAGGCAGGTTTGGAGCAAAAAAGCACAAAACCAACCCCAAAACATTAAAAAAAAAAAAAAAAAAAGAGCTGGATTCTCACTCAACAGCTGAGCTGCAGAGCTCAGGACAATGGGGATGTTGAACACCCAAAGGGTTTCAAGGGAATGCTGGACAAGAGAATTTTATGTCTTGGAAAACAGAAGGACCATTTGGCTTGGGAAATTTTCACTCAAGCTGGAAAGAGGACTCCAAAGGATGTGCTGCCCTGCTCTTCCTCTGCTCCATGAACCTGCTCTGATCAGGGCTGGGGAGGAAACCAGGACCCTGGATCTGTCCCAGGATGGCTGTTCCAGAATCTTTCACAGAATCCTTTGGGTTGGAAGAGCCCTCTGGGAGCACCAAGTCCAACTGTTCCCCCAGCACTGCCAAGGCCATCCCTAAACCATGTTCCCAAGTATCACATCGTGTCTCTCCTGAATTGTTCCAGGGATGGTGACTCCACCACTGCCCTGGGCAGCCTGTGCCAGTGTCTGACCACCCTTTCAGTGAAGACATTTTCCCTGATATCCAACCTGAACCTCCCCTGGCACGACTTGAGGCCTTTTCCCTTGTCCTGCCCCTTGTTCCCTGGGAGCAGAGCCCGACCACCCTCCTGTCAGGGAGTTGGAGAGCCAGAAAATCCCCTCTGAGCCTCCTATTCTCCAGACTGAGCCCCCCCTGCTGCTGCTCATCAGAGCTGTGCTCCAAAAATGACTTGGGCAGTAACTTTTAACATCCAAGGAATGGGATTGTATTTGTTCAGTTAAAACGGGGAGCAGAACAGCTCAGTCTGTGGGGCCCTGCACCACACCGGGGGTCCACTGGCATGACTGGAAGCAGGAGAAGTCACCCCCAGAGATCCCAGGATCTGCTGAGCGGGAAGAGACCCACCAGGATCATCCAGTCCAACCCTGAGCCCTGCACAGGCCCATCCCCAGGAGTCACCTCACGGGGCTGAGAGTGACCAGTGATCACACACCTACAGATCCACGGTGTGAGGGGCAGTGTGTTGTGTCCCAGGAAGCCCTCCCGTTTCTTGGGAGCAGCATTCCCAGCTCTGTGGCCGGGAGCCTTTGGAGGCTCCGGTGGCGTGCACAGCCCGGTGTTGGCACCATGGGAGGTTGGGGAGCAGCCAACCCCATCTCAGGCACGCACCACTGCGGGTCCCTCGGGGCACAACAGCTCCCTGCAGACACCCAAACCCGCCTCTGACGTAGGAGAAAACTGTTTTCCACGAGGGCTGGAACTCACAGCTCCTCCCAGAACCCACAGTGCCAAAACAAAACCAGGAATGGTCTCTGCAGACAGGACCTGGATATCCCGAGTTAAAATACCACTGGGGGAGGAAAGGGGACTGACCTGAAGTCTCCTGAAGCTTCACTTGTCCTCCAAGACCAACAGCTGTGAGCAGCTGGGATTTCTGCTGGACACACTGGCACAGAAAGCACCTTTTCCATGGATTCCCACCCAGATTGCTGCCATCACCCAGGGCACCATTTCCAGACTCAGCTGCCAGCACCATCCAGCTTGGAGAGGGGATGAACTTGGATGAAAATTGTTTCACTAGAGAATTTTTCAATGGGTTTTCATCACCCCACCCAGTGTGTTGTTGTGACAGGTCAAGGCCAGTTGTCTCCTCAGTCCTGTAGGACTTTGTTGACTCCTGTTGCTTTGGAGGCAAAGTCTGGTAGTTAATCCAGGATGGCACCCTATGGAAGGGTTCCCTGGGGATGCAGCACAGGTTTCCCACTCCCATATGTCCCAAAGAAGCTGTCAGCAATTCCCTCTTCCATGTTTCCCTGTGCTATTACTGATTAAGTGACAACTGACTGGCTGGAAAAGTTATCCATCCATCCACCCATCCATCCTCCAAGGCCACCACTAACCCATGTCCCCAGGTATCACATCCACGTGGCTTTAAATCCCTCCAGTGACTCCATCACTGTTCCAATCCCTGACCACCCTTTTGGTGAAGACTTTTTTCCTAATATCAATCTAAACCTCCCCTGGCCTGCTTTCCCAACATTCCTCCCTGCTCTTGTAAATCCTGCAGCCTCAGCCACCGTTTCTTTCTCTGATTATGTAAAATTTAAAAAATAGAGAGTTTTTACACAGCTTTGCCCTTCTGATTGCTGCTTCTGAAGAGCCCCAATATTGCAACACCAGGAACAGCCTGTTCATGAGACACTGGCCCTTTGTTCTTCCTCAAAATTTTCCTCTTCAAAGAAAACTGGAGGATTCAAGCAAGTGAAAGTAAAACTAACACTATTTAATCGAGCACAAAGCCTCCCTGTGGCCTCACAAAGCAAAGTCTGAGCAGGACAAAGCACACAACAAAGCTTCCCAAGGGTGCAAATCCAAGGGGTGCCATGCTCTTCTCCCATCCAGCAGCATTCCTGCCTCCCTTCCTGCCTGCACTTCCTGGCTGCTGACGCTCCTGGTTCAGGGAAAAGCTGCTTCTCAGTGCCCTCCACCTGTGCCTTCCCTCCTTCCACACTTCCCTGACATCCTGGCACTGCAGCAGTGATACCCACACAGCAGCAGGATCCATCCCCAAACTTCAGGAATATCCCGTGTGCTTTGTCTCTTGACAGCTCTCTCTGCCAGCTCAAAGAGAGCATTGAAGCTTGGATTTCATCCCTCTGGGCAGCATCCAAAAGAAATGCAGTCCTGCAAGCAGAACCTCAGAGCACAGCACCACAGCCTTGGCTTTTTCTTCCTTAAACAGCTCATTTCCACACGGGTCCTCTTTCAAGATTAAATACTAATACAATTGTGAGATTTTTTCTATGCTTTCGTTTTTGGTTGTTTGGTTTTTTGGTTGTTTTTTCCCCCCCCCCTTTTTCTGCTCCTCTGCCCTTTTACTTTTCCTGCCCAGCAGGATTGCAGATCCAAACCCAGTTTGGGCCCTGGTACAGAGCAGCTCTCCACTAATTCCATAGCTGGTCCTGTGGGTTCTTTGTGAGGGGTGTCCTGTCCAGCTGCTTATACATCAAAAAGAGAAGCTCCAAACATGACATTTACCCAATAAAACCTCCAATTTACCTGTTCTCACTTGATATTTGATCATCTCCCTGCTCGTATCATCCTTCTCTCATGCCCATGGGATCAATATCCTCTTTCCGAGCCAGGTTCCTGTCTCCCCATCTCCTAAGGCTTCTGACATGTCTGTAAGGACCAGTTTAGTCACTCCACTTCCCTATTCCTTCAAGCCCTTTCCATCAAACCTGTCCTTTCTTAGAGAGCTGTTCCCAACCTTTGTCCCATTTGCAACACCAGGGACAGACAATTAGTTTACTTTTCCTCACAGAGCACAAATCACCCCCAGCAGGGCACTTTCCCTACAGACAATCATGGAATGTTAAGGGTTGGAAGGGACCTTAAAGCTCATCCATTCCCACCCCCTGCCATGGGCAGGGACACCTCCCACTATCCCAGGTTGCTCCAACCTGGCCTTGGACACTTCCAGGGATGGGGCAGCCACAGCTTCTCTGGGAAACCACCCTCACAGGGAAGAATTTCTTCCTCATATCCAGCCTAAATGTCTCCTCTTTCAATTTGTACCCACCCCCCTTGTCCTTGTCCTCCAGTTCCCGATGAATAGTCTCCCTCTGGCTTCCTTGTAGCCCCTTCAGATCCCAGAAGGTGCTCTGAGGTCTCCACAGAACCTTCTCTTCTCCAGGCTGAACAGCCCCAACTCTCTCAGCCTCTTTCCAGAGAGATTTAACCAGAGGGTTTTTCCTGGCTCAAAACCAAGGCCTGGAAGGGCAGTTTTACTTAAAGTTCCACCCGCTCTGCTCCATTTGGATAGAGAAGGACTGAGGGACAGCTGGATTCTGGCTTGCTTTCATCCAAGACTTTGCAGCAGAAACACACTCAGCACTTGGGGCTTCAGCTTCCAGCCTTCTCCAAGTCTATTCCAGAGGGTGAAGCATCACAAATCTATCGGAGCCACCTCCCCTTAGAGCAATCAGCTTTTGTTGTGCAAGCAAGTCTGGGACCTGCACAGAACTGGGGTTTAAAAGCCATTAAAATAGTGAAAATCCTTGTTTGGAGGGTGTTGGACAGCTCCAAGAGCTGAGGCCTCTGCTCCAGGTCTCTCCCACACCAAGACATAGGTCTCAACCATGTTCATTGTCACCTCCAGGGTGACATGAATGGCACCACATGGATCCTTTCCTCACCAGCTGCTTTTAGCAAGATGAATTCATCTCCCCAGCCCACGTTCTGGGGTGGGGGATCACCTGCAGCCAGGGGTTTTGGTTGCTTGCTCCATGTTTTGCCTCCACATGGATGCAAGCCAAGAGTTCTCGGATCCTGGAGGGTTTCTCCCAGAGTTAATCCAGCTCATCAGGTCCAAAACTGTAGGATTGCAACACAACAGAAGAGGCTGAGCTAAAACGTCCTAAGCAAAAAAAAAAACCTGGAATAAATCACAGTAAGTCACCTTGTTTGAGAAACCAAGGTGCAGGGTGGGACTATGGATGAGTCTGAGCTGCAGAAGGGGCTGGGAGGGCAGGAGGGAGAGGAGGAGACAGGGTTGGTGCATCCAACCATGCAGCCTCTCCCACCCACTCACTGAGCAGGGAACAGCAATTACCAGGAGCATCACCATATGGGGCAGACGGATGGCTGGGAACGTCCCGGTCTGGCTGGAACATGTGCCAGGGCCTCACTCCACCAGCTGCCAGCCAGGCTTACCTGGCACTCTGTCCTGAGGGAGCTGTTTGGATCCCTCACACCAGTTCTCAGCATTGTTTTTCTTACTTTAATGAAGATTTCTTTAATTTCTTCCAACAGCTTCTCACTAGAATTCCTGTGCTGAGATCAAAGTCAGTGGCTGGACTCACCTGGCATATCCTGGGATAAAAATCCACCAGCACCACCAGGACAGGGATTTCTCGAACACTCAGAATTTGTGGGTCAGGGATCACCTGCACAACCACCACGTGCTGTGCTGAAAAAATCCAACTGGTGTGAGGTACAAACACTCCAAGGGTTATTTCCCAAGGGCTGCTTCCCAAGGGCTGTGTGAACACCCTCCACGTGCCAGGTGAGGGCTTTAACACTTGGATTGGTGTGTGGAACATGGATCTGACTGCTTGCCACAGGGAATATTTCAGAGCTGGCACTGTGACTCTTTAGGACTGAGCTGCAGAAGATGGGAAAATACACCTGGTCCCAAATAAAGAGGAATTCCTCCACGGAATGTTCTCACTCAGCACGAGCTTGATGCACTCCTATCACAGAGGAACCACTTCTCCTTATTTTTTTAATCTTCCTTTCCCTCAAAATGATTCATATCAATCAGCTACCACAAAAATGTTTAAACTCAGTGCCCTCACAGGAATTCCACTGTTTTAACAGTATTTCGAGTTGCTTCTGAAAAGCACCCACTGAACTTTCCACATAGTTTAGAGCACACCACACATGTCTTTCCACACAAAATAGCTGAAAACCCTCTCACAGATCCCAGCACAAACGTTGTCCAGCACTCTGAGGTGGGTGATGATTCCCAAACTCCAGGGGAAAAAATTTAACTAAATAAAACAAGGTCACTTCCAGAAGAAACAAAGGGAATCATCTTCATTCACACCTTCTTTTGCCATGTCAACCTCACCCTCCGCTGGAAGCTTGGAGAGTTACAGTGGGAAACAAAGGACAACCTGAACTTGAGGCCAAAACAAGTGCTTTGAGCCTCCAAGGTGTCTCCTGAGCTACATGGGAAAACCATGGAACAGCCATTCCCTGAGTGCTGTTTTCCAGGTGTCCTTCAGACCCCGGATTTTGCACCTCCACAGCTCTCAACCCATCACTGATGAACCACTGTCAGCTCTCAGCTTTATCTTCTCTCCATGATTTGATCCTCTTCTTCACTCCAGGGCTGGTTTCCATCTGAAGTCACTCCAACAACTCTGAACTCTGCCCTCAAAGGGAACCCCATCCCATCCTGTCTGTCAGGACTCTTCCCAGCTAAGTGCTAAATGCTCAACACCTCTTGCCTTTTACCTCTTCTTGCCCAGTTTTCACTTCTGGCATTACCCTTCTGAGGAAAAAAAACCTGGAAGCCACAATGTTCTCCACTTCTCCTTTCCTGTAGCCACAGCTTTCTGTCCTTTCATCTCCTTGACTCACCTCCCAGCCATGCTCCATCCAGCTCTCCCCAGGGTCACACTGAGGCTTTTCCATGTACTTTAAGATTAGAAGTTACCAATAATGTTCTCCTTCTGCAAAGTTTGCCTTTCCAATCTTCTACACCCAAGTGACCTGCTCCTCAAGAGCTTCCCTGAAAAGCCATGGAGCATTGAAGACAAACACCAGGAGAAAGCAACCTCAGGTACAATAAATTCCTGCAAGGAGCCTACTCCTGGGAGCTCTGCTATCAGAATGCCTATCACAGAATCACGGAATCATTAAGGTTGGAAAAGACTTCCAAAGACCATGGAGTCCAACCTTTGACCAAACACCTCTTAAACAGGGCACTACATGCCATCCCTACTTGTTTATTCAACATTCCAGGGATGGTGACTCGATCCCTGCAGGTGAAGCATGTTTGAAGGAAATCAAACTTCCCAAATTAATAGTTGTATCTGTACCTTGGCCCACTCTAAAGCACTTCCCACTCTCTGCTGATGGGAGCAGATGAGGAGCAGCCCATGGAAGGGAAAGCTGACGCAGTTTCCCATTCCCACAACTTGTGGAAACTGAGCAGAGCAGGTTCAGGTGTAGCACATCCCACTGCAGTGGTCAGACCCCCACAGGATGTGAGCATATCTTGGCAAGATATCCATCTTGGATGCACGTGACTGTGCTCCATGGAGCACATACAATGGGTGTATCATGTTTACCCTGGGCTGTTTTCCAACCCCAAGTAACTCCTAGAGGTGTGACCTCTGCAGATTCCATCTGGGAGTCAATAACTCAACCACTGGAAGCTTCAAAAACCACATCACCATCAAGTCCTGCCACTGGGCAGTTCCCTGGATCAGCAGGGAAAGAGATCACAGGTGGCCACTCAGCCACAGCCCTGTGGCTCCAAACTCAACCTCATCCTCCCCCAGTGGCTCCAAACTCAACCAAACCAACCCAGTTTCAATTCAGCCAGGCAAGCACAGCCCATCACAACACGCCCAAACTTGAGCCAGCAGCAAAATCTCCTTCCAGGATAAAGCAAGACTTGGTTCACTGGCCACAGGTAACTGATAGTGAAGCACAGACAGGAAAGCTCTGGTGTTCTGAGGGACACAGACCACACACACTCTGCCTCACGTGACACTAATTACAGAGGATTCATTTCCTCTGTAATTTCCAAGGGTTCAGACCCTTGGAAAGAACAAAAGCTGCACATCTGCACGACACAGCCAAATCCAGCTGCTTGTACTTGCACAGCAGCCTCCTGAAATGCTCCAGAGCCTGTCAGGGCAATGCTCCCACCCTGCAGTTGCACAAACACTCGAGGCTGTGGGAGCTCGACTGCACATGGTGAGAGACAAAAGGTAAACCCTCATGTTCCATGTTGTGCTGAAGCACAACCTGCCACCAGGTAGAGGATGCAACCTACAGCTCACCTGGAGAACTGAGAGCTGCTCTGCAAGTAGCTGTTACACACAGAACATGAAAGCCCCTGAGGCTGAATCTAGCACGTGTTTTCCTGAAAAACCACATTCAGTCCTCTTGAGCAATGTTCAACCCAAAACAAGTGGGGTGGAATGGATCTCTGGGTGAAGGCAGGCAGCAGGACAACACCTGAAGTCTCAGGGACCAGCTCCATAGGGAAGGAGGCAGGTAATCCATCCTCCCTTCCTGCCAACTCCAGCCCAACCACCACTGAGCTGCACGTTCCACACACAGGGCAAGGTGAGGGACCAAGCTTTCACGTTAGATGTAATAGAAAAACATTCTTTACTCTGCAAGTTGTCTTTACAAATATATATTTATATATTTAAGCCCACTTCAGGCCATAAAAGCCCGTAAAAAAACCACCAGTACCTTTTTGAACAAGAGAAACTGTGAGGCAGAAGTCTGAGGTGACAGACTCCCACCCAAGGGCTGCTCTGGCACTTCTCTGAAGGCCTTTAGTTAGCACATAAAACCATCTTAAAAATCCTCTGCTCTGAAAGGAGGGGCACCATCCTTACCCCACCTCCACCACTCTCTGTATGAGGTAAACTGGAATCACTTTTACATCATCACTTTGAAAAGGAGATGTTGTATCCTGAAGACCAGCTTTTCCAAGGAACGTTTGTGAATGGGTTAAAAAGGTTAAGATGGATCCAACCACCATGTGCTGTTGTCTCAAAATAGAAGAAGTTGATACTAAAAAGCTATTCCAGATACATACAAGTACAAACACTAGAGCTGGTCAGAAAGATTCAGTTTCAACTTTTTTTTTTTTTAAAAAAAAGCAGGGAAAATTTTCTGCAGTGTGGCTTTTCATTTCCCCTCTCCTCACTTTTCTTTTCCACCAGTTCCAATAAACCCTTCCAAAAAAAAATAAAAAATCACGTGTCTGTTGTCAGAGTGCAAAGTCCATCCAAATCTCATGTTTCAGTTCACTACCACTACACTTTACAAATCCTGATGGCAAACCAAAAGGTCTCGATTTAACTCGGCAAAAGTGATACCTAGAAAATATTCAACACCAAGAGGTCTTACAAAAAAACTTGACACTACTAAGGCAATCTAAGGCACAGTGTTTGGAAGAAGTGCTTTCTCCCTTTGGTGTTGCTTTATACACATCATGTGTGTGAGTCCCAGGGATGCAGGGAGCTGCAGATGGATGCCATGCCTTCTCCCAAGCAGGGAATTCCATCTGCTGCAGTTTCAGACGTAGGCTCCCAGTGCTGCATGGAATTCGGTTAGACATTGCACCAGCTGCTGAAACTTGGGTCTTTCCTCAGGATCTAGGGCCCAGCAGCAGGCCATCACTGCAAACCTGCAAGACAGGCACATGGAAGAGAGGAGAATGTCAGCCAGGTGCCCACTGCCCCAGCCAGAAAGGGAAAAACAGCATTTGCCACTGGAAAACCTGCTGATGAACCAGAGAGAGACAAGGAACCCTGGGTCTTATGGTGCATGGAGAGCACATGGGCTGTGCCATGGCAATCCAGGAGGGAGCAATATATAGGCATTGGAAACTGCTCAACTGCTGTAAAAGCAGAGTCAAGGAATAATTTGGGTTGCAAAAGACATTAAAGATCATCTAGTTCCACCCCTTCCATGGGCAGGGACACCTTCCACTATCCCAGGTGGCTCCAACCTGGCCTTGGGATGGGGCAGGCACAGCTTCTCTGGGCAAGCTGTGCCAGGGCCTCCCTACCCTCACAACCAAGAATTCCTTCCCAATATCCCATCTAATCCTGACCTCTGGCAGTGGGAAGCCATTCCCTTTGTCCTGTCCCTCCATCCCTTGTCCCAAGTCCCTCTCCAGCTCTCCTGGAGCCCCTTTAGGCTCTGGAAGGGGCTCTAAGGTCTCCCTGGATCCTCCCCTTCCCCAGGTGAACTCCCCCAGCTCTCCCAGCCTGTCTCCAGAGCAGAGCGGCTCCAGCCCTCGGAGCCCCCCCCCGCCCTCCCCTGGACTCCCTCCAGCAGCTCCACCTCCACACCCTTTTCCAGCTGGGAGTCCCCCGAGCTGGAAGCAGCCTCGCATGCACGGCAGGCGGGGAAGGCACACCCAGCAGTTTCCCTGGCACTCACAGCTCGTCGGGGCAGTTGATGGGCTGGGCGATGCGGTAGCCATCCTTCAGGTAGGCCGCCATCTCGAAGGGGTCGATGTCCACGTACGGCGTCTGGCCCAGGGTCATCAGCTCCCACAGCGTCACCCCGAAGGCCCACTGCACAGCAACAGAATGGAAAACAGCCTCAGTGGTGCTGCTTAAGGATTCCCAGGACTGGCGGGAAGTTGTCCAGAGAAGCCGTGGCTGCCCCAGCCCTGGAAGTGTCCAAGGCCAGGCTGGACGGGGCTTGGAGCAACCTGGGATAGTGGGAGGTGTCCCTGCCCATGGCAGGGGGAGGCACTGGATGAGCTTTAAGCTCCCTTCCAATCCAAACCATTCCATAGCTCTATGAAGTCAGACTATCAGTGCTAAAAATTATGTATTTACTGCCTTTTCAGCGTGACACTTCAGAACATCTAAATTTAAAGGACACTGAGCACTGAACCACTGTTACATATAAAATCAGTATTTTTTTACTACGTTTTCCTTCTTCAAAAGGCCTCAAAAATCCTCACAAAAGGTCTGTGAAAATCAAATGGTCAGGTCAGAAGGGCAGACTGAATGAGAGCATCATTTTTTAAACCCAAGTCATCTGTATTTTCGAAGGGTATGCTCACAATTAGGACCCGGGAGAATAAAATAAAGATTTCATCCCAGTAAACCTGACAGCTGGATCAGCATTCAACACATTCAGCTGACAATCCTTGCCAAGAGGAGCTTAGAGGGATGAAAAATCCCTCAATCAATCCACACACAAGCAGAGTACAAGGAAAATGATTTATTAGATGGTATCCAGAGACCCAGGAGACCAAAGTGAGATGGTGCTGATACACTGGTGACTCACTGCTCAAGTTACACGGGCTGCAAACATCATGATTTATTAAAAGAGGGCAGAATCCTGAAAGCCTCACCAGATTCTTGTTTGAATCCAGAGAAATCCCCCTGATCAAAGCCTTAAGGAAGAGATGTTTTTAGGTGGGAAGCTCAGGGAATGGCAAGGGCACAGACATGGCTCTGAACAGCCACCAAAGGAAATAAAACCCATTTTTAAGTTAAGAAACGAGGTCAAGCGGTGGCCATGGACATGAGATAAAGGGTGAGTAAAGCAAAACCACTCTGAGAATAGACCTAATTCCATAAGGAGCTGCATAAAAAGAGATGAAGCTTTGTGTCCAGCTGTGGGAAAACCACGCAATTAAAATCAGCAGGAATCGTGGTTTGTTGTCCTTGCTCTGGCTGCCTCAGAGCAGTTGGCAAAGGAGGAACTGGGGAGGTTTCAAGCCAGCAAAACCATCTGGAAGAAAGTAATCCAAAAAGCAAGGCTGGAACATCTCTGCAGGCACCATCCACACTGTTTGTCCCACACCTCTTCACCCATCACCAGTTACACATACAGTAGAGCACTGGATTTGTTCCTTGCAAGCAGACAAAAACAGATGACATCAGGCTTTTGGGAAGAGCACCCATGTAGATGCAAAGCTGATATTTAGGGCAGATGGTATTTTCTACACCCAGAGAAACTGTTCATTTTGGAGCACTACATGTCTCAGATGGCCACGTGTCTGCAGTTAAAACTGCGTATTAGAAGGTGAGTGGAACTTATCCCTGTACAAGAGGAAAGGGAGTTGTGTTAAAATGGGAGGAACAGATGCTGAACTGCACTGGTTATGATACTGAGGTTCCTTCACCCTAATAAAATTCCACATCTCACTGCCACTGTTGCATAAGCTTTTATATTCCAAGCAGGGAATGCTTTTGTGTTCCAGAGTTAAAATAATAATAAAAAATAAATCAACATTTACTTCAGCCCATTTAGCACTCTAATAACATGCTTCTCCAGGCAACTTCTACTTCCTCTTCTGTCTTCAAGTTTGGTACAACACGTTTTCCAATGAATGCAGAAGTACTTGTGGAGCAGAGCTGGCACCTTCCCTTCCTTCCTTCCTTCTTTTCCTTGTTGTTTATGTGCTGGGAGACCAGGAGGGGGAAAAAAGCCAACCAGAACTTCGGAGTAGTTTTCCAAACTAGCACAGACAGGATGCATCCAAGGGCACTGAGGGAACAGGCTGAGGTCAGTGCAATGCTGCTCTTATCTTCTGTGACAGGTCACCGCAGCCAGGAGAGCTGACCTGGAAAAAAGGCCCCCTCACGAAGAGATGGGATGCAGGGAACTACAGGCCAGGTAGTCCAACCTCAGCTCCTGCCTATGTTGGCAGCACGTTATCCTGGAAGTCACTTCCATGCATATGAAACATCAAGGTGTCGGGGAAGAGTCAGCAGGGATTTATGAGGCCAAGCCGTGCCTCAGCAGTTCCTTGGTGAGCACACAGTGTGTCAGGGGACAGGAGGTGAGCAGTGATGTCCACCTTGACTTCCAGAGGGTGGCTGGGCACTGACCAGGCTCCCCAGGGCTGCCAGAGCTCCAGGAGGGTTGGGATGATCCTCTCAGGGAAAGGGTGGGATTGTTGGGGTGTCCTGTGCAGAGCAAGAAGTTGGCCTGGATGATCCTTGTGGGTCCCTTCCAGCTCAGTTTGTTCCACGAAAAGCAGCCTAGCCCCAGTGCAGCTCATGGAATTTAATTGTCTCTCCTGCCAATGATCCCAAGGGAACAGGGTGCAACAGGCAGTTTTTCTGTGCAAGAAGGGCCTGACTGATCTCAGAACCATCTGCCACGAGCAGGGAGCAGGTGTAGAGAGGCTGCTCTGAACAAGTCACTGCCACCTATCCAGTGCCATGATCCACTGCATCCAGCTCTGCATTCTCAGTGTCAGAAGGACATGGAACTGCTAGAGCAACTCCAGAGGAGGCCATGGGGATGCTCCGAGTGCTGGAGCCCCTCTACTCTGGAGCCAGGCTGGGAGAGCTGGGGGTGTTCACCTGGAGCAGAGAAGGCTCCAGGGAGATCTCAGAGCCCCTTCCAGAGCCTAAAGGAGTCCCAAAAGAACTGGAGAGGGACATTGGATGAGGGCTTGCAGGGATATAAGGGGGAATGGCTTCCCACTGCCAGAGGAAAGGGTTGGATGGGATACTGGGAAGGAACTCTTCCCTGTGAGGGTGGGGAGGCCCTGGCACAGATTGCCCAGAGAAGCTGTGGCTGCCCCATCCCTGGAAGTGTCCAAGGTCGGGCTGGAGCAACCTGGGACAATGGAAGGTGTCCTTGCCCATGGCAGGGGTGTGGCTCAAGATGATCTTTAATGTCCCTTCCAACCCAAACCACGCTGTAATTCTCCAACGGCCGAAAAAAAGGAAAAACGTCAATAAAATACATTTACAAAATGTTAACAGGAGGGGAAAAAAAACCCAAACAACTCACCACATCACTAGCACTGGAAAATTCATTGTTCACCAGGCTTTCTAGAGCCATCCACCGGACTGGTCTGTTCTCATTATCCCCCAGGCAGTGGTAATCCATGGGGAACAGGTCCCGGGACAGCGCGTTGTCCGTGATCTTCACCTGAAGTGCCTCGTCAATGCTAATGCAGAGAGAAGAGCAGCACTCAGCAAACCCAGTCTGACAGCAAATATTTAGGCTCAACCTCCAGCTTCACACTCAGGATTTCATTAGGGAATGCTAATCCATGTTTCAAGGCATTCTCCTGCATCGGGACACGCTTATTCAGTGATTAGCAAATATTAGCACAGAACCCATTTGTTCTGTGCCAAGAGATAAGCAGCAGAAAACCCAGCAGGCTTGATTAAACAAAATCAAACATTTACAAGTGAAAAAATATACACTTAAAGCAAACAAATAACTCCCTTAAATTATTCCTGCTCCCTTGGAGATCCCCTATCAGGGCAAATAAACACCTTTTAGCTGTAGCAATAATGAGGCCAAGATTTAAGCAAAGCAAGATCCAGTAATATCTTTAAGCAACCACTCCTTTTGTGGTCTAAAAGTGCGTCTCCAGTCGAGCAATCTGGTGAGGTATTATTTATTCCCCTCAACAAGAGACAGTGATGCTTGTCAGAAAAAAAGATACTAAGGGAAACTTAATCAAGAAAAGATGACTCTCAAAATAACAGAGAACTTTCCCCCTTCCCTGGTACAACCTCGTCCTATTTCTATGCATTTTCAGGCCAGTTCATTATCCTCAAAATTTAAAGAGCAGGGAATTTCCATATATAATCATTGTTAGGAGTTAGGAGAAATTCCTAGAAGGCCTGTCCATAAACAAATTCAATCCAAAGGGCAATTTCCCAGTGATTAGAGAGCTGTGACTTGTGCCATGCTCACATTCACTGTAACTGGACCTGACTGTCCACAGGCACAAGAGACCAAAAGTATTCCCTCCTTGAAACCTCCTTTAATCCTGGCTCTCTTCCCAAAATCAGGACATGGATCTGACACATTTGGCAGCAACTCCACACAGGAGCAAACCTGGGGAACAAACCTTCCAGGTGCCAACTGCTGGCACCTCTTTCTCTTTCCAAACCTAAAGCTTCAGGTGATTCCCTGATGTTTGTGGTCTCTGTCCCTGTGGTACCACTTGCTCAACATGGTCACCAGTAAGGAAAAGCAATAGGAATTCCATCACGCTGAGCATCCTTAGGGAGCCCAAGGGCAGGTGGGGAGTGAGCAAAGATTGTGGTCACTGAGGGATCTGGTTTATAGAAAGCCACCAAACACTCCCATTTCTACATTCTGAGGGTGTATTCTACCCAGAAAACGGTCTCAAACCCTACTCTGGCATTCCCACCATTTCAAAGCATATTCCTATTTAGCCATCATTTGCCAACTAAAAAAATCGACAAACAGATAGAGTCGTTAAGTCACTTTTAGGGGGAAAAAATGAAGAAAAACAACTTGGTACAAAAATCTATCCACTGAGAAACTGTCAGAGATATTCCAAGTTTTTATTAAAGCTGAAAGGAAGCTTAAATTCTTTTCAAGCCTTTAAAAAAGTGATAGACAAACCAAGCAGAAGAACTTACAGTGAGGATGTTCACCTGGTTCACCCTGAGTTTGAAGGAATACAACTTCCTGGCAAAACCAGTCTCTCAAAACTTGGGAAAAAGCCCAGGTATGTATTTGAGGCAGAGATGAGGTTGACTGAAGGGCTCCAGCCCTGGAGGCGACAGTACTTACACACAGTTTCTAGCAGCCAGGTCTTTGTGGATGACCTCCCTTCTGGCCAAGTAGCTCATTCCACAGGCGATCTGGATGGCCATATGGACAAGATCCTGCTGGGAAATGGCCTGCAAGAGCCCACAGGAGCCATCAGTGCAAGCCCAGTGCCTGCAGGTTACTGGGTTTGTTGTACCTCAGTGACCCCCCCTCCCCCCCCTTCAGTGTCTGATGCTTTCCAGGCCCCACAGACACAACCACATATCAGAGGAGCCCTTACTGTTAATTTTAACTCCTCCTTATTCTTAACTCCCCTTTATTCTTAATTTTAACTCCCTTTTTTGACATTCCAAGGGCAGATGTTTCCAATTTACAACTGCCTCACCCTCTGCACCTGCTTTTCCTTTGATTAGAGGTGAACACAGGCAAAAATGGTGGATTTTATCCTTCCTACCACATTTTTTGCACTCTGTCTCCCTGGAAACCACTATCAAAGGCTGTTGCTCCAGCTCCTTTTGCAACTTCACAGTCCTACCTAAATTAAAATCTTACACATGTTTATAGCTTGGCTTCCCTCTTCCATTCCCATAGTGTTTCAGGAACCTCAGTATGTGGGAGACAACTCTGGTCTTGCAACTTCAGTGTAAAATAAACCAAATTACTACATTAAAATGATAATAAACTGGCTAGTTTGAAATCTGGTACATAACAGGGACAAATGCTGACCTTGGGATTTCATTTTGTGCTTGATTTAGTCTAAAAAAGCCAAACCAAGGTGAAGATGAAGAAAAGACAAGATAATTCTCACAAGAGGGGTAGTTTTACTGCATATACACATCCATCGCTAAAAGCTTATTCAGATTTTTCAAAATAAGCAGAATATGTTCCCATCTAGGGATATTTTCTTGTAGGAAATATATGCCACAGGTTCCATGGAAACACAGTACAGTTATGAATGCTAACACCCACGGCACTAAAAAATTCAGAATTGTTCCCTTTAGCATCTGAAGTTAAATAAATCCAGTTATTTGACTTACTAGCAAATCTACAGCAGCACTTTAAAAAATTTAACAGAAGCGCTTTATGCTCACTATAATGTAATTAAGAAAAGGGAAAATCTACTTATTACACCAGAGTTAAAATGAGTAAATCTGCAATTCCTCCATTCAGGATTTGCCCTAACTTAAACCCACAAAATCCAATTTAATGGGCAGGAATTCCCAGGTACCTGAGGGTTGTTGGCCTCCACCAACTTGCACTGTCGCAGGAAGAGTTTGAGGTTCCCCCAGTTCATGTATGGCAGCAGCACCATTGGCTTCTCTCCCTCCTCTATACACACATGAGTGATGGGCAGCAGATTCCTGCAAGACAGAGAAATTCCTAGTTTTATGAGACTGGAATTTGATAAAAATATTTCTGATCCTTAAACACAGAAATGGAAATTAATGAACAGCAGCATCTGACCTTTTATAAAACATGTTCAAATAACTGAAGCCCTAGACATTCCTTTTTTTAATAAATGAAATATTTGACTACTTTCCCATTAGCAGGAACCCTCCAAATTGTTTCCACTTGGTCCAAAAGGACTGAAATAAATTGCTGTGAACGCAGGTTATCATTTGTACTCAGAAGGGATATATCCTCAACTGGCAAAGGAACCATTCTAAGTGCAACTATAGATATAAAATACATTGTTCCATTACAGCAGTTTAACAAAACAAAAAGGTCAAAACGTCATGTTTGATCTACTTCAAAGTGACACAAACAGAATACTGTAGTTCTGAATCAACTAACCATCAAATACTCTAAATACACAAGTATCTCAGCAGTTCTAGAACCACAGAACCATTTAAGTTGGAAAAGACCTTTGAATCCAACCATTAACCCAGTTCTGCCAAGGCCACCACTAAAACACATTAAAGGTCCCTTCCAACTCTCTCATGGCCAAGGTCACTCCCATGCTGAGGTGTTTCTAAACATCTTCCTGTAGAATCAATATATAAATTCAGAGAAACTTGAACCAAACTCTACATGGTTTCAAATTTCCATTAACCACTTCTTAAAAATACCTGTATTTCCTATTGAAAATTGTCAGTAAAGGTCTCCAAAGAGGTATAATGAGTTTTAAAAGGGAACTTTGAAGGTTCTTGCTCTTACCTGAAGGTGTGAGACAGTCAGGTGTCACACCCATGAGCTCTACAGACCTGTGAAGGTCCCAGCCTTGTGGGGAGTGTAGGGAAGGAAAACTTCCTGGACTTTTTACATAGTTTGACTTATAAAAGGGAGGATAACAGCTCACTTTGGTGGATGAGAGGGGGGCTGGTTCATTTTGTTTCAATTTTAAGTGTTTCCCCAGGAATCTGCTACTGATCTTACTACAATCCTGTATTTTAGGCAAGGCCTTCACTACATAAGGGTGGGGGAGCTGGGGGTGTTCACCTGGAGAAGAGAAGGATCCAGGGAGACCTTAGAGCCCCTTCCAGGGTCTGAAGGGGCTCCAGGAGAGCTGGAGAGGGACTTAGGACAAGGGGTGGAGGAACAGGACAAGGGGGAATGGTTTTAAACTCCCAGAGGGTCAGATGGGATATTGGGAAGGAATTCTTGGCTGTGAGGGTAGGGAGGCCCTGGCACAGGTGGCCCAGAGAAGCTGTGGCTGCCCCATCCCTGAAAGTGTCCAAGTCCAGGCGGGAGCAACCTGGGATAGCGGAAGGGGTCCCTGCCCATGGCAGGGGGGGGCACTGGATGAGCTTTAAGGTCCCTTTCAACCCAAGCCATCCTGGGATTCCATAATCCTGCAGAAGAGTTGCTGGATTTTGAACAAAGGGCTCCCTCCCTCTCTCCCAGGGACCTCCAGCACAGGGATTCCCAGCTCCCAGTGACACCCCCTGCCTGCCTTACCTGTGGTGGAGCCCTCGGAGTTTGCAGCTCTCCGTCAGCATCATTGTCACCTGCACCTCCGAGGCCTGATCTGAGGAAAGGGAAAAAGGAACCACAGACTCAACTCTGGAATCAAACCAACACATCATTTAAAATTCAGTCCAGATTTTCAGGTCGCTTGAGGTCACCGGAGCGCAAACAGAACTTGTTTGCCTCCTTTTGCAAAACAGAATTTAAAAAGCCCCACAAGAGTAAGCCAAGTTCTGAGGCCTTTTTTCTGCTTCAACAAGTGGGATGAAGCCGAGAAAGGAAACAATCCACACTCCAGGTGCTGACAGGCTGTATTTTTCCCACTTCCTGACAGCTTCTGGGCAGGCAGGAGCTGCCTGCACTGGGCAGTGTGGGTCACATCCTGCTGGATGCAGGGGCTGTGCAGAGTGCTTCCCAAAGATGGATGTGCCCAGAGGACACTGCTGTGCCTCGGAGTTACCAGTACAGGTGTCTGCAGTTTACCATCACATTTATTTCTAGGTTTACTTATTTCCTTGCTCTCTGCTGACACACTTGACTCTTGGTAACCTTAGAGCTGTTTGTTGTTCTCTTCTCCACCTTTAAAAACAAATAAATAAATAAAATCCCTGCTGCCAGCTAAAATTCAGGCATCTGGGGTAACTCCAGTGACCCACGCAATCAGAGCATCCAGTGGGCAGAAACACAAGCCCCTTCCCCACTGATATTTATATATTTGGGGCTTTTCCCCCCCAAGAACCTACAGGGAAGCTTAAGGTGATGTAAATTAGAGCTCTCCCAATCCCACCCTCCTCATACCTGGGTGCATCTTCCATCCCTCCCTCATGCTGGGACTAGTCCTGGTGTGCCGTGGCAGGAAGCTGGCACAGGAGAGCCCAGCACAGCCTCAGCAGCTTTCCTGGTGCATTAGGGGGAATTTACATATTGCACACGAATCAAGCCAAGATTTTACTGCCTTGGGAGGAAGAAGAGGCAAGAACTCATGTGCTCTGCTCCCTTCTCCATGGTCTGAGCCTGCTCTCTGTGCAGCCCTGACATCCCTTCCTAACTGAGCCTGGACTCTGCCAAGGAAAACACGACTTTGGCTGAGCTATGAGAGATGTGGGAGCTCTGCAGAAGCTCAGAGGTGCAATTAAGTTAGTGACAATTATGGCTGCAGTACATTATGGGATGCAGCAACCAGTGCATTTGGACCCCTCGCCATCAGGAAGGACACGGAGGGGCTGCAGCGTGTCCTGGGAAGGGAACGGAGCTGGGGAAGGGGCTGGAGCCCCAGGAGCAGCTGAGGGAGCTGGGGGGGCTCAGCCTGGAGAAAAGGAGGCTCAGGGGGCACCTGGAATTCTCTGCAACTCCCTGACAGGAGGGGGGAGCTGGGCGGGGTTGGGCTCTGCTCCCAGGGAACAAGGGACAGGACAAGGGGAAACAGCCTCTAGTTGCACCAGGCCAGGTTCAGGTTGGATATGAGGGAATATTTCTCGATGGAAAGAGTTGTCCAGCTTGGGCACAGCTGCCCAGGGCAGTGGTGGAGTCCTCATGCCTGCAGAGATCTAAAAGCCATGTGGATGTGGCACATAGGACACAGATCAGTGGTGGCCTTGGCAGTGCCGGAGAATGGTTGGACTCAATAGTCTTATGGGCTTTTCCAACCTAAACCCCCCCATGATTCCCTTTTATGGGATACCAGTACATACAGGGGGATGGTATGAACAGGTTCTTACAGTGCAGGAGACATTTAAGCCATGGCCAGCTGAAGCCTCTGGTTTGCACTCCCAGCACAGAGGCATGACAGGTTTTCCATGTCATTAGTTTGACAGGCAGAAGACAGACTGAAAAAGGCTTGGAAACAAGGAAGAAAAACCAAGACAGTACATTAAATTATACAGGCCTGAATGCTGAATCAGCCAACTGTCCTAAAGGACAAGCAGCACTAAAATGGAAATGTAAAAGCACAAGTGAGAGGTCAGAGGAGCAGGTTACAGAGCTCCAGGTGGAAATGCATTAATTACAGACTCCAAGACCTCAACCCCTTCAATCCAGGGAGGAAAGCGATTCCTGGGTGTGAGTTTAAGCTCATTAACTCACTCATGCACTCCTTGGCCCTGTGCTTGCTGAACTGGTTTGCTTTTAATTGTAAGAGGCACCGAGTAATAATTTGAAGCTTTAAATCAGAGATTATTTAAGAGTGGATTTAACATCTACAGAACGAGTTGAGCTGGTTTGGACAATGCACTTATTCATCTCTTCATGGTAACTCTGTAAGGGATGACACTCTCCTGCTGATGCCTTTCCCTTTCCAGCACTCAGGGAGGTTTCCAGCAGGTCACTGGGACATTCTGGTGTTTTCTTTCCATGTTATAGTGGCTGAGCACCCAAAGGGATGATTGACTCCCAGTCAAGTATGTACAGAAATCAAAATCTTATCTCGTGAAACAGTCCCAGTATCCGTATTGTGTTTGCTTATCAATACGATTTCCTTGTTTTCTGCATGGAAAAAATCCTTACCCACCAACAAATTCAGCAGACTCAGGACAAACAATAGCAGTCCAAGGCTAATCCTCCCCTAGCTGAGACTGCTGCCAATTCAGTACCAAAACACAATTTGATTATTGTGGGTTTGTACTAGATATAATTCAAAACAGAACATAAATCACTTCTTTGAGTGATTCTAGTCAAAAGGGGGAAAAAATTACACCAAAATACTGCTACTGCAACAGTCCCCATTGCAATCAGATTTCCTTTTAGGGCCACTTTCTTCAGTTACACAAGAAAAAGTTGATTTAAACAAAGGCTGTCATATTTAGTAGACTACAACCACACTTGAGCATCCAACAGACAGGTCTCCATGGATCGGGATGAAGGGGGTTTTGGCAGTAACACATTTTGCAGTGAGGTGAATCTGACCATCACGTACTGAAAACCCTTCAAATGAACCCAGAAACCCCCCAGCATTACTGGCTCTGATATGGGAAATAAAGAGTCCCAGAGCAAAGCCAACAAGAGCCAAGCCCAGCAATCGCAGCCCGGTGAGATGTTTTCACAAGGACATTCCAAGATGAATCCTCCAGATTCCCTGGAGCCAACGTATAATCCTGTGCCACAACTGTGTCTCAAACAAGGATATGGCAGAGCTCAGCAATTCCTGCTGGATGACCAGGAGGGGCAGCCAGGTTTTCCCAAGGCAATCGCACACCAACAGCTGAGTAACCAGAGAAGAGACTGGAGGTGAGAGAAGGGGAAGATTTAATACCCAGTGGCAATTCTACATGTTTAGTTAGGACCAAAAAGGTCCCATTTTCAGAAGTCAGTGCAAACCAAGGTTATTTGAGATGCATTCCAGAAAGGAAGACGCTCTCAAAGCCCTGGTTTTACCCTTTCTGGGCCTGGTTTTGCCCTTCCCCAAGGCCCAGAGCAAGAACAAGGTAGGATTTCAAGCAGCTCTGATAGAACTGCAGGTTTCTCTCATGAAATCATGGTATTTGCATGCAGTCAGGCTCAAAGGGACTCTTGGCATTGCTATTTTTAGAGAACAGGCTCATCCCCCTGTGCTGGGGCCCAGCCTGGCTGATGGGGACAAAAACCAGCTATTTCATTTTTACCAACTTCTCAACATCCAGCTGCAAAACCCTGCAATTTTAAATCTCTGTTCATCATCACTCATCAATCCCATGAATCATGACGTGAAAGGATCTCAGGGAAGTTCTGTGATGTCACCAAGGCTGAAGGAATTTGCTTGCTCTGACACTCCTCAGCTGTGGGGCACCAGGAAAAGAGTCACTGCACATCCCAAAGGATTCACCAGAGAGGAATCACCTGGATATTGTGGTGGGGACCTGATCAGCTGGATGCTTTCAAGAGTAACTTTCAAAGTCACACCTCCTAGAACCTCAAAATAGCAAAGCAAAGCATTCACAGGGGCACAGAATCATTCAGGTTGGAAAAGCCCTCTCAGACCACTGAGTCCAACCCAGCACTGCCAAGGCCACCACTGCCCCATGTCCCCAAGTGCCACATCCACAGGGCTTTAAATCCCTCCAGGGATGGGGATCCACCACTGCCCTGGGCAGCTGTGCCAGGGCTGGACAACCCTTTTGGGGAAGGAATTTTCCCCAGTATCCATCTAAACCTGCCCTGGTGCAACTTGAGGATGTTTCCTCTCGTCCTTTTCCTTGTTCCCTGTGAACAAGTTTTCTCATCTTTGAACCATTTGTAAGGGCTTGTTCCCATGGGAATTCCTTCTGTCTCATATCAAAAGCCAATGCTCCCCAACCCAACACTTGCACAGCCCCTTTTTCCATACAACTGCCTGTTTTCCCAAGTTTCTACTACCCTTGTTGTCTTCCAGCCTCATGGGCTTTGCGACCAAGTCCATGAGCTCCAGTTGTTGCAGGGTGACAAGCACAGAGGTCACACAGTGTGTCACAGGGAGCTCAGAGGGCAGGACCACACCAGCTCCAGGTGATGAATGCTCCCAGTCCCAACACATCCCTGTTAATTAGTGCTGCTTCTGCACTGCAATTAATTAGGTAACACTGCTCCCAAGGCAGAATTCCACTCAGCTCCAAGGGAACACATGCCAGAGTGTTGCCTTAACCCTTCTGCATGAGCCTTGGGATGAAATTCCAGGCTCTAGGACCACCCTGTGCTCACATCTGTTGCACATGACATTTTCAGTGCTGCCACCAGGTATTTTCCCAGCTTCCTTTCACTGCTAAAGGGATGCAAGGAGTCACGATCCAACCTGCTTTTGCAGAGAGAAAAGACATATATATAAAATATTCCTGCTTTAAAACTTCCAGAGGCCCCAGGAGTCAGACAGGGACAAGTGGAAGCCAGTGGCACATCCCTGGCTTCCTGCCTGCCTCTGGAGCGAAGGAAAAAATTTCTCTGCTAAAATAGGGAATGTCATTGTGCTTTTCCTGCATTAAAAATGCTCACACAGTTCTAAACCAGGATTTGGGGATGGTCTGATTTCCCTGCAATCCAGAATCCAAGGAGCAGCAGCGAAGAACAACAAGTAAAATAATCCATAATCCAAATAATTGCTCAATAATCCATCAAACTTTAAATGAAGCTGAAAGTGTAAGTAAATGCAAAGTGAAACTGGGGAAAAGAGACATATCATGGTCCAAAGAGCAGCAGCAAATAAAAATGAAAAACAAGTAGTGATTTTAACTGGATGCAAATCAAAGTGTACTGCAGGTGATTATTTTTTAGCATATGGAATAACAAACCTTTAAATTGGTCAGTACAATACTTCAGACACCAACCCCTGAGAGTTGCTACTCAGTACTTTTTTAAATTTATATTTATATTGTACTATTTTCAGTCTCTCAGGGTATTTCCTTAAAGAACTAAGATAGAATGACAAATATAGAGCATTTTTAGGCTGATATTCAGAAAGCTGCTACCTATTCCCAATTCTTTAAATTCAAGTCTCTTCCTTTATAAAGACACTCAAGAATTTAGCTCAGATGAGCAGCAGCAGGATGGTTGGGGTGGGAAGGGACTTTAAAGCTCATCCCATCCCACACTCTGCCATGGGCAGGGACACCTTCCACTATCCCAGGCTGCTCCAAATCCCATTCAACGTGGCCTTGGACACTTCCAGGGATGGATGAGGCATCTCCTCTTAACTAGATTAGCAATGGACAAAAAAATCTGAAGTATAATGTCAGAGGTAGCCAAGAATGCTGAGAGTCCTTCTCAGGACCTCAGGTGACAAAGCTTTGTTCAAGTTGGTAAAACTTGAAGTTTTAAGAGCTGACCTTTGTCACGCCCTGACTTTGTTTCCAGTGCTTTCCATGGGTGGTTTGTTTTCAAACACTCCTTCCTTGTACATCACAAAAATGTTAAGTGGTTAGAACATGAAATGGGAGCAGCCAGGTTATCTTGAACAGCACGATGGGTTGTTTTTACCAAAAGTGTACCTTGGCCAGAACATCCTGAGTGAGTCACGGTTCTGCACTGCTCACCCTCACTATGTATGTTCCTGGAATAACACAATTCCATTTGTTCTGCTAAGAATTTTCTCTTTCACAGGAAAAACACCATTAAACAATGTGTTCTTTAAATCCAAGGTGTGTTTTTTTTCCCCCTCTTCTGACTTTAAAAGACTCCCAAGAAAGGCAGAAGAGATCTGTTAATCACCGGCAAGAGATTCGACACCAGCCTGGAGAAATGTGCCAACTGAGACACTTCCCAAAGCTCAGAGGGGCTGGAAACCTCTGAGTGGAGAGTTAAACATTCCAACCTCCTCACACAATTCTTCTGTACAACAAGAAACACAACGAAGAAAGCAAATGCCAGCTGAGTCTCTCATCTTCTAACAAAGAACTTATTCAGGTTGTGTTGATCCATGGATTCCAAAACTCCCACCAGAGCAGATAACATACCCTTGTTCTCCCTGGCAATGGACACACATCCTTTACCTCCATGGATGTCTATTTAAAGAAAGAATGGAGGCAAATTTTCCATCAAAAAGTCTAAATATGAAAGTAATTAAAACTTTTACAATAAGAAGTAACAAATTATCCCAGTGAAACTGCAAAGAGAACAGAACAACTGTACAGCCAACACGAAGGATCCAGAGGAAGCAGGAACAAGTGACCCCTCTTCCCCAGGGCTTGGGAACTTTGTAGTCCCAAAGTTATTAGAGCTGCCAGAAAGCCACCTCTAATTTTGCCAAATGATATCCATTTTCCTTTTAAGCTTTCCCTGGCACAGAGCTCTGCACATCATGGAGGGCTCAGGCATCCACACACTTGGACATTACAAACTCATGTATTTTATGAATGTGCAGGCAGAAACTTTGTCACTACCAGGGCATGTTACAACTTTCTCCATGGAGTGAACCAGAGTCAGTGGGGAAAGAAAAAACTCTTCCAAGGGATCTGGAGTGAAACTCAGGGATGAATCCTCCTTCAGCCTGTGTCTTTAGAAAAGATGTGGGGCTGAGACTGCAAGAGAAGGGTCTCCAACTTTCAGTCCTATCAATTTATGAGCTACAGAACAAGAAATCAGTGAATTGGTAGGAAACTACTCCAACAACTTAATGAATGGTTCAAATGAAAGACTCCAAATGGCAGAGGAGAAACCAGTCCAGTCATGCCAAACAGCACCTTCCAGTCTGTTCTCCCCCTGCTTCATCAGCCTCAAACCCTCCCTTTGAGAGCCTGACCTAATAGGTCAACCCCAGCATGGGAAAACAGGGAATACAATATATTCCTGGAAACTCTCTGGATGGGCTTTTCCTCTTCAAGGGCTTCTCAAGACAAGCTGGCAGGTCCAGGCTTTCTCAGTTGTTATGTATTTCTGGCTCCTCTAACAGGTCACTTCAGAGAGGGAACAAGCACTAAGTTCAGAGAAATCAAGGATTCCTGGTTTTACTGAGCTGTCTTCTGGTTTAGAGCAATGCTCAACATCTTCCCACAGGGCTGGAAAACAGCAGGGAAGGAAAGTGGGAAGGGCTGCTGCAGCTACTGCCATAACCAGCCAACTCTTTGTGCTTTGTGATCCTGTGAGGAAAAGAATTGACCCCGAGGAGAAATAAAAGATAGGGAAGAGGCAAACTGGCAAGGAATGCAAACACTCCCCTCAGAGCAGGAAATACTCCCAGCCTGAGGAGCACAGCAGGCACCTTCCTTGGGAGAGGAACTGAGAAAACTCACAGCACATTCCCCCCTCTCCACACCACTGGAAATAACCCCTTTTGAAAGTTAGGGATGCTGTAATACCCTGACAGCTGATACACTGAAAGAGATCCATGACCCTCCTTCATGGGTTTTCCTAAAAAGCAGCACTGAAAAACCATTCCTTGAATGGCACAACCCTTCCCTGACACCTTTCCTAGGAAGCAGAGCTCTTCTCCTAAAAGCCAACAGACCCAGGGAAGCCTCCCAGTCCCATCTGTAATTCTTGTTGGGCTGAGGATGTTCAGCCTGGAGAAGGAAATGCTCCATGGGGACCTTTCTGAGGCCTTTCAATACTAAAATGTGGGTTATAAGACAGACAGGCAGAGAGAGACTTTTGGTCATGGCCTGTAAAACTGTTGCCCCTTGTCCTGTCAGCAAACTGGAGAAGGGTAGATTTACACTGGACATAAAGAAGAACATTTTATTTATTTATTCTTGGCTGTGAGGTCAGACGCTGGCACAGGTTGCCCAGAGAAGCTGTGGCTGCCCCATCCCTGGAAGTGTCCAAGGCCAGGTTGGAGCAACCTGGGACAGTGGAAGGTGTCTCTGCCCATGGCAGGGGGTGGGATGGGATGAGCTTTAAAGTCCCTTCCCACCCAAACTGGTCTATTGATTCTATGATTTTACTGGCAATTCCAGGTTCAAAGCCATAACAACTCCTCTAATGTCAGAACAGCCAAAGCAGTGTTTTCAGTTTCCCAAGCACTAAACCTGCTGGGAAGAGAGACATTTTTCCTGTCTAGGTTATTTTTCCTCACAGCACCTTCTGAAAAGAACTTTAGTTCACATTTTCCAAAGATCTGAAACACCCCACACTCACTCTGCACTCTTTCCTGACATTTTGGGCACCACTGGGCTTTATTTTATCCCTTTCAGAGTGAACCTCTGGGTAAAACCAGACAGTTCTGGAGCAGCTCAGACTTGTGGGGAGGGATAACTTAACTCCACAGACAAAGCCTTTTTTCCTTGTCTCTTTTCCATGACCCTCAGGCTCCTCTCTTGCCTTCAGCAAGGAGATACTTAAGTCAGTTTAACAGCTCTCATATCCACCACACTTTGATGGTCCTGCCCCATGCCAGAACAGCTGTGTGTGGCAACAGGATGAACGAGATCAAGGAAAAGCTCCTGTTACAAGAGAAATCTTTTCTTTTTTTTTTTTTCCAAGCAGATCAAATTCCCAACCTATTACACATCCCAGCTACACACACATCACAGCCAGGGCAGGAAAACTAAGCTGCCCAACATGAGCCCTGAAAGTGAGTGCTGTGAACACAGGGGTTGGTTACAAGTATTTTCCCTGCTGCCCAAACCAGCCAGGTGTCACCAATATCTGCTCTAGTCTTTTTCCATACAGATCCTTCTTAAAGCTGGGAAAGCCTCTACAGACTGAGCCTGAGAATGCCATCACTCCCCTGAGACCACACTTCAGTTCCCCACAGCCAGCAAACCCTTCCCTGCAAAGGCAAGGGCAGGAGGAATCAGAAGGTGCCTCAGATCCAAGGGAGAAATGTGGATTTAGGAGTGAAGGCCCATTTTGGGAAAGCAATTCAGTAAGTGGTGCTGGGATGCAGCTAAATTAAGATCCCTTCTGACAGAGGCTGTTTAATCCAATGCTCTAAAAGTGCCTTATGTGCTACAGGCCAAGTCTTTTAGAAATTAAAATAAGAGCAAAATGAAAGTCTGAACTGTTTGGCAGGAGGGGGAACTGAAGAAGGAAGAGGAGAAGGATCCAGGGAGGCCTTAGAGCCCCTTCCAGTGCCTAAAGGGGCTCCAAGAGAGCTGGGGAGGGGACCTGGGACAAGGGCCTGGAGGGAAATAAGGGGGAATGGCTTCCCAAGGCAAAAAAAAAAAAAAAAAGGTTGCAATTCTTATAGAAGCTGATTTTTTTAAGAATGAAAGAAGTCATAAAATGAGAAACCAAAGGCAATAATACACCCAAGTGAAATGATAAAAATAACTGCTGAAAAAACCCACTGTACTGGGAATTCAGCAAAATTCCTGGGAGCTGCCAGAGAACTCAGCCAGTGCTGAGTGCAGGGGAAGGGATGTATGTAGGATACATGTAACGTAGGGATACATATAGGATATATCCAATATATACACAGAATACATGGAATATGGTTTTCATCTATACTTACCTGTTTACTTATCACCATTTCAATTACTCCAAGCACATATTTCTTGGACAGAGATGCTCTATTTGTACCAATTCTGTTCTAAATGCCAATTCTCAAGCTTTGGTAGCAAAGCTTAAGGAAGGCAGAGCCTGTGCCCTGCCTTTTGTACCACCACATGTTTATACAAGATTTTTAAGATGTATTTCATGTGTTTTTCAGCAACTTGCAGAGGGCAAGGATGTGCATGGAAAGACAATGACATGCAGAGTAGGAAAAAAAAACAGTGTAATTTTTACTTAGAATAATAATAAACAAAATATTCCAGGGCAATAACTGAAGGCAGTGGTGAAAAATACACACATTTTTCTTCCATATAAGATTGCTGTTCTCTCTGGCTGAAGGCAGCATAAATTGGGTTTGCTTTTTAAGCAGGACTCATTTGCGTATTTTGGGGAGGAGGGAGTTGTTGTTAAAGCCAGGTTTAGAACCCTCAGCCTGCCCCACAGTTCAAACCCACTCCTTTAGGCAGCTTTACCTTTGACAGTTTTGACAAAAACTTGTTTCTCTTTACTGGGGTCTTTCTCTTCTATCAGAATTCCATGGAAAATGCGCCCAAAGGTGCCTAGGAGGAGAAGATACAATTAGTATTAAGTGGTTAAAACACACTGATAACAGTATCTACCAGGCAAACAGTACCTTAGGATGTATCAGCCACAGCAGCAAGTGAGGAGCAAAGGCTGCTCAAGTGTCTATAAATCCCATAAAATTACCAATATAGGACCCAAGCAGGTCTCCAGCTCCAGGTGGATACACAACTACAGGCAGTAAATGCTGAAGGCTTTAGCTAACTAAAATTATGGGGGACAAGCAGCAGAATCCATGAAATTCAGTATCTATGCAGTCACTATCAACACTGACAATGGGTTTATTTGTGGCAGTTCAGTCAACTCCCTGAACCAGGAACTCCAGCTCCTTCTTTCATCCAGCCAGCCTGGAACTCACAGTCAAAGCATTTCCCACAAAGATGAATTTTTTGTTGGAAATGTTCACAAGGAAGCAGTGGTCTCAACCAGAAGAGTTTGAAATAAAGAGCATCACATTATTCAAATGTTTCACCTCAGCTGGAAGGTGTTGGGTTTGGTTGAGGGTTTTTCAGTCTCTCCAACATTTTTCCATTGACGAAATGTTGATGGTGCTACTGCAGGAAGAGGAGCTGTACTGTCCAGGGCAAGAACAAATGCAGGGTGGTAATACACATGGAATCAGTTTATATTAATTTATACGACTGTCACACTGTGGCACCAACTGTGTGCATCATCTCCATGCAGCCTATTCCAGTGTCACAGCCCTTTCCCAGGGATTTCTCCTGCCTGATTAGGTTCAAAGATCTTCGACAGCATGAAATACGGGTTTCATTTGGTTTCTAAATACTTAAAACAGGGACAGGGCAACATTTCTACCACTTACCTCAGGGCTGCAAGTAAACCCTTCAAGACAGGGGCCTTCAAATTGCAATCTCACTAAGGAGCAGCTCAACTAAAGAGGCCACTGGGCAACCACAAACATACAGCAGGAATTATTTCACAGCACACTGAGCCCCTCCTGTCTTGAAGGCATCAAGAAAATGCTTGAAAGACATATTTCTAAAATATCAAAGTAGGTTCAGCTCTGGAAGTTACTTGAAACTTATGACGAATCTCTGGCCAGATGTATCTGAGTTCCAGGCAGGCATTTCTTTATTCCCTTCTTCCCCTTCAAAGCTCTTTTGTTCTTCCATGTCAGAAGCTCAACACTGCCATGATCCTGAACTAAAATTGATCAGGATCTGTCTTTTAAGTCCCTTGACATGTGGATGTGGCACTTGGGGACATGGGTTAGTGGTGGCCTTGGCAGTGCTGGGGAATTGTTGGACTCGATGCCCTCCGAGGGCTTTTCCAACCTTAATGATCCTGTGAGTAACTTTTGAAGGTTTTGACTCAAATTAACAGCTGGAGGCCAAGAAATGCCAGGATTAACTGGGTCCACACTGCATTCAACAGACCTTTCAGCCTCATCTGGCAGAGAAGGGCAGCTCTGGCACCAAACTTCTGAAGTGCTGCTGGGGCACTGAGTCACTTTCTAGTCATGGATGACTCCCAACATCCCAACTACAGGGAGAACAGAAGAAAACAAGGCACATCCCACAAGCCAAGGGAGCTTTTTGCAGGGCTGTCCCTCCAGAGGTTCAGAGGCACACGTGGAATGGCAACAGGAGCATCCTCCTGTTGTTCAGACTAACACATAGCATTCAGCACTTCTGCCTCAAAGGATGATTATCTCACATCTCCAGCTTTGGGAAGTTTGATTGCTCAAGGAACACAGACTCAGAGGTTACTGACAGAATCCTCTAAATATTTAACCCCATTTCCTGAATTTGGTATCAATAATTATCAGTTAATGTTGTGCATAAACAGTTCCAAAGTGAACAATGAAACACTCAAGCTTTGGACTCCATGATCCCTGTGGGTCCCTCCCAATTCAGGATATTCTATGGAAAGCATCAGGGAATCTCTGACTGCTTGATATCAGGGCTGTAAATGTTGTATCTGTTGATTAGATTTCCAACTCAAAAGTTATCAAAGTGAGACACTTACTTTGGACAACCGAAGTTTTTCTGGGCTTTGGGTTGGCTCTGTTTTGACTTTTGCTGCTGTTAAGAGCAGTTCTCCTGCAGGAACTCTCCAAAATGAGTTACCTTGCCACTTCCAGCCCTGATTACCTCACTCCTCGGCCATCTAACCCCTTCCTTTACTTAAGGGACTGGATTATTAAAGCAGACAAGCCCAGTGACTTCCTGAGCACGCTTTGTCGCTCCCCTGTTCTGATGAATTCTGGAAACTGCCTTCCCCACCTGCCCACACCCCAAGTGCAAACATCACTCATCATTCCTCCCCTCCACCAAAGTTGTGAACATCAGGAAGGTCACCCTGAGTAATTCCGGCAAAACCCAGCAGTAAAAATCTGGATATACATAAAATACATTTCTATTTCTGGTTGTAGGAGTGAAGCGAGTGGTGTAAATACCTTCCTGGAGCACGTCTTTGAGGGTTATCCTCTCCCTGGAGATGGCTATGTCCTTCACTTTAGCTTTGGCCTCCATGAGAGTGACACTTTTGAGATCATTCTTCTCTATCCGTAACGTGGGATAACCTGAGGAGCCAGCAGAGCCAAACAATCCAACATAAATACCCTTGGGATGGGAACACAAGCACCACCTACACACACACACACACACACAGGAGCTTGAAAACACTGTGTGTTCACCTTCAAAAGATGAGAGGATTGAGCAACAAAAAATCCCAGGAATTGTGTGAATAACCATCTGCAGGGAAAGGGATCACACAGGAATTCTGTGCAGGTTATTAAGTCCAGGTAAAAGTGATTCACTTTTACTATCCCTGCACTTATCTACTTTACTTATCCGAGGAAATAAAGAGCAGGGTCAGAGGCTGTGGCATGACTTGGAGCAGGGAAGATGCCTTACCCCAGCAGGGCATAACCAAACCACCAGTGCCCTCTTCTGGCACCTCCAGACATCTGGAGACACCGGGAGAGTCAGAAAGGAGGGAATATTTTTCTACAAATTTATGAGTTATTAGAGAAATCTTGACAATTACTCTGAGAGTATTTTTTGAAAAATTTAAATGTTACTGAAAACCAAGTTAATGCAACTAGGCAACGACCAAGGATGTTCTTGCCTATTCCATGTATCCAACTTTCTTATTATTATTTTCTTATTATTATTTTCAGTCCTTCTTCCTTCTATGTAATATAAAATTGACTCTCTTTTAGTCTAAACCCATCGCCCCTCATCCCATCTACACTGACATTTCTGCTCACCAGACTGCTGAACAAAGTATCTTCAGGCATTTAATAAAAACTCTACGATCTTAAAGGTCTCTACTGAGCATTACAAAAGTGAAAATCACTGGGAGCAGTGGAGAAAACATTTAATTTACACTTTCTGAAAAGGCCAGGGTACCTTTCCAGCCTGGGAGCTCCCACTCAATTGAGACAAACAGCAATTTGAGTTTAACAGAGACAGTTTGTTCCTGTCTTTCTCACTGATATAACCCCTCCCCTCGCTCCAGCATTTTTCCAGCAGGTTCTCCAGCAGTCCCTGCAGCCACCTGAGTTGGGGCTGAGTCCTGCCTTCTCCCAGTGCTCCCTCCAAGCCCCAATCCTGCCCACACAAGCCTGTGCAGAGGCCAAGTCAGCCAGAACCCCATCCTCTCCAAAAAGGTCTGGTTTTGGCAGGCTCAGCCCCCCAGTTGTCTGGCAGCCCTGCAGTGAATGTGTAGCACAAGGGAAAGGCTCCTGGTCACTCCAGTGAGGCTGAGCAGCCAAGGAACTGCACTCCAAGTGTGTCCCTCCAGCTCGAACAGTCCCTTCCCTAAGCAACGGGGTCTGGGATAGCCCTTCTAGACAATAATTTGAGGAGGAAAAGTTCCACAGGTAATAAATATGTTCCTTAACTACAGAATTAACACAGAACACAGCTGAGGTGCTTGGCTTGGTGAAGCTGAGGTCAGACCTCATCGAGGGCTCCTGAGGGGCAGCTCTGATCTCTGCTCTGTGAGCAGTGACACAACTCAAGGGAATGGCTGGAGTTTTATCAAGGGAAGTTTAGGCTGGATCTCTGGACAAGGTTCTTCCCCCCCTAGGGTGGTTGTACACTGATCAGGCTCTCCAGGGTTTGGTCACAGCCCCAAGGCTGCCAGAGCTCCAGAAGGGTTTGGACAATGAGGACAGGGTGGGCAGGGCCAGGAGCTGGACTGGATGACTCCTGTGGGTCCCTTCCAGCTCAGGAGATTCCATGACACCAACTCCCAGTACACAGAATCCAAACCGCTGCCACCCTTCCTTTTCACTCACTTCCTATCCTTCAAGCAAAGCCGTGAGCAAAAAGAGATGGAAAGAGTAACACAACCATGAGGAACGCAGGGAGCTGGGATGATTCCTGAGCCCCAGGAGTCCCTGCTGGCTGTGGCAGGGCTGGAGAGCTCTGTTCCCAGAGGAACACTTACTGGTTACTGGCGTGGCGTTGTTGGGGGTGTCGGCTCGCAGGTACTGCGTTGTCTGCGTGGAGGGCTGGGACAGCCCCTGGGAGCTGCTGCTGTCACTGAGGCTGGGTCAAAACACAAATGCACAGGGACATCACTGCCTGCCGCTCCAACACACCCCAAACCAACTTAGCCAACTTCAATCAGGGTGTTTTCCAGGCAAAACTTTGAAAGGATGGGGTTCTTGAAGTGTCTTGCACGTTAAAATGTATTTTGGGGGTCTCGAAAATCTTGGCACTTCTGTTCTTGCAGTGTGAACAGCTTCCTCCTGCTTCTCTGGCAGAATTTGCTTGATTTTCCAGTACTTCCCCACCCACCTTCTGAATAACCAAAGTCACAAAATATTTATTGTAAGAACCACCCTGCTATCCCAAACCCAACTATTACATTCCAAAGGAGACACAGAGAAGACTTGCACACCTTTACTCCATGGTACCAGTGTCCCACTGGGATGAGGGCTCTCTTTTCCAGCCCAAACTTTGAAGCCAGACTTCCCTTAAAAACCAGCCAACTCTTCCCATTACCCCACAATCATGGATGCACATGCTGAATTTTTTCTTTACAACACACTCTAGATTCTCACAACACAAACTTCCTGATTTACAGCCGACCTCAATCCCTCTCTGGAAGCTTTATTTACAGTTATTCCCACATTCCCTGTCTTCCATGTGCAGGGTTCCAGCACAGCTTTGACCATGAGGTTGAAAGCCACAGTTGCTGGTTTAGCTACTCCCCTTCAGTTTCCTTTGGAGTTTCTGAAGGAATATTCCCTGGTGCTGGCAATTTATTAATGCTTATTTTAGCTGTTCTCACTATTGCACCCACAAACTGCACATCCACAATATGATCCAGTCTCCAGCAAGTTCCCTGGAAACAAGTGTCCTGGTATGGTCAGTGCATTAAACAAGGATGCACAACTTGCATTTCCTTTCCCTAATTTAGCTGGAAACTCCTTCTGTAAACCTGATCCTCCACCAGCCCTGCAGATTCCTTGGACTGGTGGCAAGTTTAGGACTTATCTTCTACTTGGAACCCCTTTTCCATTTGGAGTTTGTTATTTAAAACAAAAGCAAAAGTTGTTTCTTCTTGGAACAAATCTCCACAGCCCCTGATTTTCAGGCACATGTTGCCCCTGTCACACCTTGACTCTGGCCAAGAGAAACCCCAGGAACTTCCCAAAATCACAGCATAGTTTGGGATGGAAGGGACCCTAAAGGTCATTTCATTCCAACCCCCTTCTATGGGCAAGGACACCACCCGGAATTATCAGAATTTATCAGTAGGGCATATACTGATTTAAGCAGATTATTAACCCCTGCAAACCACAGAGGACCAATATCAGATGGATTTTTAGCTTGTATCCCACAGAAATCCAGTGCAACAGGGCAGATGGAAGGACACCTGATCCCACTGCTGGGCTGCACAGCCTCAAAACCTCCCAGATTGCTCACACACTCTAAATGGAATGTTTTCCCTTTCTGAATTAAACCTGCACATCCTTCAGCTGATTCAAACCCCTCAGCAGATAACCAGGCACAAAGGAATTGAGGAAATTCTCCAGCCAAGCCTGGAGAAACCACAACTGTTTCATGCAGTGACACCCCAAACCCACAGGGACACCAGGGAGGGAATGGTGGCAAAAAAAAAAAATACAAAGGAACAGATGAAAGGACGAAGAGGGAAGATGAAAAGCTAAAGCTACTCTGAGAGGCTGCAGGCAGCACAGGAGCAGCTCAACATATCCTTTAGCTCAACATATCCCTGCCCAGGGGTGACCACCCACGGCCCGACTGTATTCCAAAGGATCCAGTTTCCAAGTGCCTGCTCCTGAGCAGTTGCACCTGATGCAGCCTGTTCACACAGCCCCTGGCCACCTGCTTTTCCAGCCTCCCTTCTGCCTCACCCTCTAATCCCCACTCCACTGCTCTGGGGTTCACATTACAAGTCCCTTTCACGTGCATGTGCCACGGTTTTTCGGGACTGAAAATACATTTGGGAGCGTGCAACATTCCCAGCTTTATAACCAAGCTGTTGTAATCCCCTAAGGGCAAAGGGAATCCTGGAAAATCCATCCCAATAAGAGAAAACTGAAATTCGGTCTCCTGTAGATGTCAGTAAAACCCAAATGTTTTCACAAAATCCTGGATCCCAGGATGGTTTGGGTTGGGAGGAATCTTAAAGCTCATCCAGTTCCATCCCCTGCCATGGGCAGGGACACCTTCCACTATCCCAGGTGGCTCCAACCTGGCCTTGGACACTTCCAGGGATGGGGCAGCCACAGCTTCTCTGGGAAATCTCTGCCAGGGCCTCACCATCCTCATGGCCAAGAATTCCTTCCCAATATCCCATCTAACCCTCTGGGAGTTAAAAACCATTCCCCCTTGTCCTGTCCCTCCATCCCTTGTCCCAAGTCCCTCTCCAGCTCTCCTGAAGCCCCTTTAGGCTCTGGAAGGGGCTCTGAGGTCTCCTTGGACCCTTCTCTTCTCCAGGTGAACGCCCCCAGCTCTCCCAGCCTGCCTTTTCAGCCCATTTTTCCTTCAGTCCTGACAATCCCTGTGGATCTGATTCTGTCCCAATTTCCCCACCCTACACAAGTGTTCTGGCAACCACTGAACAGCCACAACCCTCCCACCCCACAAACAGCAGAGCAGCTGCTGCCTTTGTGCAGCACAACCCTGAGATCCGAGAGCTGCAACTGCTGCTCATTTTGAGACCAAACTGCCCCAAATCTGAGCAAATGTGTCCCAAAAAGACCCTGGGAAAGCTTGACCACATACCTGTCATCCAGCTCTATCCTCTTCATGCTGTGCAGGTGCAGGACAGCCAGGATTATTGCCACCAGGAATATGACAGCACAGCACACCCCCACACTGATGTAGAACACTCTGGTGGAAGTGGTGGGAGCTGCATTTACTGGGTCAACTGAAACCAAAGTGCAAAGTTACCAAACTCAGACAGAAAACAAAAAAAACCAAACAAAACCCACTAGAAATGAGTAAGTTTGTTACACCAACACGGGGCTTCCAAATTTTATATTTGCAAGAGTTGCTACAAGGCTTGGAAGAGGTTTTTTGCCTCTTCACTAGTTAAAATAATTAATTAACAAAAACCTCACTAAACACTGGATATAGCATAGACTGCCTGGGGAGTGTTTTCCATGGGGAAAGCTGTGGAATCAAAGCACAGCCCAAGTTCTTCATTTTCCCACCCAAAGCTGTACATTCAGGATTACTTACAGATGGCCTTGCTGCTGTTTTTATCAGCTGCTGGAGATTTGACTTCTGGTTCAAGCTCTAAAGAGATGAGAGAAGACCATTCAGGTTTTACCTGAATTTCAGTGCATTTACCACTTACAAAAATGCAGCTGAAGGCACAAGAACAAGACTCAGCTCATTATCCCCTTCTGAAAGGAGAGAAATCTTCCTTAAGCTTATTGTGCAAACCCAGGGAATGCAGGCTTGGAGATGCTTCAGGTGAACCTCCCTGAGGATTTGGAGGCAGCTGAGGAAGTCCAATGGATTTCTGCGGCTGCAAAGGCACAATCCCAACCTGCACATCCCCGTTCCTGCTCCCAGTTGTGTTCAACCCAGCCCAGCCCTTTCCCACTCCTTGGGAAGCCAGTTCAGCCTCATCAACTTGAGAAAAAGTAATCCAGGGCAGGGAAAAATCAGAGTTTTTCTCGTTTTCTTTTTTTTTATTTCTTTTTTAAACCTCAGGGGGAACTATGAGGAACACCCTGAGCAAAACCACTACAAAGCTGCTGCAAATTTCTAACTTAGCACTAAATTAAATCAGAAATCCCCAGACAATCTGCACCCATCAAAACCAAGTCACTGATGGTTTTATGAACCCACAGTGATCACTTGTGCAAGACTTAGGAAGTGGCTCTGTCTCACATCCGCAGGGAACTGTGTGGTGTCATCCCCAAATGCTGCCTGGGATTGGGACACCACAACCATTTTTAAGGAGGGAATCCCCTGAATCATTTCCTTCTGACACCTATGAAAATACTAAGAAACACTATGAAAATTCTAGGAAGGAGCAACAGTAGATAGAAACAATCCAAAACTAAATTATGCTTGCAGATTCCCAAGTGGAAATAACCAAGGAGTTCATCCGGGATTTCCAAAGCCTGGACTATCTCCCAGGATGATTTTATACTCCATGTCTGACAGACTAACACCTCCTTGCATTCACTAAATACCCAATTTTATCATAATTTATAAACTAAGCAGATTTTCTTGGTAATTCTTAGAGCAATTTGAATTATGAGTGTTGCAGTTTTGAAGAAACACGTTTTTTTCCTTCCAAGTACAGAAAAAATGTTTTTTGATATAGATATATATACAAAAAAAGGGGAGTCAATACAGCAGAACTCTTGGGGAAAGTTATTCATTCAGCAGCTTCTGCTTTTTCCAGAAGTCCCCATTTATCTCAGAAAGGCAAAATTTTACCTGGTTTCTCCCAGTCCTCTCCAACACCCACTCTGTTCCCCCTGTCCTGGCACACACATCACCCCACTCCTTTTTCTTCCCACGCCTTCAACTTGAAAACACTTGAAACTCCGTTTCTTACTTTTGTAGCACATTTTCCTCCGTTTGAAATTCAAAACTGTGATGTTTTTGGAGGAATTTATGGTCAGGTTGAGCTGCATGATGATCGTGACGTCGGAGTCGAGTCTGCCGGTGCAGGACAGTTCCACACGGAACACTGCAAAACAACAGGAATTAGAGGCAGCTTGGAGCACTTCCCACACACTGGGAGGGAAGAATTTTCCATGAGAAGGGTCTTTTGAAATTGTGTTTATGATGGTGAAGAACTTGATGTTGAGAAACGCTGGTTTAGCCTTTGCACCTCAGCACTTCAGACAAGTATTACATGAAATATTTTAAATTATGACAATTATATGAAATGTTCACAGGTGCACCTGGGGCTAAATGACCATTATTCATCCCTTAGCTGGATGGGGGTGGGAATTTTACCTGAGAGGGTGCGAGGAACTTCTCCTTGGAGAGAAATGTTGGCCTGGGGCAGAGACATAGCCATGAGATCATGTACCTGAAATCCCAGTTTATACTCAACCTGTAACAGTTCCGAGAGAGGAAACACATCACAAATCTCTCCAGCAGTAAAAAGAAATGCAATGTATTTTTTCATCATTGGTCTTCAAAATAACATTTTTTTTTGTTATTTTCAAAGAATGCTGATGATTTTAGGGGTCCACATTCCAAGCTTTTTTAATTAATTTAAATATCAGACTTTTGTGACAGTTTAAATTAAGAAAGTCAAAACAGAAGCTACTCTTTAAAATTTGGGGCAGAATTCAGTATTTAGAATTTTTTTATACCAACAAAAAAATCCTCTCCAAACCTCACCTATCAATACTGTTAAACTGACTTGTTCAAAAGTCAGTTTGTTAAAGCCAAAAGAATTCAAAAAATTCCCCCTCCTCTAGATAGTTTTACAAACAAAATTGTTTAGAAATAATTTGCTAGACTACAGTCAAGATTTTGTTTCCACTTAAGAAGCTGATTCAGCAAACAGTCATTTGAAAAAAAAAGCACAGGACCTACTGTAAGTCCCAAGATCCTGCTGGAAATTCATCCTAACCCTTCACAGTCAGTTAAAAGAATTTGTTTGACTTTTTTGGCCCAATAGTTTACTTTCTCCCCCCCTTTCTTGAACATAATACGGTTCATTTCTGTTATCAATTTATTTTTCAGTTGATGCCAAGGGCACAGACACAACCCAGCTGCTGAGCTCCTACAAACTGCACTGCACCCAGGTGGAATGGAAGCTCAAAAATTCCTGCTCAGAATTCCCAGCAGGGGATTCCCAAGGAAGCAGGGACAGGGATGCAGGCAGAGCACGGCTGAAGCTGTAAAACAAAGACACTGATGCTGTTCCTACTGCAGCCTTAAGGACAGAAGAACCATCACTCAATTAAAAAAAAAAACCAGAATGAACATCTGGCAGAGACTAAACAGATCATTTCATGTAGGAAAATAAATTGTGAAGTGACTGGAAATGTTTCAGACTGTAAGAGCACAGGCAATCTCTGTGACAGCTGTTGCTGCACGCTCCAGCCACGGTGATTAAGTGACATAAAACCCCTTCTCATTTAATCAGGGCTCAGTAATAACACACTAGATGCTGCTTTAGAGGTTCTCCTTGTCTCCAGGCACATGTTTCTAGAAATCTCTACAATTCTCTGCACAGGATTTCCAGAAGCTTCAGTTCGTGGCCGTCCCTTCTTTGTGTCCACTGCACCAAAATAGATCCCACAGCCACTGGCTTGGGATCCATATACACATGGATCTTGCCAGGAGCAATAAAACAGTTTAAAAGAAGTACTGAACCTTTCTAAAATAAGAAAGGAACAGATGGGGATATATCATCTTATTTATATAGTATTTTGCACCCAGCACGTGCCAACCTTCCCAAGGAAAAAAGCCATTCCATGGTCATAGTGGGTATTCCCAAGCAGCCAAAGCAGAGGGTGCTGCTCACCTTGGATTTAGCATGCCAGGTGAAGTGCAGACTGTTGGTTTCACTGGGAATGAGGAGATTGAAGGACAAGGCATAGTGATTCACCACATCATTCCTCACATAAGACAGCTCTGCATCAAGACCTGCAAGGAGAAAAACAGTGAGATGCGGAAGAACAGGATCAAAGCCATTGGAATTAACAACTCTCAGGAACACCAGTGAGATCCACTTGGATCTCAGTGGTTAAGCATCTGAATGTTTCCTCAAATCCATGAATTCCGTGGCAGGTTTGGAGGCCAATTTCATGCACATCAGGTGCCATGGCCTAAGGAACAGGCAAAAGCTGGAATGGAATGGAAGGAAATGTGACTTTTCCTACAATCCTCCAAAAGAGCCATGACGGGCTTTCCTGAATGTCCCTGGAAGCACAGCTCTGGTTTTGTTCTTATTTACGACTGTGTTCACTCCAACCAACTGCCTGGGATTGGCACCTGGTTAATTCCAGCTAATTCCTCCTGGAATAGCTTGTTTCTTAAGCCAAAGACACACAAGCACTATGGAATTGGCTTCCAGGTGATTAGATCACACAAACACAGCCTGGTTTGGGGTGGAAGGACTTTGAAGCTCATCCCACTCCCTGCCATGGGCCGGAACACCTTCCACTATCCCAGGCTGCTCCAACCTGGCCTTGGACTGCTTGATTTGAACTGCAGGGATAAAATTAATCCCAGCTCCATATCCTCAGGACAAAACCACGCTGGAGGTGGAACCAGTCCCATTTTGCTTCGTCTCACACAGCTCTTCCTCCATTGCTCTCAGTTAAACCTTATCCAGGCTCAGCAAGAGATGGGACAATCCAAGAGAACAACTGGGCAAATCAGACCAGAATATTCCACACAGTTCCAATCAAACACCCACAGTACACATGGGAATGTAAATAATGGATTCTGGGATGACCTCATTGTGCCCTTCCAGTACCTAAAGGTGGCTTACAAAAAACAGGGAGAAAGACTTTTTACATAAGGAGACAGTGACAGGACAAGGGAGAACAGTTTTAAACTAAAAGAGGGGAGATTTAGATGGGATATTGGGAAGAAATTCTTCCCTGTGAGGGAATTGAGGCCCTGGCACAGATTTTCCAGAGAAGCTGTGGCTGCCCCATGCCTGTAAGTGTCCAAGGCCAGGTTGGAGCAATCTGGGATAGTGGAAGGTGTCCCTGCCCATGGCAGGGGGTGGCACTGGATGAACTTTTTCCAACCCAAACCATTCGATGATCCCAAAAATTATTTTTATTATAGCTGGAAAGTCAAGAATATTAGAGAGGCTGTGACTCCAAGACAACAGCACTGGAAGCATCCTGAAGTTATTCCAAGAATCCATGGGAATCATGAAAGGTTGGGTTTTCTTAAGTAATTAAGGAAAAATAAATCAAAGCCAACCACTGAACTGTGTAGACAAGCTGTAGTTGCAGAAATAATTCCTCCTGTTTAGTGCAAAACTGGGCCCAGCTCAGTGCAAAGGGACACCTTCTCTTACTCCAGATTTTGGGTTAATCCACTTTGTCTCCACAACGTACAGAAATGCAGCCAAAATACTCCTTTTCATTCTGGTTGCTGTTAAACCCTTTTACTCCCTCCTGGTTCATCAGTTCTCACACTGAACACAAAAAGCTGCAAGTAATGCCAAAAGTGCTGACTGTAAACAGCCTGAGACAGTATTTAAGAAAATGTTCAGTATTTCTTGTCCACTCAGCCCATATTCCCACTCAGTAATAAATGGGAAATGCAAAAGTAAAACAGGGAGAAGGGGGGAAGCACAGACACACCCTTGAAACAAAATCCAACTCTGAAAACACAGAAAAGCAACAGCAAACTTCCCAAATCCTTGCTCAGAACATTTTTACAAGTTTGGACATGAAATCCATCTCAGATTTAGCAAATGTGGAAGGAGTGTGGAGAAGAGCTCACAACTATCAGGCACTTCTAATCCAGGTGGGAAGTTCTGTGGGCATAAACTTACTAAACAAAGTATGCAAATCAACCCCAGTAAATACTAATTAATAAAAAGAAATAGGAGGACAAAAAAGATTAGCAGGTGAAATGGTGAAACTGGAGCAAGGAATCTGCTTCTGGAATAAAGAAACGAGCTTCCAGGTCCACCCCAAACCATTCCCTCATTTAATTGAACTCACAAGCAGTATGTCCCAACAGCTTCTCACTAGGTGTTTTTTTCTCCTAGGAATTTGGATAAATGCTTTCCCAAAGCCTGGAAACCAACAGTTACACACCTGGGAAACATCAATGTCTCAACACTCTCAACAGTATTTTTTCCTTTTAAGTTTATCAACAATTAAAACATTTCCTGTCTAGTACATCTTTTCCCATCAGAGAAGCACAGATAAAATTCCATTTCCCTTGCAGAGCTAAGAACCAGATAAGCAAGCTCCCACCTCCCTACCCCCAATCCACCACGGGCTAGTCCTGCTTCCAGACCACTTTTCATCCCCTTGCTGCCTCCTCACCTCAGCCCTGAATTCCTGAAGCACTTTTGCTGGCCTGATTGAGAGAAATTACACAGACAAGCACACAAAAATTGCAGCTGAACCTGCCAGTGACAAAGGGCCCCTTCCCTGTGCTCCAGGCAGGTGCTTTTTTGGGGGCTTTTTTGGCAAGACATTTACACTAAAGCACAGCAGCAGGTTGCTGAGGAAAATGGAGAAAGGAGGTGTGTTTTCTCAGTTGTTTCAGCTTTCAAGAATACTCAGTGAACTACCACCATAAAAGCTCCTGGCTGACAGCTGAGGGGAGGGAAAATGTCATTTCACAGCATTCCAGGTTCCTCTGAAGGTGCTGAACACTTTCACCACCTCCCACTGAGCAGGGTAAATACACCAGCACTCTGAACAAATCCAGGCTGGATGGAATCTTTCATGCCCTCTGTGCAATGATAAAAGGAGAAAACAGGAGGCAAACACAAGTGCAGCTCTTCAATCATCATTTTCTGGGCAGAGCATAAAACGTAAAGAAAGGGGTGGAGAACTTTACAAAGAAACACCAAAAACTGCAGAGGAGGAAAAGCAGATTTGCCAAAAACGTTCCTATTTCAAATATTCTCTTAAGCAGAATATTGGTGATCGATGATGAGAAGTTTGAAAACCTGGGCTGCAGCTTTGCTCTGACAACCCTCCCTAAACAAGTCCCTAAGCAGACAATGAAAATAAGGAAGGATCTGGTTTCTCCTTCCTTGGACTTCATTAACCCACATGAAATCAGTCAGAGCAATGCTCTGCCTGGACTTCCAGGCAAAACCACCACCCCTTTACCCAGGCAACCCTCAATCTCACTCTTCATACCTTGGGCACAGCCTTGAAAGAAGAAATTCAAGCCGAAGGCAAACAAAAAGGTGAATTTAAGCAGCAGCACTGTTATTCTGCCTATAAGTCTATCATTCTTTGCACTGTTTAACATAACAAAACATCTGAAGAAGCTCAGAAAGGAAGGGGAGAGGCCAAGTTTCATTCCCAGACGCCAAAGATGCTGGGCAGCCCTTGTGCTGGTGACAAAATTGAATCATGTCAGTCCAGCAGCCTAACAAAACATTTCTTTTCAAATGTCCTTGTGCAAATGCAGTCTCTCTTCAACTTTTTTTTGCTTGTTTGTTTCCTTTTTAAGCAAAATATACAAAAGAAACTTGCTCCTGTCAGCATGGGAAAATTGGATTTTATTCTTATGAAGCAAATCTATCCTGCAATGTGCACTAGTAATAACATGTCCTTCTTCAGCTCGACGACAGTGTTTAGGAGTCTGTTACCTGGGGTTACACTGAACTGCTTCATCACTTGAAACTACCATGATTCTGGCAGATTTTGTCTCAAATTGGGAGATAAAAATTGTGAGGTTGCTCTTAGACCAGGGCTGAAACACTGCAAAAAGCAGCATTTCATGAAGAGCAGTCTGGTCACAAGAGCTGCCATAATTATCTGTCACACACTGGATTCTCCCACCACTGGACAATTTATGTTCTTTTTGCTTCCATTTTCCTTTCATTTAAAGCACACCCTCAGTCTGCAACACTGACTTTAAATCCTAAGCTGTCCTTTTTTTGCAGCAGGTTCTGTAAATGCCCACTGGAAAATACAGCTTAACACAAGGAAATGTGACTGAAGAATTAAAAAGCAGCTCTTGGCTACTGAAACTTCTTTTTTTTTTCCAGGGTGGAGAGCACAATTTCCCAGAGCAAACCTTGTTAGTTTGAATGTACTTAACTAATCCACTGCAACACAGAGCTGAAACTACAACTAGGAGTTAAAAAACAGGAGGAAAACAAATGCAAACTGATCCTCATGTATCAATTTAGTTTAGAAAACAGCAAATGAGTGGGAATGCAAAACTAAGCATCTTAATAGACACACAAAGAACTTTATATCTCCTATTTGTACATAATAAAGTGAACTTTGCTTTAATAAAACAAGTAACAGATCACAGCCTCATAATTGCATTTTTACTTTAGTTTTCCACAGAGCTACAGTTACAGCGGTTGGCCAGGAATTTGGGCTGAAATATTTCTTTTTAAGACACCTTCCAGCCAGGAGCCTGTGGAAAAGATAAGTGATTAAAAATTAACGGGGGGGGGGGGGAAGGTAAACCTTCAGCAACACAAAGATGATGAAGAAACAGCTTTTCACTCTCCTAATACAGGTGCCAGTGACCATCAAAGGATGGTGCTCAGGGTCAAAAATCCAGCAACATTCCCAGCTCTGCCAATTAACGCACCCCACATGGGCTTTATTACATATGGGTTATTTATTACATATGCAGAGCTCCCTGCAATCCAATGTGCCAGGCATTCCATTTGAGGAAATCCTCAACAGAACTTCCAGGCAATTAATGCACTCTTGAAAACCAAGGATCCCTAGCAGGAAATCTTAGCAGGAAGCTTCCCAGCAAACAAGAGAAAAACTCTCATCAAGTCCTTGTGAATCTTCACAGACAGATCTCCCCCAATTCACCTCATTGATGCTGTTTAATACAATTTGCAAGTTCAACACCACAGGCAAATGGGATTTTTCCCACTGAAAGGCCTTTTGGGAAGTGACAGGGAGGACTTCTTCCCTTGCACAGGAAGAATCTCCCCCAGCAGATGCCATTTGTTGAAGTAAAAGCAGTATTTAGCTCAATTCTAGGATCCAATTGCTCCTAGAACCCATCTGCTTTACTCTTTATTTGTCTCTGAACAGCAGCAACAATGACATTTCAACCCCTGCCTGCTTGTTCTTCTCTCCATCCAAAGAAAAGTGTAAATGTTCATTTTTCTGAGAGGTGGCATATAAAGACAGCCATGGAAATAGTTAAAAGATGACACTCTCCCTAATGGAGGAAAAAAACCCCAAAGCAACACCATGTATTTCACCTCAGAGCACAGTACTAGTGAACCTCTTTAAATAAAATTTGCCCAGCTCAAGCTTAAAAACAAGAAGTAATAAACTCCCACCAAAACCAGCAGGTGTTAATAGTCAGGACTGTGCACACGAATTACCTGAAGGGCTGATTCCAAAAAACAGATGAAGCAAAGATGCACAAAACATACTTGAAGGCAGAGGAAAATGAGTGGCAGTGACCTACACAGAGGGCAAAGGAAATGGGAGAGGTGGGAATAGGAACAGCACAGGTACAGGGTTGGAGGAGACACCTTCACACAGTGTCCCTGCCAGGGCTATTCCAGTAACCAGCACCCAAGTGAGTACAAAGAAAACAAAAATTCATTAGGAAAAAATCCACCACCCCTTCCCTCAGTGCTTCAGACCTCTCAGCCACTCATGTTCCACTTCTGTGCCCCATGGGACTGCTAAAGGATAATGGAATCTTCACCTGCTCTGAGATGCTTTGAACACTCCCACCACAGTGACATGGATTGTTTAATGCAAAACCCAACTGCTCCCTCCGTGTCTTCTTCTTTGATCAGGAATTGCTCTGCAAGGCCACCAGCTAATTTCATAAAGGCCCACACAGTCTGGGGAGGACAGGCACCTTTAGCTCATCCTCCTGCTCAGCTCCACTGGTGCTGCAGCTTTCCACGCCAGAGTTCCTGCTCTGCTCTTTCCCAGGCAGTGTGCTGAAATCAATATACTGCTTAATTTAATTACAGCTATTCAGCACCCAGTAAGTGGCAGGGAAATTCTAAAGGATCACATTAGTTTCATGCTGTTGCTTCTGCTCCCAGATCTCCGGAGCAGTCAGTGCAAATATGTGAGTTATCCACTTGGAAGAAGGACAAAGGCAGCCATGGAAGAGGAATGATGCCTTTGAAGCCTCTGCCATCCATCCTTTGTACCCCCACGAGGCATTCGCAGAGTGTTAGCATTCATTCCCACATGGGAGCTGCTGGTGCTGCTGCCATTCCAGAGGGGAAAAAAATCAATTAATCAGGCACAACCCATTAAATGCACTTCACTCTGTACTCAGCTCTTCCAGCTACCAGTGAAATACTGCACACTAAGGAATAGCCTTCCACTGGGAGCCTCCAGGATGCTTCAGTCTGGATAGTTTCAGGTAGGAATTAGTCATTAAGCCCTTTTGCCAGAGCTCAGCACAGCTGTGAATCGACACATTTGGAATCTGTCTCATTAATTCAGCTTTTCCAGTATCCAAACACGACCCTGAACAGCAGAAGGGGAGGAGAAAAACACGAGGCTTTCCCAAATACTTCATCCTTTAAAGCACCCAGAGTGTACAGTACAGCTGCCTCCACAGCTTCCACTCCCAGGAAAACACCATCCTGGGATTTTTTCACTCTGCATTTCCCTCTGCCCAGGTGATGTGCAGGAGCAGTTTTGGTCCCTGCCTTCCTCCCAGTATCCTGAGCCCTTCTTGTTGCCTTTTCTCATGTGCCTCCATTTCCTCTCCCTTGTTCCCATTTTGTCCACACACTGGAGAGAGCAAGAGAGCCTGTATTCCAAGAGGCCAAACAACCAGCAGTGATAAATAGGATGCTGCCAAACAGAACACAGGTGTAAAGTCACAGCAGTGTGGAATGCAGCTTTGGGAATTATTTCCTCCCCCCTCAACAGGCCGGCCTTCAGTCTCAGAGGTCAGGTTTCTTCCAAGTCCCTGCCACACAAATGTTCCAAGAGCCTCAAGCATTTCTCACCAGACAGCCCTTGGGGCTGAAACGTCTGTTCCTCCCAGAGCTGAGCACAGAAGGAACCACACGAGGCAGCCAAGCTGCCCATGGAATCCTGAACAGAACTGCACAAGGAAACAGCCTTCTCCAGGCAGGATGCACATGGAACTTCAATCCCAACACAGGAGCTGGTGTGCTAAAGCAGGAGTCAGAAATCAAGCACCCACCTCAGCAATGCTGACCAGACCCACATGCCCCAGCACCGAGTTTATGGAATTCCCAGACTTCCCTCCTAGTGGCATCACACGGAATGGGATTTCAAAGCAGTCTAACCCAGGCCAGGGGCAGCCTCCACTGGGGTGGCTCCTGATGGCTATTCCCAACTTCCAGAAGTGTATTCCTCTGCAGGCCTGCAAGCATCCCAAATAGCTGCAGTGAGTGTAGACGCCTTCAAAGAAACAGCTCTGCACAGCTTATCTGGGCTTTGCAAATGAAAAGGGAGGCAACACAATGGGAAGGGGCACAAGGAGCCCAAACGCAGCTTGTTCTCATAAGCCTCACCATGGACATGAGCTGTGGCACTCTGTAAATCACAGACAGGCATCCAGGCACAGGGAGAGGCTCAGAATGAGCACAGCCCGCTCGATTCCACAGGGAACTTGTCCTGACCTGCTGCTGCAGCCCCGAACATCTGCCTGCACATCTGCCCAGGCTCCCGTGTTGGATCACATCCCCCAAACACCGGCTCACCACATCCCCCCCAGACTGGCACAGGACAAGGGGCTTTACTGGGGCAGGTGATAGAACCACTACCATAAAAACCAGCACTTGCAGCTCACTGGGATGTACCAGAATATTTCAGTGGTTCAGTTCTGTTTCAGTGCATGGTGTGCCAGGATTACAAGTTCACTTTTCATCCAGGTGTGCACCTACACAAAGCTTTCACTTAAATCCCTTTGGAATGGTACCACAAAGCATTTCCACGCAGGTTTTTGTTCTCCTGCAAAGACAGGCGTGTGGCCCATAAAAACACAACCCTCACTTTGGCATCCAGCATGCAAAAAGTTTCTGTTCTTCAGAGTCAAGCACTTAAAAGCCAGAAAATGAACATTCAGTGACACATACACAGCAGAAACAGATTCTAAAGTGTTCATGTACCCCACACACACTTGCTTCCACACCTTGGGGTCCATGTCCCTCATCCTCCTGCAAGCACAGAGGCTCTGTGCTATGTTTTTGTCAGTACCTTACTCACTCATCTGTCATGGAAAATGATCCTGGGTGCTGCTAACAACCCTCACCAGAGCACAGCACTGATGCTCCAGGTTGTGATGTTGCCCAAGACAGGCCTGATTTTAACAAGGCCCTGAAGCTTTTCAAGAATCACAAGGAATACACACTTTCAGCTCCCTTCCGTAACAACCAGGCAACAAAGGAACAATAGGATTTCCAGTCACTGTAGACTCAGTGCAAGCACCATAAAGCGCTTTTGATGTGAACTCTTGTGGCCAACTCCCCAAAACAGTGACATCGAAACAGCTCTTTTGCTGTACAAAGTGAAGACATATTTAATTCTTTAATTAAGATCATCTGCTGCAATAAGATGATGTTTAGACTCCACTTCTAACACACAAAATTGCATTTGGCCTCTAATTTCCCAGGGTTCTGCTCAGTGCCACCTGAGTCCCACTCCCCAATACAAGTGTCACGGAGCTCCTGGAGAGGATCCAGCCAAGGACTGCAAAGAGGATTAAAGGGACTGGAGCACCTCTCCCATGAGGAGAGGCTGGGAAAGCTGGAGCTGTTCAGCCTGGAGAACAGCTGGCTCAGAGGGATCTCAGCAACACACAGAAGTATCTGAGGGTATGTCCCAGGAGGTTGGAACCAGGCTCTTCCCAGGGGAGCCCAGTGACAGGACCAGAGGGAATGGGCACAACCAAACACAGGAGGGTCTGTGTGAACATCAGGAAAAACTCATGGACTGTGAGGGTGAATGAGCACTGACAGGTTGCCCACAGAGGTGGGGGAGTGTCTGTACTCAGAGATGTTCCAAGGCTTCTGGACATGGTGCTGGACAAGGAGCTCTGGGTGGGATGAGGTGCCAACCTCAACCACCCTGTGAGTCAGCAGGGGGGGTTAAACTCAATTTAAAAAACAAACAACGTACTGCTGTCAGAGATTTTGCATCAAGGCTGCATTTTACACCCAGACAATTCATTCTGGCAAGCTGCACACTGGCTTCCAATGAAATTCTAGAACATGTAAGTCACATCAGTGTTAAATTAATCTAACTCTGCAATTAGGCAAGTGCAAATATAAAACCAAGAGCAGACAGCATTCAATGACTACTCAGAAGAAACTAGGCCAGAGAACACTAAATTTGGAAACTCAATGCAAACACTGTAGGACTTCTGACTTTAGAATTGCCCTGCAATTCTAATTTAGCCCCCCTGTACATCTGCATTATGATAGCCCTTAGTTACATGATAATGTGGTATTTCCCCCCCCAATGGGACTAAAGTCTCAATGAACACTCGGGCCTGGCTCTAAAAAGACCAGAGCCATGTGACAAGGAGGGCTACCCGTAACAAGACTAATTTCACAGCTGAAAGACATGTTGTCTCCAAAAAAAAACCCTGCAAGGACACAAAGGATTGTCCTCGCTGCTTAAGCACCCTGTTCCTGCCATGAATGCTGTGAAAGAACTGCCTGCAATGCCAGAACTGCTTAAGCCAAGTTTTCACAGGCAGCTATTGATTCTGGTCCTCAGAATCAGGGGGTAGAACCCGAGGTCTCCTGTGAGGCTGAGCTGCAGAACTGCTGGGAAACTCAGTGAAGGTCTAAGGGATACACCAGGAATGCACTAAGTGCCAAATAACACCGTGTACTTTAAACAGACCAGACCCAATCCTTAATTATTAAAGCTGTCTATCTAATAATAACGGGTATTTTTCACTTTATTCTCTAAACCTTAACTCACTACTTGCAAAGCAGGGATACACGAGCCTTTACAACCCAGGATCCTGTGAAAAGCATTTTCCTATGGAAGCACTTCAACATGAGGCAAACATCACATTCTGATTTCATGAGAAAATTGGAATGGAAGTTAATGACTTAATCAAACGAAGTCAAGGCTTTCTATTGAATAACTCATCACTAACTTCTCACCATCAGCTCTGTGTGTTCAGCATCCCAGGGCAGTCACTGGAAAAGGGGGTAGGACCAGGTGCTGTTATCACACCTGGATAAGCAGTCACTCCAAAAGACTCACAACACTTCCTTCAGCTCTGTGTGCAGGCCCATATGAACCAGCTCCAAAAAGCTACACATCACAGGGCCAAGAGCTCACGGACACCCCTAAAAAGGTTGGGGTGCCCTGGATGTCTCTCCCTAGCAAGGAGTGCTTGCTTCTCTTCCCTCTTCCCATCCCAGCTCTCACCCAGACACCCCTGGCTCCCACTGCCACTGCTGGAGTTGTCTCAGCAAAGTGCCCTCAACCAGCTCCTCTCTCTTCCCACCTTTCTCCCATCTCTGGCCGAATCCTGCCTGGTGTGAGCGGAATCCGACAAATTCAACTATGTGAAAACCACAGATTATTTTTCCCAAAGGCTTCCAGTCTGGATGGCTGGGAACATTTTCCATGGGAAGGGCAAGAGGTATTTCTGTTGGAGACACCATCTGCCTGCCATATAGCAAGTCCTCCTTTCACACCCTGAGAACATTTCGAAATAAAAATCCACCTCACACAACAGGACGAGCCAGTTTCCTCTGGTTTTCTTCTACATAAACTTCTGAAGATTTCAAAACAATTCCTCCTAAGGCAGACACATGGCCAGAATCCCACAGCCCAACGGTGGAAATCTGGCACTAAGCACACAGGAAAGGAGCAGGCAGCTTTCACTATAAATCACAGTATCTGTCCTGCCTCTATGCCACAAAGAGCAGCAGCCACAAATAATCTGCAGTAAGTCCCTAAAGATGTGTAGGGATGATATTAAAAAGCATGAACACACCATAGGCTGGAGTAAGTGCAGTAACTCCATGGAACATTTGGGTTTATGAGAACTTCAGCAAGTCCTGAGAGTTTCTGTTCAGCCACAGCAAGACAGCAGAAGAGACAGAGTTTGTTTAGAGACAAAAGGTGAAAGAATCCAGTTTCTATTAACAGCTCCACTGAACTTAACACTTGGCTCCACGTTTTCCTTCCCCCTATCCCAGCATCTGCCGAACCACAGCTTTTCCCAGGGAACTTCCAGCAGCTGAATCCCCTCCCTGCTCTTTGCAAGTTCACACACCAAGACGAGCCCTTAAACCATGAACTTGCTTGCAGTAAATCCCAATCACATACTACCAAATGGAACATATAAAATAGCTGGGTTTGTTTTCTGAAGTGCAAAGAACTGGAACAAAAGTGTCTGTCCCTTTGGATTTTCTTCTGCCAGAAGAATACACAAAGTACTGGAGATTTGATTGCCTGTGTCTAGATGCCTCATTAAACTACACCTCACCTACAATAGTGAGCACGTGTAAAGGACACCCCTAAAATGAAACACAGTTTAGTTCCTGCAAGTTTAGTTTACAACAGATTTCTAGTGAACCCCACTAACCGAAAAAAAAATCCAGTTTATCTCCACATTAGACTCCAATTTATCCAAGTCTCTGGGGTCACAGAAGCAAAACAGATCATTTGTGTCAGATACTTAAAATGACATAAACCAGATCCAGACAGCTGAGTAGTAACTGCCTTCAGCCACGTTAGCAATAGACAATAAGGGAGATTACAGGATGAAATTTAACTTAAAAAATAACAACAGCACATGTTCCCTCCTCAGCTGCTACTTCATGATGCACAACTACTCCAGCGAGCCAAGGAAGCCTGAGCAAATCCAACTAACACAGATTTCAAGCATTGGATTTGGGAGAGCTCAAACTAGTCAGTATTTCTGAGATGAACTACTTGTTTAGAATCCCAGCTAACCAGCAAGCTGACAGTTCCATCCTGTCTGTAAGGGAGCATCTGGCAGCAAGCACAGGCCATGGCAAAACGACAGCAGGATGCTGATCACCAGGACAAGCCAGAAGGGAAAAGGGTTTACAGTGCTTTTCACTCCTCAGATCCCCTGACTTGGGTCAGCTACATGCTCACAGGGTGCAAATTAACTGGAGATATTTTTATTTTGTCCATCTGACGCAAATAAAGTCTTGCACTGCCTATTTTCCAGCTTGCAGAGGTACAGGGCACTTGGGGAAAACAAATCACTGGGGACACCAACAGATTTGTTTTGATAGTCCAGCCACCAACTCTAAACAAGAACCTAAGCAAGCCGAACCCTACAGAAAACAAATCCTTGTTAAAGTCAGACTCTGCAAGCACACAACTCCTGCAAAAGCCTTCCACAGTGAGCCAGATGGGGAATTTCAGGAACTGCCTCCAAGTCCTTGCGCAGCAATTGTCAGCCTGCCTAGAAATTAAGATTCCTTTCACACACGCACCCAATTATTGCCAGGTCTCCTCTCTGCCCTCTCCATGTCGCTCGCCTGGCTAATTAAAGCCCGGGCCTGAGCTCACTTGTTCCAAGCTTACCCTGCTCCCACGGGACACCATCCCTGGCTGCTCCCACCGAGGGAGCCCCTCAACATCAGGGGGAAGTCCTGACCAGCAGAGACCCCTTCCTGGGTCCTCCGACTCCTCCCTTCTCCCCCTGCTCCCCCAGTCCTACAAAACCCACGCAGATCCCTGGAATGACCCACGCCACCGCAGTCCCACAGCCCCCACCCTGTTCTGAGCCCAAGTCCTCCATCCTCACCCACACCCAGTCCTACAGGATTCACGCAGATCCCGGGATTCACCTACCCCAGTCCCACAGCTCGCCATCCCCTCCCGAGCCCCAAGTCCTTCATCCCCACCCACCGCCCTCTCCATCCTCTCCGGCTCCCCCAAATCCGCCTCCCTCCCAGCAGTCCCACAGACATACCCAGTCTCCCGGACCTCCACAGCTCCTGCCGACCCCCTC
>WEIV01011014.1:60114-87824 GCA_013390005.1 Calyptomena viridis | reverse complement strand
GGGGAAGGCGGGATCCCCCTCACGGCTCTTCCCGCCTCTTCCCGCATCCCGCCCGATGCAGGGAGGAAGAGGAGGAGGGAGAGACTTCTGTGGTTCCTGCCAGTCACAGGATCGCGGAGTCCTTTAGGCTGGGAGAGACCTCTGAGGTCGTTGACTGCGACCTGTGCGCGGTCAGCTCTTGTCTCCCAGCCCAGAGCACTGAGTGCCACATCCAGTCCTTCCTTGGACACCTCCAGGGATGGGGACTCCAAACCTCCCCGGGCAGCCCCTTCCAAGGCCTGACCACCCTTTCCATGAAGAAATTCCTCCCGATGTCCAACCTGACCCTCCCCTGGCACAGCCTGAGGCCGTTCCCTCTCCTCCTGTCCCTTGTTCCCTGGGAGCAGAGCAAGACCCCCCCCAGCTCCCCCCTTCAGGCAGGGAGTTGCAGAGAATTCCAGGTGCCCCCTGAGCCTCCTTTTCTCCAGGCTGAGCCCCCCCAGCTCCGTCAGCTGCTCCTGGGGCTCCAGCCCCTTCCCCAGCTCCGTTCCCTTCCCAGGACACGCTGCAGCCCCTCCGTGTCCTTCCTGAACTTGCTGTGCCCAGAACTGGACACGGCCCTGCAGGGTCCCCAGCAGTGCCAGCACAGGGACAGTCCCTGCCCTGGGCCTGGGACACACCAGGGCTGGCACAGCCCGGGGGCCATTGGCCTCTTGCCCACCTGGGCACCCTGGGCTCGTGTCCAGCCGCCCTCACCAGCACCTCCAGGGCCTTTCCCAGGTCCCTCACGGTCTCTGACCCCATCCCGAAGGGAAGGCTGGCAGGGGGTGGGTGCTGCACCCCAGACCACCACCGATCACCTCACGCTTGCCCTGAGCACATCCCCAGGTCCCCCCTCAGCTGCCATCGCTCCATCCCAGACCCTCCCAGCCCCACAGCCTGTCCCAGCCTTCCCTCCACCGTGGGTCACCTTCACTTGCTCTGCCAAAATACACCAGAAAAAAAGATAATCCTGGAGTAACTGTGGTGGGTTGACCCTGGTGGAATCCCCTGTGCCCACCAAAGCCCATCAGTGCCCTCGTCAACTGGACAGGGGGGAAAAATATAATGAAAGGCTCATGAGTAGGGATGAGGACAGGGAGATCGCTCAGGTATTACTGTCATGGGCAAAACAGACTCGATTTGGCGGAATTTATGGAATTTATTACCAATAAGATCAATAGGATAATGAGAAGTCCTGTTTGGAGCCAGCTGGCTTTGGCTGCATTGGACACAGAGGAAGCTTCTGGTAGTTTCTCAGTCACCCTGCTTCCCAGAACTCAACACACTGTTCAGAAGCTTTCCCAGATGGAAATACTGCTGGAATACCAGCATTTTAGTTAAAGAAAATGCCCTTTTTTGGTAATATTTTTTAAACTAAAAAAATAACGGGTTTTTAAAATACACTTTTTATAAGTATATAAAACATACCAATGTTATATTTAATGTTTCAATCTGCTTTTTTATCTTACAGTCCTGTCAGAGCTACGAAACAGCCGCAGCATTTCATTTCGCTGTAACAAAGGGCCTTTGGCCCACAAAAGATGGTGATTTCAACTCCAGCCAAGCTATTGGTGCCTGTAATGATCCTGGAGTAAAATCCAAACTGTGAACATGTCTCCTGCTCTGCTACACTATGGAATGCCAGCAGCAGGGCTGCTTGACAGCTGATATATTTTAAAAGAATGCAATAATAATCAAGTCCAATGATGAAAACAACATTAAATTCCAGCATGAGACTTTGAATCTCCTCTACAAACATTGCTGACCTTTTCCCGAAATCCTCTACTGCACAGAATTTCAGAAGTAAGATTTTTGTGGCAGTTTGGCTCCAACTCCCTTTTTCAGGATGTCCACCATTCCCCTGAAACACAAAACCTCTGTTCCAATCAGCTTGGGAAGTGGATTTTGTTTTTCTGAGCTGGGTACTGACCTAAACACACCTCGTCCCTCACTCCTTCAGGCTGAAGAGCTGCCTCCATCATCACCTTCCTACCTGCTGTCACACCTGGCTGCTCTCCAGATTTCAGCAAATCCATCACTGGGAGCTGCCTGCTTGATTGAGATTTTCAGCAAAATCATCACAATATTCATTATGATCATTAAATCATTTAATAGCTTTGAATTATGTGCTCCCTCCTGACCTTCTGGAAGGAATTCCATCCCTACATGATGATGCCAAGGAGTGGTTTAATCACAGAGTTTTTCAGCTCATAATCATGAGAGTGGAAAGTGAGTAGGAAGTTCTGCACTTCTAATCACTATGGTGAAAGAGAAATCGCTCACACACCTCCACACAATGACCACCACTTACACTGTGAGGTGTGAAAAAATAAAATACCAAACTGAAACGGAGTGAGAAATTACGAGTAAGTGTGGAGTTGGGTGGATGTGGCCCAGCCTGCACAGCACTGAGAGACACAGCTCCACACCACAGCTTCTCCACAGCCCATTTCCTCAGCCCCCAAACCTGGCAGCTGGGCATCTGTGTTTATTTGCCTAAATCTCAGGCTCCCGGTGGTTCCTGATGTGCCTTCCACTCCCAATGAGTGCAAGGAAGGAACAGCAACAAGTTGCTGCTGCTCCCTGGATGTAGGTCGAGCCCAGCAAGGCCCAGAACGTGGTGTAGGCACCAGACAGGAGACAAACAGCTCTTTTTTTTCATATATTTGCCAGAAGAGACAGGAAAATGCAGACACTCCTCAGCTGTAACAGCCTTTAATGGTGCAGGACCCACGTCACCCCCCCCGGGGGGGGGTTATGTTCCACTTTCCATTTTCCTCTGCACCTCATTTTCCCCAAACCCATTTCTGTCTTTCTTTGTAAGGAACTAGGGGACATCATCCATGCAGCCACCATGGATAACATTACCTAACCTTAACCTCAGCCATCCCTGCCTTGGGCACAGGGACACGATATTCAGCACAAATGTGACGTTCAGCTGAAGGATCCGTGTGGGATTCTTTCTCTGCATTTCTTTTCAGCAAGTCTGTAACTCTGCCTCCTGGAAGCCACTGGCTGATTTTAACAAAAGGTCACCAAAACCACATAAACCAAAGGCAAATAAACACATTCTTGAGCCACGGCTGCCAGCCTGACATGGGGCTAAAGGCTGGCTGGGCTGTCTGCTCCCTCATGCCCCTGAGGCTGATTGCTTGCTGAGCCCTGGAGCTGTAATTAAAACGAAGCCTGCAAGGATAATTGGGGGGGATTAGAAGCCAAATGAAGGTTTCATGGATGTCAAGAAACATCGCATTGGAAAAAGGTGAAAAATGCAGCTCACGGGCCAGTTCAAACACTGAAGATCTTGTGTTGATATTTTTTGGCTGCACAGACTACTTTTGGCAGGATGGAGTTCACGGTCTTTCAAAACCATTCCGGGGAAGATTACATTGGAAGAGGATACACCAAGTCTCTCCGTGGCACGCTGCGAGCAATAGCTGTGAACTTGCATGGAAAAGTTTGGCTTGGAGAGGCACTGGGATGCATCCCTGCGTGTGCTCCCAGCCTGGCTGTATCAGCACTTCCCACCACCGAGAGAGGCGTGGGAGAGCTGGGATTGATTTCTGCATGGAAAACAAACCTGGAAAAGCAAATAGCTGACAATTCATGGCACTGAGGGGAATTGGATACATGAGGACCTCATGGAAGACACGTGATACAGGGATGTTTATGATGGGAGGCAGGGCTTTGGGAATGGCTGTTCCATGTGCAGACTTGCTCACACATGCCGCTGTGATACGGGGTGGCTTTTCCCACCTCCTCTTTAGGATTGTAAATGACTGTGTAGCATTCCCTGGAGAGGAGAGCTGGCACAGGAATGAAGCCCTTCTGCCTCTTCCAATCACTATTCCAATATTTTTGCCTTCAAACAGCTTCTCTCCTTTAGTAGTGCTGGGTGACCTCAGTGCCTGGATGGCTTCCAACACAAGTGTACCTTGGTTCAGTGGCCTGGGAGCCTTCAGCTCATTCCTTGCACAGAGACCTCTCTGCCTGCAAGGCTTCTCCACAGAAATGCTCCAGGGCTTTGGCATTGCTCGTGGGCGGGAGTTTGAAATGGGCAAAGGGGATTCTGGATTTAGGAAACCCAGGAAAAGATGTCACAGCTGAGTCTGCACGTGCACCAGTCTGTCTAAGCTGTTTAGCATTGTTTAGTATTACTCCTTTAGTATTTACTCCTTTATTGTTTAGTATTATTTAGTGTTCCCGGTTATTTAATGTTTATTTACCCATTTCCATGGGCAATGATGTGTCTTTGCACCTCTCAATAGGGATAAACCCATTCATTTGCTCTGCTTCACCTCCTGCTATTTCCTGAGGAGTTTCCCACTTCTGTCTTTCATGGAGCAAGGTAGGAAGTCTGGTGTCCCCTGTTTCTGGTAGAGAACTGAGGCAAAGATAAAAACCTTCAGGTTTCCAACCTGCCCCGCTTTGCATCAGATTTGTATTTTTCCTTTATTTGATTCCTAGCTGAGCACCCAGATCCATAAAGCTTCCCAGGAGAAGGAAGGGTTGGCTGCTCCATCACTGCAGAGTTCCTTGGGCTGGAACATACAGGGAGGAAGAGTCACTCACACAGCAGCAGAGGGAAATGCTGTGTACAAGTTCCTGGAAATGTGGCATTTAATGGAAAAAGCATCCTGGGAAAACAGAGCTGGCTGGGGCATTAAGCAAGGGAGGCTGGGGGAGAGCAGAGCTTCAGAATACGGTTTTGTGTGTTTGGGAAGGCACATGCCATTCCTGTGTTTCCTTGTAAGGGGAGTGTGCCTGCCACAATATTGCTAAATATGAAATAAATTGTGTTTGGGGGTTGGCTGTCCCACCTCTTCCCTCCCTAGGACACCCAGGCTGGTGTGTGTGTCATTGGAAGCGTTTTCATTGCCGGTGGATGCCAGGATTTGGGGCCATGGATTGCACAACAGGACTTGCAATGCTGTTACATTTTGTTCTGCACTCCATGAGAGCCTGACACCCAGGTGAGAGTTGGTATCAGGGCAGAAAATGACAAATAAAACCATTTTCAATGACAAAATTGACGGGAAATTGGAAAGAGATCTGTTGGAAGGAGCAGAGAAGACAAGCAGGCATCTGAACCTGCTCTTGGTCTTTTGTTGTCTTTTTGGTGCAAATGATCCTTCAAAATTTGTCTCTGGGGGATTTCTTACATCTCTGCTGAAAGAACAGGCCTTGCACTGACTCCAAACACAGCACTTATCCTCAGGGAGCTCAATCCTTTCCATGCCATTCCCTTTTCCCTTGGGAAGCCAATGGAACAGCAGCTATAAACTGATGTGGTTGTGTTTTACAGGTCACTTATGCAAGTGTTTCCCTGTGCTCTGGCAGTTGGAGCTGGTTTATGGTTTACCAGGGGTTTGTGGAGCCCACACACAGTACAGGAATGGAGAGAATTAGTTGTAGGAGCCACTATATCCCATCCTTCTTTCACCAAAGCACAATTGGAGCGTTTGCCCAGGAAGTGGGAAATATTTATGTGACTTTCTTTCTGAGAAAGTATGAAAATCCTCATTTTCACTGGGATAAATGAGAACCAGAAAGACCAAATCCCGCTCCCTCTACAGAAGAGGTTGTGGAACTCCTGGATCCATCAAAGCTGGAAGCAGGAGAGAGCAGGACTCTCACACTCTTCTCAAGGTTTAGGTTATTCTGGGAAGCAGTGAGCCTGAATTTCTTAAGGCTGCAGAGATCTCCCATTTTCTGTCCAAGTGGCATTACAATTTTTGGAATGTCACCAGCACCAGACAACAAAGGGACTGGGAAGGAGCAAACCTGGGTACCAATGCTGTTACATCCTGAGCTCACCTGGACACTTTTATTCAAGACAAATATATTTTACTTCTGAAAAAACTAGATTCCTGTGGCCGATATATTCTCATATGGATAAAAATAGATGGATTTTAATCATGCTTATATTGCAGATCCCACAAGCCAACTATTTAAATCGATTCAGAGTCCTTTTCTCTGGGCTTGGAAGGGGCTCAACACCAATAAACCAAAAGACTTAGCAGGATGTTTTGCCTCATTAAAATGCTTTGTGCTTTTGACTCTTTTCTGGTCTGTCAGGGCTGCTATGTTTTCATGGATCCTCATCTCGAAATTGAGTTAAGGGTCAGGAAAAAGGCTGTGGAAAGGCCACCTGGCTTCCTCCCATCCAACCATTCCTGGGTCCGTTCAGAGTCCCAGCTGGACCATTCATTCTCCAGCAGCTCCCAGCACATGGAGCCACGTATACCTGAAATTCAAGGAAAATTCCTTCTTTCAAAAAATCCTAAACCTTTTTTTCATGGAAAATCCGCATGGATTTCAGTGCTGAGAAATCTTTTAAAGCCCCAGAGTCAGCAAGGAAGGATCCTGTAAGCAGGAACTTGCATGGGCCAGATATTTCTCTGGCTTGGACAATGGCTGTAGGATCCTCACACACTTTCACCAGCTGATTAAAACTTTGTCACTGTTGTGCCAAAAATCCCTGGGAATTTTCTTGTTGTGTGATCACTGTGCTCAGCCACTTCTCTTGCATGAGCAAAATAAGCTGCATTTCCTTGGCTTTTCCCTGTAAAGCAGAAACCTGACCTTGAATGGCTTCCACAGATCTTATTTCAGCATTTTCTTGAGCTGCGGGTGACAGGGCTGGACATGGATGGGTCACAGCAATTAATTCCATCTCTGTTTCCTACTGGAGGCATCTCCACATAGGGCAGGGTGAGGGTTAGATCAGGTGGAAAGGAGCTTTGTGCTGCTTAAAATCTCTTGGACACCAGGAACAGCAAGAGGCAGCTCTTGGAATACCATCCCAAGGCATTTTTATGGGGCAAAAGCTGTATGGATAGTTTACAGCCATGCAGTTTATTTTCAAAACTGCTTTTAGTTTGGGAATACTGGCATCTTGCTGCTCGTGTTCATCATCCCTCCTGGAGAGGGCAACAGATTCCCTATCCCTCATTTATAAGCTTTGTCGTGCACATGCAAAGGGGTTGTCATTAAAGGCTCATTATTATGTGCTGCATGAAACCAGCCAGGGAGAAATGCTCCTTAAGGAATCAGGGGGAAAAGCCCTCGGCTGGAAAAACATCCCTGCCATGCTCCAGCATGGGCAATCACTAAAATGCAATTTTAAAGATCAAATCACAGAATCACTAAGGTTGGAAAAGCCCTCTAAGATCACTGAGTCCAACCATTGCCCAGCACTGCCCAGGCCACCACTAACCCATGTCCCATGTGCCACATCCATACGGCTTTTGAATCCCTCCCGGGCAGCCTGTGCCATGGCTGGACACCCCTTTTGGTGAAGGAATTTTCCCTGATGTCCAGTCTCAGTCTCTCCTGGCACAGCTTGAGGCCATTCCCTCTCCTCCTGTCCCTTGTTCCCTAGGAGCAGAGCCCGACCCCCCCCAGCTCCCCCCTCCTGGCAGGGATTGCAGAGAATTCCAGGGGCCCCCTGAGCCTCCTTTTCTCCAGGCTGAGCCCCCCCAGCTCCCTCAGCTGCTCCTGGGGCTCCAGCCCCTTCCCCAGCTCCGCTCCCTTCCCAGGACACGCTGCAGCCCCCAGGATTTGCAGACCCCGGGATTTGCAGACCCCGGTCCCAGCCCTGGGCGGGGGTCGCGGGTGCGGGGCCGGGCCCGGCCGCCAGGTGTCGCTGTGCGCACGGGAGAGGGCTCGCGCAGGTGGCTCATCCCGAAGGGAAGGATCCGGGATCACCTTCGAGCCCCTTCCAGCGCCCAAACGGGCTCCAAAGGAGCTGGAGAGGGACTTTGGACAAGGGTCTGGACTGATAGGACAAGGGGGAATGGCTTCACACTGACAGAGGGCAGGGTTAGATTGGATATTGGGAAGGAATATCCACCTGTGAGGGTGGGGAGGCCCTGGCACAGGGTGCCCAGAGAAGCTGTGGCTGCCCCATCCCTGGAAATGTTCAAGGCCAGGTTGGACAGGGCTTGGAGCAACCTGGGACCGTGGAAGGTTTCCCTTCCACTTGTCCATAGCCAAGGTTGGAACTGGATGATCTTTAAAATATCTTCCAACCCAAACTGTTCTGTGACTCAAATTCTCTGATTTTATCCCAAGGGAAATTTCTCCCATGAGCACCCAGCCCCAGTGCAGCTCTTGCATGTGATCATCCAACCCTGCCACTCCTGGCACGGAGCAGGAACCATCATTCCACATTGTATTTAACACTGAGAATCCCACAAGAGAATCTGAAGATCCAGATTCCTCCCAGGAGATAGGAGAGCCAGAGGTGTTGGATCATTGGAGGGATTAAATCCAGCTGGGATTTGGCACGCCTGTGGCTGCCCTGCGAACCCCAATTGGTACCACAGGGATACCTGAGCCACACTTGCATCACCCTGGTCAGAGTGGGAACTCCAGGCTCCTGATGCCATGCACTGCCTCTGCACAAGGAAGGGATGCTTTTCCAGGATGTCACGGACAGATGGCACACAAATTGCCTCACAACCCCTGTGCTGAAACCTGCTCATAAAATCTGCCCCTGGAGTGACTTTAAGTACCCAGTGCATCGATATGAACAAATCCCGCCGGGATCAGAGGAGCCAGGATCCCTGCCTGCCTGCAGGTGTGGATCTTGCCCTGCCCAGCTCAGCTCCTCTCTCATGCTGGAGCCAGCCCTGGCCTGTCCTTTCTCAGCCTCTCCAAGGATTTGATCCTATAAACTACAAGTTTATGTCCCATCCTGCTGTTTCCAGCTTCGCATCAGGTCCTGCTCACAGGATACAGCCCTGCTGCCTTCCTGCCAGCAGCTCATCTGGAGCAGGCAGGGATGTTTTGCTTCCAGTCCCTCTCAAGCAGTCCTGGAGCCTGGGACCAGCTTTTCCCAACATTCCCGAGCAGTGTGCGGAGCCTCAGCTGGTGCCAGGAGTCATGGTTTAAATAACACACAATAAATATTGGAACAGCCTGAGCCACGGAGAACTCCTCAGACACCAGTTTCTAAGGATGATCTAATACATTTCTTGGACTCACTCATCCTTCTCATTACTCTTCTGCATTTTTTCCCCTTCTATTTTTCTTCCCTCCCAATGAAATGTTTTGGTTTTCTCTTTTATTTTTTTTTTTTTTTTTTGCTGCTTGGGTCTCTGAAATATGCAGCCATGGCAACAAGCTGGAGGAGCGAATTCCCCTGGTCCGCCTGTGTGTCCTTGGGGTCTGGTGGGGAGCGAGGGGGTGAATTCCAGCCATTCCCTCTCGCCGGGAGCAGTGTTTAGTAAACACACACCAGCACACACATGCCCGGCTCTGCCAGCTCGGGAAAGGCTTTTCTGTGGGTTTAGCACGTCTCCTCTCATCCCCCCGGACCGCCACCTCTCCCCGACACCCTTCGGGGGTGGCATTTTTTGGGAGCAGCGTCGGGGAGGAATGCAAGCCCCTGGCGTCGGGACAAGAACTGACATTCCCGGCCCCGAGATGAAGAATGTGCACAGAGTGTCCGCTCCAAACTCCAGCGCTGGAGTTTGTTCACCCCGGAGGAGGGGAACGCCGGGGTCCGAAGGGGACTCGGCTCTCCGTGGAGAGGCTGCCGTAAGCTGGGGACTGCTGTGCCCCCCATCACCTCCGAGGATGTCCCCACGTCATGCCGCACCATCTGGGGACTTGTTTTGGTGGCTCCACGGCCTTTGCCCCTCAGTTTGCAGCGAAGTCAGCCAGTTCTTGGAAAAGCTGGGAGAACATGAGGCTGCTGCTGGGCAAGGAGTTGGATTCAGGGCAGTGAGGAAGGCAAATCCATCCTCGGAGTGCCGGTGACAGGGAAGTGGGACCTCCAGCTATGGACCCAGCACTGCAGTTTGGTGGGTGTTACCCAAAGAGCAGGGCAGGCTGAAGGTGCTGAGCAAAGCCCACCTGCTGCAGTGTCTGTGATGTGGCAGAGCCAGGACTGAGTGTGAATTCAAGCCCCAGGCCCATCGCTGCCTTTCAGCTCATCTTTCCAAGGCAAACACGGGTGCTCTGTTCCCCCTGCCCCTCCAACACACCCAGCCAGGGCTATTTATACACTTTATAATGTTACACACTGCTTGGGTTACCACATGGCATCCAGGCTCTTTGGAGAAGGGGCTCGTGAACCAGAAGAGTTTTACATTAATATGGTTCTCACCAGTTCCCAGGTTTGAAATTGGATATGACGGAGTTACTCGCCATTTACTCCGACTGGATTGTATGGGACTTTGTGGATTAAAATAGCGAAACTCCAGCAATAACAGTGATACAACACGGCTTGGACACAAAGATCCCCACTGATTCACCACCCTGTTACGTCAGCATTTCAACACCGGGAAATGCTGCTCATTCCACGGGTTTTGGAGGGTGGTAAAGCCCTGAGATTTCAGGGAAGCTGAGAAAGTTTGGGAGTTTTGAAAGAATTTGTGGGATTTTTGCACAACACCTGAATACGAGAGGAGGCTTTTCCCCAACCCCCGGGAAACAGTGTTTCAAGGACAGGATAAAACAAAACGAGGTGTCAAAAAATCCACCTTAGTTCTGCTCCTGGAGAGGGGGTTGAGTGCGACGGGACTCTCCCACCCTGCTGTGCCAGGAATGGGGCTCAGCAGCAGATTCCCAGTGAGGCACGGCAGGCTGACCCGGCAGCATTCTCGGGTGGCTCAGCGGCGCAGGCTCCCACACCTCCCTACCTGCCTCAGTGCCTGGAAAGGCTCCAGGTGTTGCACAAAAGCAAAGCAGCAGCGGTTTGTTGCAGAACCTGCAGGAAGAGGCAGCGCTTGCCTCGGCACGTTGGAGCCAGGCAGTGCTTTCTAGTCATGATCCCAAAGTCAACTCCCAAAGCAGTTGGGGAGCACCTGGGGTGACCTGGCAGATTCTTGTCTGCAGGAGGGAATCAGAATCCCAGAATGGTTTGGGTTGGAAGGGACTTTAAACCTCATCTCGTTCCACCCCCTGCCATGGGCAGGGACACCCTCCACTATCCCAGGTTGCTCCAACCTGGCCTTGGACACTTCCCAGGATGGGGCAGCCTGTGCCAGGGCCTCCTCACCCTCAAAAGGAAGGATTTCTTCCCAATATCCCATCTAACCCTGCACTCTGTTGTTTTCAGTGCTCTCCCACCTGCCAGGGCGTCAGCTTCCAAGGAGCATTGGGAGTGGAGATGGACCATGGACTGGGGATTGTCTTTGGACTGCAGCAGTGGGGAGGGTGTTTGGTGGAGCATGAAGAGCATGTGGTTTGTAGGGTTGGGACTGGTTGTCCTGCCCGGAAGCAAGCAAAAGCCAAGGAACGGGGATGGGATGGGATGGAATGGAATGGGATAGAATATCTGTCTTGCTTTACCACAGACGGACACTTTCTCCAGGCTTTCTCCAAGCTCAGCCTCCTGAGCCAGCCTGTGGTGCCCCAGTCCTGAGGGAGATGTCCATTCCCCCTCACTCCTGTTCCTCTGCCCACAAAGCCACCAGCTGCCTCCTGAGCTCCACTGCAGCCATGGTACACACATCCCTCTTTTCCAAGGGTTCTCCCTTGGAAGAACTGGAAGTCTTTCCAGCTTTCCTCACACTCTCCTGGATGCAGCTCTGTGGCAGGGCAGGGAATCACTGCCAGCTTGGAGCTCACCTGGCAGCACTCCAGAAAATGCCTGGCATAGAAGAAGAGGACAGCAGGGATCACGCCCTGCAAGCAGCTATAAACAAGAAAGCAGAGTACAAAAAAATTCCTGGGATTTGCAATCCAGCTGTCCTGACTTGCCGGTGAGCCCTGCGCTGAGGTGCTGGGCAATGCTGAGCCTTCTTCCCAGCTGACCCATGGGCATTCCTGATCCAGGATGGGTCCACACACCGCTCAGCCTTGGAGCCAGCTGAATGTGGGGAAGAAAAGCAGCTGGTTGGGCAGCCATAAAGCCAAAGAAAATGGAGAAAAAAAGGGATGGCAGAGGAGCAAGAAACAAAATATCAGGGCTTTGGGGCAGGAACAAGATGTGTTTGGGTGCAGGGATGGAGCCTCCTGGGTGCTGGAGACACATTTAAGTCTGTTGGGACACAGCCCAAAATAGGAGCCATGGGATAACATCTCCATGGTGCCTCTATTCCAGGATGGAGCCACTCCTGGTCTGGGCATGGGGGAGCAACTCAGGAATAGCCCTGGATGGCCCTGGTGTGCTTGGAGACAACAATGAGCATCTTCCCTGCTCATGTCCACCCAACATTCCTCAGGGAGGGCCGGAGAGAGGGACCTGCCTGCTAGTTTTCCATCTGAGTTCGTTTTCTTAGAATTTCCTCTGTTGGTTCCATTTATTTTCCTTTTTTTTTTCCCCCCTCCAATTTCACTTTTTTTTTTTTTTTTTGGACAGCTGGAAAAAATAATATGTTTTGGTTGCCTTGGAAACACACTCCTAAACTTTTGGTGGATCCAAGACATGCCTAGAGTTCCAGGACGGCCAGTCAGAGTGGTGGGAGCTTGCCCTCCCTTCCCAAAAGTGGCAGGAGCTGCTCTCCAGTGGCTCTGGACACACGTGGCCCTGACCTACCCTGTGTCCCAACCCCTGTTTACTCAGCAAATACAACATTGCTTACAAATTCCTGGGACATGCCATGGGATCACCAGGCTGGGTAGTGTTACTTCATGCTGGACCCTGTGCAAGAGGGAAAAAAAGGAAAGGATCACACTTTAAGGCTGTAAAAGTACGGGTGGGAATATTTTCCAGCCTGTGTCATTTTCCATCGAGGCCAAAATTCACATTCTGCCTCTTGCTGTTTGTGTTTTTCTCCCTGAAACTCGGATTTTTTTGTTATTCTCCAGCTTTCTCAAATGCAAAATTAGGAAATTCAAGGAAAGTGATTCTCTCCCTGCCCCCACCAATGAAAAATTTCAAGGAAACTTTGTACATACAAAATTTCAAGCGTCAGGAGTTAAAACTTTCCTTTGGCCTGAAGCCAATTGTTTTCCCCAAATTCCAGTATTTCTGTGATTTTCCTAAGCATGAGGAAGTGGGAAAGTGGGAAATGGGCCCTTGTCTTCCATTAACCAGTGCACATTCTTATACACTTGTTTATTTGGGAGAGTTTTAGCTCCAGAGGGGAGAGGAAAGGAAAATCACAATGAAATGTTTCCCCTGCAGTGGGCAAAAAGGCCAAACATCCAACTTTTCCTGGAAGGAAGAAGACAGGTTTTTTTAATTAAATAATAATAATAAAAAAAAGAAACACAAGGCACTTCTGAATGGGAAAATACTTGAAATTGAAGTTTCTCTTGAAATGTCCCAAGCAGAGTTAGTGTACTGGGAGAGAGCCACCTGGGAAATGAATTTGGGTGGGTTTTAGAGGCTTTCCCTGTCTGGAATGATGGCTCCAGCTCCTTCTCCCTGCTGTTGGATGTCCTTTCCCCATCCAGTTGAGGAAGTGCCCCGAGCCTCGTGCCCTTTCCAAGCCCCTTTGCTTCCAAATGAACTTCTAACGACCACAATTTTTCTCCATCCAGATTATTAATCCCTGGCTCCCTCCAGGTATTTGGCCAGAGCCTGTTGTGGTGCCCTGTGGTGGGACATGGCCCATTGCCCTGGGGACTTGCCCTTCACTCCATGCTGGATCCAGCCCCGTGTGCCAAGACCTGCCACAACCCTCTCAAATTATCCTGCAGCAGCAAAACCCAGTGAGCAACCAGAAACAAAAACCACAAAAGAATGTAGGGAATGCTCAATTTCTTCCTTTCCTTTCCTTTCCTTTCCTTTCCTTTCCTTTCCTTTCCTTTCCTTTCCTTGCCTTGCCTTGCCTTGCCTTGCCTTGCCTTGCCTTGCCTTGCCTTGCCTTGCCTTTCCCTTCCTCTCCTTGCCTCCCTCGCCCCCGCCTCGCCTNTGCCTTGCCTTTGCCTTGCCTTTGCCTTGCCTTGCTCTCAGCACCTCCAGCATCCCCAGAACCTTGAACATCCATCCCCAGCACCTCCAGCATCCTCAATACCTTGTGCATCTCCAGCATCTCCAGCATCCCTGGCCACTTTGGGAATTCCCAGTCAGCTGCCTCCAGCATCCCCAGTGCCTCCCGCCTCCAGCATCCCTGGCCACCTTGAGCATCCCCAGCTCCCTGAGCATTCCCAGAGTCTCAGCCAGGGGAGGCTACAGGCCGGATCCTGCCCACCACTGCCAGCCCAGGGCTGCTGCACCTCAAATTCCCCCATTGCCATCCACAGGGAGCGGCTGGGAGCAGAGACAGCCAGGGAGCTCATCCGCCTGGTTTTTCAAGGTCACAGAGGTGGTGGGAAGGAAAGAAAAGAGACCGAGGGGAAAAAAAAAAAGTTGACTCAGAAACCGCAGGGAATTTTTTGCCTTTTTAGAATACTGGGAAGAGAAAAAATAGCCACAGTTATTCAAAGCATCCAGGATAATAACAGCCTGTTTACTGTTTGCATGCAAAGATGGCAGGGAGCACAGCGCAGGGAAGAGGAATGAGGAATGCGCCGCTCTCGCGTCGCGGGTCCAACCACTTCTGCTGAGCCCAAGCAAAGCCTGGGCAACTCTCCTGGCTGTGAGGGCAGGAGCCATGGATCACAACACCTGGCTGCTCCTCACCCCACCGAGGGTCCTGGAAGAAGGGCTTCCAGAGGACCCGTGGCTGGGGACGGTGGGGATGAAGCTCCCAAGCTGGGTGGATGCAGCATCCCGGAGGGTGTCACAGCCACCCCCTAAATAACAACCCCCATCCCTCTGTCCCATCCATGCCACACAGGCATCCTGGATGCTCAGCAGGCATCTCCAGCCACCCCTCTCAGAGGCATGGGAAGCCAGGGGGACAGGGATGCAAGGATTGAAGACACAGAGACCAAGGACACAGGGATGCAGGGTCATGGGAGTGCAGGGATCAAGACACTTTGCAGGGAGGGACCCTCATTCTGCAGCGGGATGCAAAGCCCAATGCCAGTGAATTGACCTCCTGGCAGAAGAAAGCCAGGGCATGCCCTGAGCACAGAGAAGAGCCGAGGGCTTGGGAGACCCCCGGGAATGCAGTAGGATGAGGGAGGGGGAAGGGAAGGGTTCAGCAGGCCCAGCGGGGAGAGCCTCATTCCTGCCAGTCCAACGAGCAAGCCAGGACTTGAGGCGAGAGAAGGCACCAGGTTTGCCCGACTGGTTTGCTGGGATGTGGCTGCAGGCTGGCCCACAGCCTTGCCAGACTTCCCCTACAAGGATCGGGATCATTTGGAAAGGGAGTGAAATTCTCTTTCTCCCAAACTCTGGTGGGGATTTTTCAGTTTTCCTTACGAAGGAGCGTGTGATGAACTTGTCTTTCCCCATCCAGCTCTAGCATTTGGCAAGTGGGAAAGGAGAGGATGGTGAGGAACCATGGCCAGCAAAGGACCCACCAAGATCCAAAGGTGCTCCAAGGACCAAGCTCCAACTTTGTCCAAAGAGAAGTGAGAAAAAGCAGGAAACAAAGCTGCAGAGGTGCTGCTGTGCTGTGACACTGAGGGGACGAGGTGTTCCTGGCTGCAAATGGGGCTTGGAAGGAGGGCTTCTCCTTGGCCTTGTCCCAGCCTGCAGTGCCTCAGGAGTGCAATGACAGAGATAAAGGGATGCAGGAATACAGGGATACAGGGATGTAGAGGTCAAGGACACAGGGACACAGTGTCACAGGCACTCAGGGATGAAAGGATCAAGGACACAGAGATGGAAACACACTGGGACGCAGGCATGCAACGATCAAGGAGTCAGAGATCACAGGCACGGGGATGGGAGTGGGAAGTTTGGCTCCCACATGGTATTTCAGCCATACTGTGGTGGCAGGGATGTGTCCTGGATCCACATGGGATAAAGGACAGTGGGTCCAAGCGGTGCCTGTGGTGAAACCCAGTGAGATGGCATGGGAAGGGCGGAAGGAAATGCCTGTGAGGACAGAGTGACAGAGCAGGTGATAACACACCCCCACAGCAGCTTCCATGTGCCAAGGTGTGGAGTTCCTTTGGGATATGGCCCTGGCTGAGTAGCATCCCTACCAAAGCACATGGCTCCTCAGGAAGTGTGGCAGGAGGAACCAGGACCTCCTGCCCAACCTGCTGGACTTGGGAATCCTCTCCCCACGGCCCAATTCCTGCACCCACAGGTGGGCTTTGGAGTTTTTTCTGACTCCTGGAGACTGGGAAAGCCCTGGGGATGGGGAACAATGGCCTAGCAGGGAACAAAGCTCTCAACAGACACCCGTTCCCTGAATCCCTGGACACGGAAAGCTGCCTACAAACAGCCAGACCTGCATCCGGATTCGGGTAAATAAAGCGTGGGGTGTGAGAGCTGCGGAATGCCAGGAATGCTGCCGGCCTTCCCGGGCGGCTGCTGCAGCTGCAGGGCGGCAGGAGCTGGGGGAGGCACGGCAGGTACGGCCCTGCTGGGACCCCCGGACATATTCCGAGCCTCGACAGGTCCCTGGGAACTCCCGCCCGGTTCTTCCCGTCGCTGGCCCCGTTTCAGGGTCCCTTTCAGCCGTATGCATGGAGGGGATCTTGTTTCCCTGCTTGCAACACCCAGGAAAAGTCATGGGTGGGAGGAGGAGCCCGGTCCTGAGCTTCCCATTGCTCCAAGTCTCTCTAACCTGCTCCTCAGGGATGGAGACCTGTCCCACAGCCACAGAAAGCCCCAAATTTTCATTTTTCAGCCACACTCCTTCCAGATTCCCGAGAAGGAAGGGTAGAGCTGAGCTGGCACTCAGCATTGCTGTCCCGCCAAGACTGCTCGTCCTTAAGGGAGACTTAAGGGATCCTGCACATGGAAGAGGTGGAATCACCATTTCTGGAAGTGTTCAAAAACAAGTAGATGTGGCACTTGGGGACATGGGTTAGGGGTGGCCTTGGTAGTGCTGGGGGAACAGTTGGACTTGATCTTAAAGTGCCTTTCCAACCTCAACATTTCCATGGTTCCATGATTCCGGGGAGGAGCTGGCAGCAAAGCTGATTTCTGATGCTGTCGTTCCACATAATACAAGCTAAATCCAAGCTAAACCCATCATAGAGACTTTTACAAGAGCTCCTGGTCCCCGTGGACAGTGAGATAATGAAGATGAGCTGCCAACTGGTGCCAAGGGATGCAAAAAGGGAAAGCCCTGGCCTGGTTGGAGATGGCAGAGTCCCCAGGGATGCTCCCTGGGAAGGATTAATGCCACAGCTATTAAAAATGGAAGTCCAATACCTGGAGAACTTCTGGTCTTCTGGAAGATCAAGGAGCCAGGCAGGGTGGGAAAGGCTTGGAAGTGGCTGACAAAGCCAGGGAGAGCGTGAGGACCAGGGCCAGCAGTGCTGGAAGTTGTGGCCATTGAGGAGATCCATGGTGGAGCTTTAGGAGGGCAGGAAGGGGTTTTGTGAGGAAAAGGAGGATCATCCCATCAGCATGGAGATGCAGAGATCAAGGATACAAGGATGGAGATATAGCAGGATGGAGGACACGGGGATGCTGGTCAAGAACACAGGGATGCAGGGATGCAAGAGCAGCAAGGAAACTACACTGACATTTCCAGGCAATTCCATCCTATACCCCATGAATGTGGGGGGAATGGCATCCCAATGGGATTTTGGAGAACACAGAGATGCTCTTACAGATCTTTTTCCCCTCTCCCAAGCAACTTCACCCAAATCTCTGCCCTGGGAAGCTGGGAAGGACATTTGAACCAGAGGATCACCACTCCCAGATCCCTTTTCCCTGGCGGAGCCTCCATCTCTCCCCGTCACAAGGAAAAAAGAGTATCCAAGGGTCAATATTTAGTTTTTTTTATTAAAATATCATTATACCAAGTGGAATGCTACAGCAATCTCGGTATAGGGCGGCGTAACGAAACAGCCAGGTTTACATTTAAATACTTAAAGATAACTTAAAACGCACAAACGAGAACTCGTCGTCTTTGGCAGGAAAAAAAAGTTCACAGCACGAAAAAAATACTTAAAAAGAAATACCAATATTAATATAAAATATATTAAGTCATGGGGGTTTGGGGGTTTTGTTTCCTCTTTCATAACTTTTTTGCTTCTTTTCCACTTTGTAAACAATGCACGAGAACCGAATGCATTTTTTACATGTCTGGGGAGAGAGAAATAAAAAATGCAGTTGGCCAGCAAATGCACACATTGAAAGGAGAAAGAAATAGAGAAAAATATATATATATATACATGAAGAGCAAGGATGAGAAGCTCCGAGGAGCGGGATGTTGGCGCTGGCTATGGCAGAAGCCAGCTGCCAGTAGCCAGGACATGGTGGCACATCCCACTGCTTCCTTCGGCATCCTCACTTCCCACTTCACCTCCGGTTTCTCCTCCACCTTTCATTCCCTCCATTATCACGTTTTTGTTTCCCTGTCACCCCCACCATGAACTCCGTGATGAAAACGCAGGTGATGGAAGTTGGGGCTCCCGGCACTTGGCTTGGCCACGTGGATCCAGGTGGTTGATGGGAGCCATGGATGATCCCTCCCGGCTCTGCCCTCGTGCAGAGACATGGGCTTGTGGGAACAGTTCAGGCGAGCACAGAGGGATTTTCTAGTCGGAGGCCAAGCTCCTGGGTGGGCATGGCTGGCCAAGGCGCAGAGGTGGGAACTGGGATGGGGAGGGAGCCGGATTGGGCATGGAGCTAACGAGGTGTATTTCTGAGCTGCCACCGCGGGGTCCCCGGGGTCCAGCGTGCCGGGGACCTGTGTGGGCACCGAGGGGGACAGTGACCAGCCACGGGGACACCACTGAGCTCCAGGCTCGGGCCCTCCTCCCCACAGGCTTCTCCATCCTGAGGTGCCAGTGGGAAGGGTGGAGGGGCCAGCGTGCAGCCCTGGGTGGCCTTAAATCAGGATCTCCACCATGTCGGACAGGTCCGGGGCTCTGGCAGCAGCCGACCTCTCTGCAGGGAAAGAAGGGATTTACAGGGATTTTCAGGGAGTTAAACCCCCCCTGACTCAACTGGGGCCTTTAAAATGCCTTAAAAAAATCACGGATGCTTGTGCAAAACCCGTCTTGGGGATGCTAAGTCCATGTGCTGGAGCATCCCAACTCTCCACCCCATGCCATCCCAGAGGACTCACCAAGCAGTCCGGTGCCCTCGCCCTGCCCGCTGCTCCCGGCTGCCCCGTCCGTCTGTGTGCTGCCATCCTTGCTGCCGTGCTTGGAGTGGGAGGGCAAGGGAAGGGCAGCAGCTGCTGCCAGACCTTCGACAGTGGCTTTGCCTGCTGGAGGAGACTCCGTTAAGGATTCAAGGCAAGGAATCCCAAGTATTCAAGGCCATGTTAGACAGGGCTTGGAGCAACCTGGTCTAGTGGAAGGTGTCCCTGCCCATGGCAGGCGGGTGAAACGAGATGAGCTTTACTGTCCCATCTGGCCCAAACCATCCCATGATTCTACCATTCTATGATCGCTGCCTCCTCCAGCTGCTCCTGGAGAAATCCCCCCTCCCCAAGCTCTCTAATTCCAAAACCACAGGGGAAATTGCAGGCAGGTGCCCATATTTACCTGTGCTGCCATGGGAGCTGCCCTCAGATGAGCGCTCACCCTGGCCAGCCCCTGGCCAGCTTGGGGCAGCAGAGGCAGTGAAGATGGAGGGCACGGATTTGGCCGGTCGCAGGGAGCCCTGCAGGGCTTTGCTGGGGTCCCTCCGAGAGCGCTGCTGCAGGACCTTGATGACAGCATCCTTCTCCAGGATTTGGGCATGGAGGGCTTTTAACCTGGAGAGGAGGCGAGGCAGAAGCTGAGAGAGGAGCCGGATGGGAAGAGGAGGATGCAGGCACCGCCCAGCCAGACCACAGCACAACTTTGCTGCGGGCAAAATGCCTCTGGCGAGGTGGCACTACCTGTTCTCCATCTCCTGGTGCTTGTGGCTGGCCAGGAGAAGGTCCTCGTTGAAGCTGCTGTTGGGGGAATGCCGTGGGGAGTGGCTGATGAGGGTGGTGTCCCGCTGGGCGGCCGCCGTGGCCGCGGCGTCCATGGCGAACTGCCGCATGGTGCACTCCTCCAGGTACTTCTGTTCCCACTTGGTCATGTCGGCCTCCAGTGCCAGGATCTTCTCCTCCTTCTCCCTCAGCTGCTCCGACAGCGTGTGGGCACTCAGCTCCGGCGTCCCCCCACCCGTGGTGCCCACCTGCCTCTGCAGCAGCCAAAAGAAAAGCCCAAAATTAGGATGAAGAGGTGCCGGGAGGACGCAGCACCCGCTGTGCCTCGCCGGCCCCCGCCAGAGGTCACCAGCACCCACCTGCTGAGCCCGCAGCATCTTCAGCTCCTGCTCCAGGCGGGTGCGGAGCCGCAGCTCCAGCTGCTCCCGCTTCTCACAGGCGGCCTGGAGCTGCCCCAGGGCTGCCTGCAGCCGCTCCACCTTCTCCACGTAGGCTCGTTTCTTCCGGAGCTCGGCCTCTGCCTTGGCCGCCCGTGCCTGGGCACTGCCCAGCGCCTGCTCCAGCAGCTCTGCCCGGCGCCGCTGGTCCTCGTTGGCGCTGCGCAGCAAGGTCACCTCCCGCTCCAGCTTCTCCTTCTCCTGCTGGTGCTCATAGCCTGCAAGAGAAGCTCTCAAATCTCAGAGGTTTTGCTTCCCTAAGGCTGGTCTATGAAGCCTTTTTGAGAGTTCTTTGCTCCCCAAAATCTGGCCACGCCACCCCTTCTCCTAGATCTCCTACCAGATGGGAGTCAGGGGATGCCCAGCCGTTTGGGCAGAGGGCCAAAAGCTTCCACTTGCCACATTCCAGCCTAAATTTTGGCTTGGGAAGGGCATGAATACAGCCATCTTAGGGAAGGGGATGCAATTCCTCCCACTAACAGCAACACTGCTTCTCTCTGCTAAAATAATAATTTAGGTATACTTCCCCCCCCCAAAAAAACAAACACAGGCTGGCACAGCCGCGAGGTGCAGGAGGGAGGAGGGAGAGAATGGCCGGGCTGGCGTGGGGCGGGAGTGCGGGCTTGGTGCTGGAAGAGCCGGCACAGCAGCAGGAATGTGGGGAATGCGGGTCATGCCGTCGGCCGGCTGGCCGGCCAGGATTAATGGCTCGAGTCCAGCGCCAAGAGCTGCTCCATCCTCCCTGGGGAAGGGCGAGAACTGCCGCCTGCCCCCCGCCCCCTCCTCCTCCAGCCGAGCCCCACTGTCCCACTCGCAGATGCCACAGGGAGCCAGAGAAGAACGGGTGTCCCCCGGGACTTACTCTGAGCCAGGAGTTTGGCCACGCTGCCCTGGTTGCTCTCCTGGCTTTCCTGGATCTTGCTGGTCAGCTGCTTGTTCGCCGATTCCAACCTCTCTGATACAAAACAATTAAACCCAATTAAGATTTAAATACAAGATTTTGACCGGAGGAAGTAGGAAAACCCGGGTTTCCTGTGGAAACACCCAGGGGACACAGAGTGCCCACAGGGATGGGGATGTGGAGGGTCCCTCACCTTTCAGGTCCCGGTTGAAGTCCTGCAGCCGTCGCATCTCACTGTCTCTCTTGTTCCTCATGGTTTTCTCCAAGGCTTCCCGCTTGGAAGATGCCTTGACGAGGTTCTCATAATCCTCTGAGATGCGCTGGATCTCACTCTCCAGCTGGGGTGGAGGAAGGGACAGGCCAGAGTTAGTTATTTATGGAATGAGGAAAGGGAGATGTGGCCAAACCTCAGCTCAACCTGAGCTGCCAGAGGAGCTCAGCACATGAGTCCCCCCCAAACTGACCCCCAAGAACACGCTTTGGGGGACAAACTGATTTTTTCTGCCTTTTTCTTGTGGAAGAGGCTTTCTGCAGATTTTGGCTTGGCCGTAGCCCGGCCACAGGGAACAGCCACCCCTTGTACACGGCCACACAAAGGGCTTTCTGTGGTGGCCGGGATGGAGGGGACGGGTGGAGGGAGGGGGTCACTGGAGAATGGGCTCCTTCTCCCTGTCCCGGCTGCTGCTCCGCAGCTGCTCCGAGGGGAACGAGCCGCCGGAGGGAGGAGGAGAAGGGATTAAACCACTAAAGGAAGCGAATTTTCACAGCAGCTGGTCCACCGTCCCCCGAGGCAGGGGGGTGCCAGCGCTCCCTCACCTTCTGGATGCGGCTCGCCTTCTCGGCACAGCTCTCCAGCTCCCGCCGCAGCTTCTCGCTCTCCCGCTGGAGCCTCTCGTTCTCCCGCAGCACCGCGTCCGCCCGGGCCAGGCGGCTGCCGGCCGACACCGCCTGGACGCTCACCAGGGCCTCCACGCCGGCCGGACCCAGCGCGCCCGGACACAGTGGCAGGAACGCGGCCGGGACAGGGGTGGGCAGCACCCTGCGGGGATGGAGGGATGAGGAGTGGTCAGGGTTTGGGGAGGGAGAGCCGACCACAAATCCAGCACAGAATCACAGAATTGTTCAAGTTGGAAAAGATCTCCAAGATCGACTCCAACCATTGGCATCCCACTGACTGCTCCAAGCCCACAAGTCCAAGAGAGGGCGGCGGACNCCGCCAGAGGTCACCAGCACCCACCTGCTGAGCCCGCAGCATCTTCAGCTCCTGCTCCAGGCGGGTGCGGAGCCGCAGCTCCAGCTGCTCCCGCTTCTCACAGGCGGCCTGGAGCTGCCCCAGGGCTGCCTGCAGCCGCTCCACCTTCTCCACGTAGGCTCGTTTCTTCCGGAGCTCGGCCTCTGCCTTGGCCGCCCGTGCCTGGGCACTGCCCAGCGCCTGCTCCAGCAGCTCTGCCCGGCGCCGCTGGTCCTCGTTGGCGCTGCGCAGCAAGGTCACCTCCCGCTCCAGCTTCTCCTTCTCCTGCTGGTGCTCATAGCCTGCAAGAGAAGCTCTCAAATCTCAGAGGTTTTGCTTCCCTAAGGCTGGTCTATGAAGCCTTTTTGAGAGTTCTTTGCTCCCCAAAATCTGGCCACGCCACCCCTTCTCCTAGATCTCCTACCAGATGGGAGTCAGGGGATGCCCAGCCGTTTGGGCAGAGGGCCAAAAGCTTCCACTTGCCACATTCCAGCCTAAATTTTGGCTTGGGAAGGGCATGAATACAGCCATCTTAGGGAAGGGGATGCAATTCCTCCCACTAACAGCAACACTGCTTCTCTCTGCTAAAATAATAATTTAGGTATACTTCCCCCCCCCAAAAAAACAAACACAGGCTGGCACAGCCGCGAGGTGCAGGAGGGAGGAGGGAGAGAATGGCCAGGCTGGCGTGGGGCGGGAGTGCGGGCTTGGTGCTGGAAGAGCCGGCACAGCAGCAGGAATGTGGGGAATGCGGGTCATGCCGTCGGCCGGCCGGCTGGCCAGGATTAATGGCTCGAGTCCAGCGCCAAGAGCTGCTCCATCCTCCCTGGGGAAGGGCGAGAACTGCCGCCTGCCATCCGCCCCCTCCTCCTCCAGCCGAGCCCCACTGTCCCACTCGCAGATGCCACAGGGAGCCAGAGAAGAACGGGTGTCCCCCGGGACTTACTCTGAGCCAGGAGTTTGGCCACGCTGCCCTGGTTGCTCTCCTGGCTTTCCTGGATCTTGCTGGTCAGCTGCTTGTTCGCCGATTCCAACCTCTCTGATACAAAACAATTAAACCCAATTAAGATTTAAATACAAGATTTTGACCGGAGGAAGTAGGAAAACCCGGGTTTCCTGTGGAAACACCCAGGGGACACAGAGTGCCCACAGGGATGGGGATGTGGAGGGTCCCTCACCTTTCAGGTCCCGGTTGAAGTCCTGCAGCCGTCGCATCTCACTGTCTCTCTTGTTCCTCATGGTTTTCTCCAAGGCTTCCCGCTTGGAAGATGCCTTGACGAGGTTCTCATAATCCTCTGAGATGCGCTGGATCTCACTCTCCAGCTGGGGTGGAGGAAGGGACAGGCCAGAGTTAGTTATTTATGGAATGAGGAAAGGGAGATGTGGCCAAACCTCAGCTCAACCTGAGCTGCCAGAGGAGCTCAGCACATGAGTCCCCCCCAAACTGACCCCCAAGAACACGCTTTGGGGGACAAACTGATTTTTTCTGCCTTTTTCTTGTGGAAGAGGCTTTCTGCAGATTTTGGCTTGGCCGTAGCCCGGCCACAGGGAACAGCCACCCCTTGTACACGGCCACACAAAGGGCTTTCTGTGGTGGCCGGGATGGAGGGGACGGGTGGAGGGAGGGGGTCACTGGAGAATGGGCTCCTTCTCCCTGTCCCGGCTGCTGCTCCGCAGCTGCTCCGAGGGGAACGAGCCGCCGGAGGGAGGAGGAGAAGGGATTAAACCACTAAAGGAAGCGAATTTTCACAGCAGCTGGTCCACCGTCCCCCGAGGCAGGGGGGTGCCAGCGCTCCCTCACCTTCTGGATGCGGCTCGCCTTCTCGGCACAGCTCTCCAGCTCCCGCCGCAGCTTCTCGCTCTCCCGCTGGAGCCTCTCGTTCTCCCGCAGCACCGCGTCCGCCCGGGCCAGGCGGCTGCCGGCCGACACCGCCTGGACGCTCACCAGGGCCTCCACGCCGGCCGGACCCAGCGCGCCCGGACACAGTGGCAGGAACGCGGCCGGGACAGGGGTGGGCAGCACCCTGCGGGGATGGAGGGATGAGGAGTGGTCAGGGTTTGGGGAGGGAGAGCCGACCACAAATCCAGCACAGAATCACAGAATTGTTCAAGTTGGAAAAGATCTCCAAGATCGACTCCAACCATTGGCATCCCACTGACTGCTCCAAGCCCACAAGTCCAAGAGGGTGCTGGTGAATCTGGGTTGCCCCAAAGGAAGAGGGAGGCTCTGGGAAGTGCCTATCCTGCTTTTTAGAGCTGGGAAGCACGTGCTTTCTAACCACAAATCCCATCTTGCAGGGATGCCTTGACCTGACCCCTCCAGGACCTGGCCAGTGGATCCAGATGGGCTCCCAGCCCCCAGGCCCCTCTATTCCCGAGGATGCCCCTCTACTCCTGCAGACAGCCCAGCACAGGGCATGCACCTTGGAAGATGGCAGCACCGCCCCTTTTCCTTGTTTCCTGAGCAAAGCAAGAGCTCCTGGCATGGCTCCTCACTGCCAAACTACGGATTTGTCCTCACTATATTCAGAGGGTCCAGCCCAGCCCGGCTGCCCCTCAGGCCACTGCTCTGAGTTCCTTGACATCCCGCCTGCAATACCCAGAGCAGGGTGGCTGTGCACGGCCCGGCCCTGCTCTGCTCCCTCACGGGCTGCTCGCCAAGAGCCTGCATTCCTGCGGGATGATATAGGAGCAAGGAAGAATAAATACATCTTCCTCGCAGCTCCCCTTCCCCTCTTTGTTCCCTGGAAGGAGAAGGTTTTCCTGCTGGAGATGCTATCGCTCTCTGCCTGGATAGGTCAGCAGGGCTGAGAGCAGTATGTCCTCCCATCAAATCTCCAATTGCCTTCTTCCCATCATTTTCCACAGTGGAAGAGGTTGTTTCCAGCCCTTCTCGGCTGCCAAGCAATCTGACCCCCCTCAGACTTCTCTGTGTCCATCTCACAGGCAGCCTGGGGCTTTGCCAGAGATGTCAAGCTGCCCCAGGGACCATGGATCACCTGGCACCAGCCCAGGCTCCGTTCAGCAGCAATCCCAGCTAAGGACCACGGGGTGGGATTCCACAGCGCAGGGAGCATATTTGCCTTCCACCCTTCCCCGTGCCTGTTCCACATTTAGCTGTTTCCTGAGCTGGTTCCAGCTCCTAAATTACCCCCAAATTCCTCTTGATACACATGGAGGGGGAAGGGAGTAGGATTTTCGTCACTGGGTGAAAAACCCAACTGTGCTGGAGGAACTGGGGAGAGGAGAGGAGCAGAGGGGTCCCAGCAGATCCCCACGGCCTGAGCCGGTGAAAAACTGGCTGCTCTGCGCCCCCCACTGCTCTCTGCATCCCACAAATTCCAAGCATCCCTCCTGGACATTCCTGGGAGGCATCCAAAAGCATATCCCAGGGGGCCGCAGTTTACCTGATTTCAGGATGCTGAAATCCAGGACCTTCCCGGGAACAGGGTCGGGGTTCGGCCAGGTAAGTGTCCTGGGAAGGGATGACATAGGGATACTCCGGGGGAGGTCCCCGCGGCTCCGTGCCCTCCAGGTGCTGCCTGCGCAGGGCTCCCAGCTGCTGGTGGCGGGAGAGCTGTGGGAAGCTGTGGGAAGCGCTGATGGGGCTCTGTGCCTTGGCCCCGTTCCTCTCCAGCGACATCCGCATGAGCCGCTCGCTCAGCGACCGCACGTGGCCGTGTTTCAGCTCCTTCAGCCCCTCATCGGGCCGCCGGGCCCCGCTCTCGGCCCCGCGCGGGGGGTTTTCCCCCCGGATCCCCGCGCCGGCCGCTCCCCGCTGCGAGGCGTAAAACTGGGAATGCGCCTTGGCCTCCTCGTAGGAGGGGAGCTCCTCGCCCTTAGGCGGGCAGAGCCGATACACGCTGTTCTCCAAGTAGACGTGGTCGGAGTGATGCTCCTGGCCCTGCGGCTCCTGCCGCGTGGATTGCTGCACCATCTGGCTCTCCTCCGGGCTCAGGCTCTCCAGGGAGGAACGGGGGCTCCCGGCTCCGCCGCCGCGCAGGGCCTGCTGCTGGATGGCCAACAGCGTGCGGTTCTCCGTGAGGTTCCCATAGCGCAGCTGCTCCTGGATCAGGCGGTGCAGGACCGTCCCGTTCGAGTCCTCCGCCGTCCTCATGTCCGTCCGTGCCGGCGGCAGAGCCACGTTTTCACCCGAGAAGGGTGTCCCGGTGGACCTCAACAGCGACTGGCCACGCCGAGACACCTGCGAGAGGGAAAAGCGGGATTGTTGGGAAGCAGCCGGGGCAGGACACGGTGGGGATCCTGATGGATGTGGGATTGTTTGCCAGAAATCTGGTCGGGACGTGCTGGAGGGGTGGGAGCCCGTGGCGGATGTGCGGTGGCTGAGGACTGGTGCTCTCAGCGCACCCATGGCCGGGGCTGGGACCGGGACTGGCTCCGGGGGCTGGGACCGACTCGGGAGTCGGGGCTGGCTTCCCACGTATATGGGACCGGTGCTGGTCCAGGAACGGGGCACAGAGTGGCCCCGGGGAACCGGGCATGGAGTCAACGCGAGGCGGGTTGGACCTCCCCACATTCCCCTCCGGACACCGGACATGGAGGTCCTGAACCTGCGAGGGGTGTCCCAGCCTCGGAGAGGGTCCTGGTCCTGGGGGCTCCTCAGATCCCCCCGAATTCCCCGGTGTCTGGGGGGATCACGGTGCCGGGGGTGAACCCCGGTGCTGGGGGGAGTCCTTTCCCCGGGGGTCTCTAGTTGCTTGGGGAATCCCAGTCCGGGGGGCGCTCTCGATCCCGGCTGGGGGGGCTCCTGTTCCCAGGAGGTGTCCCAGTCCCGGAGAGGAGGGTCCTGGTGTCGGAGGACGTCCTTTTACTGGGAAGGATTCCGGTCCCAAGGGGGATGTCCTGATCCCGACTGGGGGGTTCCCAGTGCCAGGGGGAGTCCGGGGGGGTCTTGATCCCGGCTGGGACGCTCCCGGTGTCGGGGGGGAGGTCCCCAGTCCCGGGAGTTCCCGCTCCCGGCTGGGGAGTTCCCTGTGCCGGGGGGTGGGGATCAGTCCCGGTTGGGGAGTTCCCGGTCCGGGGGGGTCCCGATCCCGGTCAGGGGGATCCCGGTACGAGGGGGCGTCCCGATCCCGATTGCGGGGTTCCCAGCGCCCGGGGAGGTCTCAGTCCCGATCGGGGAGATCCCGGTGCCGGTGGGGGGAGGGTCCCGAACCCGTTCGGAGGACTCCCGGTGCCGGGGGGGAATCCCCGACCCCTTTCGGGGGCTTCCCGGTGCCGGGGAGGTCCGGCCGGGGGTCTCGCCGGCGGCACTCACCGGGGCATGGCGGAGCGGAGCGGTGCTGCGGCGGCTCTGGGCG
>WEIV01011014.1:25804-50402 GCA_013390005.1 Calyptomena viridis | reverse complement strand
CCGCCCGGCGCAGGCCGCCCCCCAGGTCAGCCCGGAACCGCTCCCCCTGCTGCCCCGGACACCGGCGCCCGCGGAGGGGGGTCCCAGATATTCCCGATGAATCCATAGGGAAAACAACCCGCATGCCGAAGTGATTGTGGGTCCCGGATGTTCCCTGTAAATCGCAGATGCTGAAGTGGTTGTGGGCTCCGCATATTCCCGATAAATCCCGTATGCGGAGGTGGTTGTGGGTCCTGGATATTCCCGATAAATCCCAGATGCCAAAGTGATTGTGGACCCCAGATATTCCCTGTAAATCCCATATGCCAAAGTGATTGTGGGCCCCAAATATTCCGAATAAATTCTGTATGCTAAAGTAATTGTGGACCCCAAATATTCCCAGTAAATCCCATATGCCAGAGTGATTGTGGGCCCCAAATATTCCCAATAAATCCATTGGCCAATCCAACCCCTTGTTTCCTTTCCATGTGCACAGTGGGGGGTTGAAAAGGAGGGAAGGGGTGGAGATTTGGAGCAGGTGTGTTGGAGGAGCAAAGAAGGATATATAAACCTGTAGGGATGGATGGAAGGAGGTCTTGACTATGGATGTGGAAGGATAAAAGTGGGATGCCTTCCCAGTGGAGCTCCCAGTGAGAATGGCTGCCCCATCTCCATGCCCAACACCTGGAAGAGAGGGAATGTATGGATTACATACTGTGCTTTGGGCAGTATGGTTGCTCCCTCTAGGAGAAACTTGCTCCAGGAGGAGGGAATTTCCAGAGGGAATGCCTCTGGAAAGAGCCATGTGTTACACAAGTCAAGGAGCAGCTCAGAAGGAATGAGCTCTTAGGAAAAAAAAAAAGGGAATGTTCTTTGCTCTCTATTCCTAAAGGAAAAGGTTTTGCTGGACTTTATCATGGTACCAACTGATAGAATCCTTGGATTTAGGCTTCTGCAAAGGGTGAGGCTGGTGGTTATTTCCAAGCACTGACTCAGCAGGAAGTTGTTGGAGTGGGTGTGAGCAGGAGTTTCTTTCCCACCTTTTGTTTCCTGCTCTACTTGAACGTTCCTTTGCAGCTCAATGTGGTGACATGAGCCTGGATGGCTCAGTGACCTCTGGAATGCTGCTCTCCTCAAGGAAAAGAGGAAAACTTTACATATTAAGGGATTTTTTTTGGTGATAGGAACACTCATAAAACGTGAGGAAGCATTAACAGAACGAGAGCAAGATGTGCTTTAGTGGGATGATTAACTCTCTGGGAGGTGATCCCAGGGGAGATCTTTGGGAGTTCAGCCTGGTGGGAGCTGAGCTGTGGTTGCAAAACACTGTTGTGCCTGTTCTTCCCTCAGCATTCCGTCACCTGTGGAAGATCCCGATGAGATTCCTGCAAAGAAGCAGAAAACAGGTATTGCACCTCATGGAAGGGTTGGATGTGCCTGGTTTTCTTTACTCAGGATTTTGTACTTCAGGATTGCTGCTGAAATTGTGGGTTTTCTGGCCATTTTTGGGGCCCGAGAGGGGCCTGGGCCTGCTGAGGATTTGTCCCAGGGTCCAAAATCCATGTGGATGTGGCACCTGGGGACATGAATTAGTGGTGGCCTTGGGAGTGCTGGGACTTGATGGCCTTAGAGGGCTTTTCCAGCCTCAGGATCAAGGGAGGAACAACTTTTCCCTTCCTGGGAAAGCCGTGCCTTGGCACCAGGGATAACTCCTGGCTATGCCCCTGGATATTCCAGGTCTCCCTGGCACTGAGTCCCTGCAGGGCATCACAAGGAGTGTTTAAACCAAAGCTGTTGCTGTCCTGTGAGGGGATGTGGAGCTTCCCAATTCCTGCTTGGGAATGTTGGTGCCCCTGGTGTCGTGGCCTTGTTGGTGTCTTGTTGAAACGGATTGGAATCAAGGATTTCCACTCATGGCCTGGTGATGTGGGTTTGGTTGTTCGTTTTTTTTTCCAGAATGTCTCGTCTTGGGGGCTAAAAAGAGACTCCAAGACATTTCTGTGGCCACCAAGTCGCCACCCAAGGCGACAAGTGGATGCCAGGAGGCCTCGGGCAGCGATGCTGCTTCTCTCCTTGAGCCTGGAAAAGGGGTGAGCAAAGGGTTTTGAGGAGAACTCGGGTATAAGCTGGTGGTGGGTCAGTCCCTGCATGTAGGAGAGCCTGTCCTGCCAAGGGGGTTCCATCAGAACCAGCAAGGCCTGGGCCCGAGTTGGAACAGAGCCGATGGATTTTGGGAAGCTGAGGGTTGCTTGGGTTCCTTCTGGGGTTGTGCTCACTGTGGTGCTTGGTTTTGGTTTTGTTTCAGGCTCAGACCACTTCTGACTCCTCATTTGAAAGAGCAACAGGCTCTGTGGCAGGTGGGGACAGAGCAGAAGTTGGTAAGGCTGGACAAGTTCGTCACTCCTTTCCTTTCCCTGTGTGCTGTGCAGCTCTGCCCCGGGCTGAGGGACTGGGAATATCTGGGAATACTTTCTTCCCTGCATCCTGGCATTGCTTCTGGATTGGGCTCAGGGCTGGGAACAGACTCTCCAGGGAATGGGCACGGCCCCAAGGCTGCCAGAGCTCCAGGAGGATTGGGATGATCCTCTCAGGGACAGGGTGGCATTGCTGGGGTGTCTGTGCTGGGACAAAAGTTGGACTCCAAAACCCCTGTGTGTCCCTTCCAGGGATATTCTGTGATTTATCCTGAGCTGCCTTGGATGCAGCTCTGCTGCCTTCAGTCCTGCCCACTGGTGGTTTACCAGCAGGGAGTTGTTTTAAGTGCCAGGCTGAGGTATTAGAGCCCTTTTTAATTCAGTTTTAGGCTTGCAACATTCGGTAGATACCAGTACAAAAATTACCCTGAAGCAGCACAATACAAATGATATGAGGATGTAAGGGAGAAAATGGGAGTGATTTCTCTTTGGTGAAGTTCTTTAAATTCCTAAAACTGCAGTTTCCTTGAGCAGTTGCTGATGTTTGTCCTCTTCCCCCGTAGCTAAAATGCCTTGTGACACCAACACGTGCTTGACCAGGGAAACACTGACCCTTCCTTACAAGGGAATTCCTTGTCTGAGGTAAAAATCCTTCTCTTTCCTTTCTTCTCTGAAGGGTTTCTTGCCTTTTCACTTTCACCCTTGAGCTTCCTCTGTGCTGCCCAACATCTGTATTTGTGTCCCCAGAGCAGTTTTTTGCCAAGGGCTGCTGTGCTAAGGGAGATCTCCAGCTGCGGGTTTTTTCTTTTTTGCCTTTAACCAACTTTAAATTTGCTCTTTAAACCCAAATAGTTCACAGACACGGGAGATCTGGGAAAGATTAACAAGTTCCACACTTCTGGGAACTTGGGGACTGAACTTGGGGAGAGGCAAACAGAAAACCTCACCGCCACAAAATAAAAAACCCCAGAGAATTCCATTGGGAAACTCTTTTTTTACTCCAAGGCTTGGATGTTCTCTTAGTGGGGTTGATGTCTTTTTAGGCTGACCAAGAATAACCACCACATCCAACCTGCTCTAGACAGCCCTGTGACGCCCAGGCCCCCCATCAAGGAGCTCCCTGTGCCACCTCCCACCTCCCCAGGACTCAACAGCACTGGGAGGCCCTTGTGTGCTGCTGAAGAGGTGAGGAATTTTTGGGGGATGGAATAGCTCTGTGCTTCCTCTACAATAAGGCTGAGACAACGGGAAGGGGTGGGAATTCCTGCTCAGGTTTTTTTTCCTTGCCCTCTCTTAGGATGTTCGGAGAGGAGAAAGCAAGAAATACAGAGAGATCCTGAAGGCATTCAAGGAAAAATATTCTCCAGCCCTCAAGTCTCCACAGCCAACAAGCTTCAACAAGTAATTATAAGTAAAATAACCCTTAACTCTTTCATGGAAGGGGAGAGGAATTAATCTTTCCTACTGTCAGGGCTCAAATGTCATGATTGATGAGCCTCTTTTAAAATAGAGGCAGAAAACTGGATTCTTTTATATTCCCGGTGCCTGAGCTGAAGGTAGCCAAGGTTCTGGATGGAAATGCCCTTTGCATTTGGGTCATGGGACCAGTTGCAGGGTGGTTCTGTTGAGGGGATTAAACAGCCTAATTTTCCTTTATATATTTCTATTGCTTGAACTGTGGCTTTGTGTAACTGAGGCAGTTGTGTGGAAACCAGCTGTGGGTTGTTGTGTGTAAAAACTGTGATTCCTCTCTTTCTTTTGCTGCTCCAAAGGGTTCAACCCCTCTCCAAGGAGCCAGTGGTGGCTGGGAGTCACCTGAAAGGACAGAAATCCAGGGCTGTGTATCCAGGTGTGACACAAAGGGCTGGTGAGTATCCCCACGATTCAGGTCTGCTCTGCTTTGTGGACAGACTTCCAACCAAAAGAGGGCATTTCCTTCCCAAACTATACCTAATTCATGGCCAAACAGGGTTTGAGAGGGTCTTATGGAAGGGAAAAATGTGGGTTGAAATGCTATTTGAGCCATGAGTGTAGCAGTGCTGGTTGTAGCTGCAGATGTGACCCCCTGCCCAGGAGAGGGTTTTGTGCCAGGGGAGTGGGATATGGGGCTGTGCACCCTCAGGTGCTGCTACTTAACTCTTTAATCCATTTTTACTGCTAGACAGGACTATTTCTATGCTAGCAGAGCTTCCAAACCAATTGCATCTATGTCTAACATTGTCCCAGGTGTTTTTTACTTCAATATTTTTTTCATCACTCTGCCTTTTTACACCCCTGGGCCTTTCTTATGAAATCATGTAGGGTTTGAAATGGTTTCTGAGCAGGTACCAGAGTCTGAACTTGTAATCATGCAGCCATCATGCAAAGGTTTTGTGTCTGTCACCCAGAAATGGGATGGAAAGGCAACTTCTTCCTGTCATTTTGCTGCTTTTCTGTGCAGGTGTCAAAAGGGGGGATGTTTTCAGCCCTCAGTTGCCTCAGAGAGGTGTCATGATCAGGTGAGAATGTCTTTTAATCCCTGTCCTTGTTTCTTTTGGCTCTGTGGGCATGACTTTCTCCAAGACAAAGCCTGTTTCTTGTCTGAGTGCTGAGGGGGGAGAGGAGCAGCTGGTTTGTGGAGTTGTTCCAAGCCAGTTATCCCTGAAATACAGGGACGAACAGCTGTGGGATGTGCTGAGTCCTTTCTGGGACAAGGAACCCACTGGGGGGGGTCACAGTGGTGACTGCACTTGGGTTTGCAAAAGCCCTTTGTGCCAAACCATTGGTGGGCTGGCAGTGCATTTCCCATGGATCCCTGGGCTGGCATTGCATTTCCTATGGATCCTAAGCGTAAGGATTAGGGAGCTTGCAAAGCCTGGAGGGACTGAGGCAGTTTTGGGGCTGCAGGATGCCTTGGGTGGAATAGGAGCCCCAAAAGGGGATGTGCCGTCAGGGTGTCCCTACCAAGGGATGTCCCACACCTTGGTGGCAGGACTGGGAATGCTGATGGCTTCCTGATGTGGAGGGAAAGGGGCTTTTGGCTTCAGCTGCAGGGAGGGATTTGGGGATTTTTGTACCATCTCCTGCCCTTAGATAAGAGAAGGGAAGTGTAGATGGGAGCAGAGAGAGGTTCAGTCATGGCAGTCCTGTTTTTAGGGAATTTTGTCCCTGTTCTTCTCCCCCCCTTAGCCACCAGCCCTGTATTTAGCTGTGCAGCACCATCCTGTGTTAAACTGTCCCTGCTTCCCCTCAACTTGAGGGGAGACAGGGAAGTAATTGGCAGAGAATGATGGATTCTAGTCAAAGGAACACTTCCTTGCCTGTGTGTTTTTTTTTTTAAGATTTCATCTCTTCCCATGTGTCCTTAAGTGTAGGGTGTACCATGGGAATCTGTTGTAGGTGTCTCCCCCTTGGAAAAGGAGGTTATTTGGTGACATTGGGACATATATGGACAACTTTAATGTCTGTGTGTGTGCGTGTTTGCTCCTCAGAGCCTGTGTGGGTTTAATGCTCCTCCTCTCCAAATGGGAATAGTCCCTCTTTTGACTAGAGAAGGCAAGTAAACACCCCAGAGCTGTCCCATTTCCCCTAAATTCCATGTGCTGCTCCCAGTTGCCATAAGCCAGCTGCACTTGCCTGCCAGGACAAGTGCAGATGTTCCTGTTCCCCCTGGCACTGGGACACCTGGCACATGGGATTTGTCACCAGGAGGTCTCAGAGCACTGGGTAGAGGAAGTGCTGTTTGCTTCCCCTGTTTTCCAAAGAATAAAACTGAGAAACAAAACGAGTTTGGCATGTGTAGGTGGAAGAAGGTTTGCAAAGCTTCCAGGTCTTTGTCTATCCTGGTGTTGCTGCTCTGAAAGGAATGGGCAGGAAACTGGGATGTTGTGTGTCAGAATCGGCCTTGAAAAAGCATTTCTTGTGCAGAGGAGGGCGAGTTCTTGGGAATTTCATGGGACAGTGTGGATATCCCACTCACTTCTCTCTCTCCTCTCAGCTATTACACACCACCAGAAGACTCTCATGGACAGAGAGTATCAGGAAAACAAGCCGTTGCAGTGGTGAGATGGTGTTACTCATTATTTCACTTTTTAGGAAAACATCCCTGGCCTCCGGTGAGGCTTGAGCTCCAAAATGAAACTTGAAGTGTGGAAATCAGAAATACTAGTCTTGATCTCACCTTGATACCTGCACATGGAGGCTTTCCTGGGGCTCTGAGTGTTGTTCCAAGGAGCTTCCTGGCCTCTGTTTGGCTCTGAGGGCACGATTGGAATGCAGTCACCCATCCAAAGTGACTGTGGAGTTTGCTGTGGACAAACTCCCTCCCAGTCTGGTACAGGGTTAGGGATTTTCTGCACTGTCCCCCTCCCCAGACCCCCTGTGTTTGCTCTGTCACTTCATGCCCTTTTCTCTGCCAGGGCCGGCGTGGAGCTGAAGTGTCCCAAGGGATGTTATTCCAATTCCATGTGACACCTGTTCTGTCCAAAGACTTCTTCTTTGTGGACAGAGAGCCGTTGCCACGCTCAGAAAAGCCAGGAGAAGACTTTGCTCCACTCACAGAGGTACCTTCTGCTCACCAACAAACCAGGACTCTCCTGACCTGAGCTGCACTTAGAGCTTGGGTGAGGTTGCTGTGCTCCATTCCCTGTGTCACGTGTCCTTTTCCATTGGATTGTCCCTTCCAGGCCATGGAGAAGGAGGTCTCTGCTGCCTTGGGCAAAGGGGAGCCTGGGGAGATCCTGAGCAGTGCCTTCAAGCTCAAGGTCACTCGTGAGGACATCTGCACCCTGCAGCACCCCTGCTGGCTCAACGATGAGGTGAGAGGGGCTGCAGCCTCAGAGACACCCCAGTCCAGCAGGAATTTTTAGGAATAGCCCTTTCCTGGGTTCAGGAGTCTTTGAGCTCCAACAGCATAAGTTCCCAAGTGTAAAATTCCCAGCTGGGCTTCTCTCAGCTCAAGGGTGGCCAGCAAAGATTTATTGATGCCTTTTTCATTTGCTGAGTTGGTGTCTTATTTCACACCTCAGTTTTCCCCTCCCTGGTCCAGGTCATCAATTTCTACATGAACTTGCTGGTGGAAAGAAGTAAGAAGGAAGGATATCCAGCACTCCATGTTTTTAATACCTTCTTTTACCCCAAACTGTGTTCTGGGGGGTACAAAGCAGTGAGGAGATGGACCAGAGGGGTGGATCTCTTCAAGCAGGATCTCATCCTGGTGCCCATTCACCTCCGAGTGCACTGGACACTGCTGGTGAGTCAAAGTGACCTTTTATTCAGGGCATGGGGACAACAAAACTGGTAAGAAAAGTCCCTTTGGGGTTTGGGGTGTGCTTTGTCTAAGTCACCTCTTAATCCCAGGTCATAGATGTCAGAAAGAAAACCATCAGATACTTTGACTCCCTGGGACAGAAAGGAGACAACGTTTGTAAAACCCTGTTGTGAGTAGCTGCTTTTTTTCATCCTTTGGATTGTTTTGAGGCCTTTTTCCCTCTCCACCTGAGCTGTTCCTGCTGCTCCTCACTTTGTACCTCTTCTGTTCTGCTCATTGTTTTAAATCACCAGGCGTGTAATGGGAGCAGGTTTCAAGTGTCCTGTACATCCTTTGCCAGTAAAATCCCTGAATCCAGAGCAAGAGCAGCCCCACAGGGACCAACCCCAGAATCACTGAGGTTGGAAAGTACCTCTGAGATGGAGTCCAAGCTGTGCCCAATTCCCACCTTGTCACTGAGTGCCACATCCAGTCCTTCCTCGGACACCTCCAGGGATGGGGACTCCAAACCTCCCTGGGCAGCCCCTTCCAAGGCCTGACCACCCTTTCCATGAAGAAATNTCCATGGATCCAGCCCGTCCAGATCCCTGTACAGAACCTTCCTGCCCTCCAGCAGATCCACATCCCACCCAACCTGGTGTCCCCTGGGAACTTACTGAGGGTTCCCTCCATCCCCTTATCCAGGTCATGGATAAAGGTATTAAACAGCACTGGCCCTAATACTGAGCCCTGAGGAATCCCATTTGCAGCCTCTCAATTTTAGGATTGGGATTTTCCCTCCACACTCCTTAAATCCACTGCTCTGAGGATCCTCTGACACTTCACTGCCATTCATCTTCCTGTCACCTTTCAGCAGCTTTTTTTTTGTTGTTGTTGCCCTAAATTAGGGAGATGAAAAGTGATTTTTGTTTTGTTCCAAACAGGCAATACCTGCAAGAAGAAAGCAGGGAAAAAAGAAACCTGGAATTGTCTGTTTCCGAGTGGACTCTTCGCAGTGTGAGCCCACAGGTATGTGGGCAATGCCTGGATTTGGGATGGGAGGGAAAGTTTAATACCTTCCAAGGAAGCAGAAGGGATTAATTGGGATTATTGCTTGATTTCAGGAGTGGGAAATAGATTATGGAAGCAGGTTTTTAGGAGTTAGTGGTGTGGATAATGTGTGCTTTGACCAAATTGCTGCTCTTTTAAGACAAGGTCAAAAATTCCCATCTTTTTTATATCCTTCAGGAAATCCCTCAACAAACTAATGGCAGTGACTGTGGGGTTTTTGTTTGCAAATTTGCTGATTCCATCTCCAGAGACAAACCTATCACCTTCACACAGGTGAGGGGGCAGGAACAGCTCCAGCCTTTCCCACATGGATACAAGAGCCAGGGAAGTTCCACAACAGCTGGGGCTGAGGGCTTGATCGTGGAATCATGGAATCCCAGAGTGGCTGGGGTTGGAAGGCACCTTAAAACCCATCTCCTTCCAACCCTAAGCTGCTGCAGCCCGTGGGTTTGGGATACCTGGCCTTTGGAGAAACAGGTTTTCCCCTTGGACCAGCTCCCACTGGTTATTTTCCAGCTTGGAATAAATATCCCTGTAAAGAAAATCTGGCTTTGTTGGGTGGTTGTGTCACCCTGGTGTGAAACCCACCTTGTCCCCACATAGCAACTTGCCATTCAAGGATTCCCTGAGTGTTCATGGAGATTTTCTGCCCCATTTAATGGATTTTTCCCTTTCCAGGAACACATGCCTTACTTCCGCAGGAAGATGGTGTGGGAAATAATCCATCAGCAGCTGCTGTGACACATGCACTGTTAGGAAAAAAACACTGTTCTGTAAAAAAAGAAAAGTATTTATTTCTTACTGGTAAGATAAATATTTAATTTATGTAAGAGCCTTATTGTGAGGGAACTTGACTTCTTAATGAATTAGAGTAATTTATTTTTTAATTGAAAAAGACGTCTCTGTGTGGTTTTTAACTCTGAAGAAAGAGGTGTTTCCTCAAACAAAAAACAAACCCAGGCTCTCCAAAGGGATTCCAAAGGCAACGGGGCACGTTTTGTCCTTACAAATAATTAATCAAGGGTAATTATCTTTGAGGAAGGTCTGAGCCCAGGGACACAGCAGCTGTGAGTGTTTGAGGTGTCCTTCCCCTTCTCTTTGGTTTTCCCTGTGCAGGGCTGCACTTTTGAGGCTGAATTGTCCTTTTTTTGGGGAAAACACACCCCCTCCCCTGCAGAGGGGTTTGGCTTTGCTTCTCCTTGGAGTCAGGGGAGTGTGACCAGAGCCCAGGGCAGCATTCCCGGTGCTGGAAGGGTGGGAGGGAAGAGCCCAGCTCTGGGAATTGCGATGGGGGGGTTCCTTCCTCGTGGCCCCCTCAGCCCCACCCCTCCAGCAAAGGTTATCCCAACCCTGTGTGGAACCTTTTCCCATTGGATGTTCCATCATCCTGGCTTTGCCAAGGCCATGCAGGGAGGGAGAGGTGGTTTTGTGCTGGCAACACTCCCCAAATAACCAGGTAAACCCTCACCTGGCAATGCCCTACACCCACCCCCACCCAGCCCTTCCCTGTCCCCCTGCAGGGACTTTGGGAACCCCCAGCCACGACCACCCTGAGGGGCCCCAAAGAAAGCACAGAGAGCAGGCTCAGGCTCTGGTTAGCTGGATATATTTCTCTTTGTTTTGTCGGTGTCTCAGGTTGGTTTTCATACAATTGGCAGCAGAGGAAAACACGGATTCACAGCCCATGGGGCCGTGGGCTCAGCTCCCCTCCCTCCTCTTGCCCCCTTGGCTTTCACCACTTCCATCCCTCCTTTTTATTTGCTTAAACCTTTTTTTTTCTTTTTTAATGTTTGCTTTTTTTATGTTTGCCTTTTTTTGTTTGCTTTTTTTTCCCCTTTTTTCCCTTTTTAACCATTTCTCAAGCTTTCTCCAAAGGAACGGCCACTGGCTCTCAGCTTTGCAGGAGACTATGGAAGTGCTCTGGGACACTTGGGGGGGGTTTCCTTCTCCCACCTCGAGATCATTTTTCCAACTCATGGTTTGTTTTGGTTTTTTTATTACAAAAATAAAAAAAAATGCTCCAACTCTCAGTTTTACAAGGCATACAAAAATCTCCCAAAGGGCAACACAAGGTGCTGAGGTATGAAAACCTGAGGTAGTTTTTGTGTGTTGGGGGGGGGGTTTAGGGGGTTTATTTTCACTTTAAACCAATTTTGCTGGTTGGTTTTTGCTGCCAACCTCTAGTAAATCCATTTTTTTTCACCCATTTCCTCCTGCTCTCTCTGCACCAGGGACCTTTCCCCAAAAGATCCCAGGGGTAGTGCTGCCCATGGTTTTCCAGGGATGTCAGGGCTGGGCAGTGATGGAGAGAGGACACAGAATGGATGGACTCTCCACTTTTGGAGTCTGGGAATCAAAGAGGAAAGGGTGCATGAAGGAGAGATTCCAAGAGGAATCTTGTTGGCTCCTACAGGCCCTGCCCTTCTCAAAGCCCTTCAGAAATCACTTTTTAACACTTATTTAGTAATTTTTTCCCTGCTGGCAATCCTACAGCTCATGAGAGAACCAATGGACCAGCTCCTGCCCTCAGACCTCTAGAAAAGCCTGCTTTTGCTAAAAAACAAACAGCCCCCTCCCCTGGAAAACCAGAAAAACAACAATTAAAAAATAACCCGAACCCTTACAAAACTGAAAACCCGGCGTTAGTTTCGTTATCAATATATTAATTCTAAACTTAAACGAGCCCCTCCTGGGTGACACAGGAGTGAAGGAAAATCTCAAAATCCAAACCAGCTGTGTGTGCCTGGGTTAGTCTGAAGGGGGAGCAGTGGGCGGAGGCGATGGAATAAGGCTGTGGGATGGAGGGAGCCCTTCCTGTGCCTGTGCTGGCCACAGGGCGGGGGGCTCGGGGGGGTCTTTGGTTTGTCCCCTGACCTGCCAGGGGTGGGAGGGGTTACATTCCTCGGGCAGTGCTGGTGGGAGCCTCACTTGCTGTGCGAGGCTGCGGCTCCCTGAGCGTGTTTGTGCTCCTGCTGCTTCACCTGCTGCACGATCTCCCTGATCTTGCGCTGGGCAGTCTGGGGAGGGGGGAGAAATGGGGGTCAGGGGGTGCCACCAGTGGGGCCACACCTCCGTTTTCCCCCAGCCACAACAGCATCGTGACCCCCCCCGGGACAAGCCTGGATGTCAGGGATGTGCTACAGCTGGGGTTTAACTTGTTCTTCCAGTGCTTCAGAGCCTCAATTTTGGGGTGTCACCAGCCACCCCCAGCAGTCAGAAGCCAAGGGTGTGGGATGTGCACTCAGATGAGACAGGGGAGGTGATGCCCACCCCGGTGGCCAATTCTTAGTTTTAGTGCAGCCAAAACCCTTCTATCATTTCTGGCCACATAAACAAACTGTTCACACAATCCCAGGATATGCTGAGTTGGAAGGGACACACAAGGATCATCCAGTCCAACTCCTGGCCCTGCACAGGCCCATCCCCAAGAGTCCCCCCCTGTGCCCAGAGGATCATCCCACCCCTCCTGGAGCTCTGGCAGCCTTGGGGCTGTGCCCACTGCCCTGGGGAGCCTGGGCAGTGCCCACCCACCCTGTGGGCAAAGAAGAGCCTTGTGCTGAGCTCCGACCTTCCCCTGCCCTGACACAACTCTAGGCCATTCCCTGGCTCCTGGCCCTGGTCCCCCAGAGCAGAGCTCAGTCCCTGCCCCTCCTCAGTCCCTGCCCAGGAAGTTGTCCCTGCAATGAGGTCTCCCCTCAGTCTCCTCCACCTGAACACACCAAGTGCCCTCAGCTGCTCCTCACACACTTCCCCTTAAGGCCCTTCCCCATTCCCTCCTTTGGACACTCTCTAAGTGCTGAATATCTTTCTTACATTGCAGTGACCAAACCTACCACAGTAGTGTGCACCCAGAAACCTCCCAAATCACAGCAGGATGCTCAGGAACGCTGTGCTTGGTGGCTTTCCTTAAACTGGCTGGGAATGTGGGAAAAGCCATGCCCACATGGCCAAACCTCACCTGGCTGGCAAAGAAATGCCCAATGATTTTGACGACGACCTCCTTGTTCTCATCCGGGGTTTGGTCCCGCGGCACAATCACTTCTGCACTCGTCAGATTCTGCAGCTCGTTCACCTGCAGCCAAGGACACAGACCCAGGGGCTGCTGTGCAAGAGCCAAAATCCTCCACTGCTGGTGTCACCCCCAGCTTCAGCCCAGCACACGGCAAAGGGGCTGCCTTGGCTCCCATCCTCATCATCCATGACCACCCTTGGTCACCATCCAAGAGCCGCCTCCAGGACGCAGGGTGGGGACTGGGATGTCCCAGATGGGAGATGGGGGATGCCCAGCTCTGCAGCCCCAGGGCGGGGGGACAGCCCTGCACCCCACACCTACCGTCTTGCCGCCTTTGCCGATGACGCGGCCGGCGGCGAAGGAAGGCACCTTGATGTGGGCTTCGAGCTTCACCTCTTCCTTTGGGTTGAAGAAGTTCTCCTCCTTCAGCTTCCCAAATATCCGCCCCTGGGCCTGCAGAGGGCACACGAGGGAAGTACAGCCAGCGGTGCCTGCTGTGCCCTCCATCCCCAGGAGGGGTGATGTCCACTGTGGTCCCAAGCCACGACTCCTAATGGCACTCACTGGGTGGCAGCACGGTGGGCACCAAAGGGATGCTCCCACCATGTCCCCGCCCACGTCCCCACCCAGGTGCCTCCCCACGGCCAGCACACCTTGAACTGAGCCTCAGGTGGGCCCGTGATGATCACCATCCGCTCGCTGGCATCCGGGCCTTCCGCCGGGGCGATCTGCAGAGACAGGGGGCAGGAGTGTCAGTGTGACCCCCTCCTTGGGCAAGACATCCCCTAAATGGGATGTTTCCCCGTGCAGAGGCACCCCCCACCGAAGCAGGGGTGACAACCAGGCTGCTGCAGGACTGGGTTTATACTAATCTGGGGAGCAAAACCACCCCCAAGGACTCCCACTCTCTGTCCTCAGCAGCAGGAAGGGGAAACTGAGGCACAAAGCCCAGGGGAAGCCCCTGCTCACCTTGATGGAGGCACCAGCAAACCGTGCCAGCTGCTTGATGTGCTGCCCTTTCTTCCCAATGATGGCCCCCACCGCCTGCGTTGGGATGAACAAGTTCACAACCTCCTGCTCTGGCAGCTGGAACGGGCACGGAAGGGTGAGAGGGTCAGGGGAGCAGCTGGATCAGGGGGTGGCTTCCCCCTGCCAGCATGGCAGGGTTGAAGAGGAGGTGGGGTGGAGTGGGTTGAGTAGAGTTGGATGGGGTTGAGTTGGGTGGGGGTGCTGGCACTCACCCCTGGCTTTTTGCCCCCCACCCAAGTGAAGGCCTCATGGAGGGAGGTGCTAGGGCACTTTTGGGGGGCTGATGGGGGAAGGGGCACTTACAGGGTGCTGATGGGGGAAGGCGCCGGCCGGGGGGGCTCCATACAGACCTGACGGATAGGCTGAGGAACCCTGTGGTGGCACAGAAAACAAGGGTCAGTGACATCAATGACGTCCCCAAGGTGCCAACCCCTTCCCAGCCACCTCCAGTGGGACATGGAGCAGTGCGCCACCACCTCGAGTGACACATGAGGGACACAGCAACCACCCCTGATCCCCTGTGGAGAATGTGGGAGTTGGAGAGAACTGAGCAAAACTATGTGGCTTCGATTTCCATTCCCATTGTCCCTGTCCAGTTCCAAAAGAGGGAAAAGCAAAGGCTAAAGATATTCTCCCGATACTTGGGCTGGGCACAGGGAGAAAGCAGTGGGTCAACAGGAAGGGGTGTGTGCCGGTATCCCAACCCAACCTCGTGTGTCTCAATCCATCAGACATTTCTCCTGGCACCAGACACAACTCCCTCCTGGTCTGGGAGACATCAACAGGTCCTTTCCCACCTAGTCAGGGTGGGCACTGCTCCTCCCCAGCTCCCCCTGTCCACCACAAAGCTCCTTCCTCATCCTCCATCCCTGCCCAGTCTCTAGAGCTCCAGAATTTTTGTCTTGCTATAAAAAACCATGGTGGCAGAGGAAATCACCAAACAAGCTTTGGGGTGAAAAAAAAAAAGGAAACCTGCCCAGATCCTCTCCATCACACCCACAAGGATTTCCCACAAGCTGAGGTCTCCCAAAGGCTGCGGACACAGGCAAAGCATCCTCTCCACGGGGTGACAGTGCACAGTCAGACAGACTGACCTTCTTGGTGCCCCCCAGGGCCACCACACCCCCTTCCCCACTCACCCTCCCTGGCACTTACCGTTCTCCTCCGCCCGCTCTGCTGCTGGAATCACCAGGAAGAGAAAACAAGGCAATTAACACACACCTCGCAATAAATTATTAGGGACTAATGGAGACAGCACCTGGGTGACCCAGGGGTGCTCTTGGATGGGCTGGACCTTCTCCATCAGCCCTTTGGCCACCGTGTTCTCCTCACACTGGACCATCCCTGCCCACATGTGACCTCGGGGGGTTTGAAAATCCTGCTCCAGGTTTCAGCACCCCAAGAACAAGGAAAACCCTTTCCTAGGAGGTGGAGTGAAGACTAGGCAGGACAGGGATCCCAGAGGATCCCTTGATGGTGGCTGCACAGGGTGGGCTGCTCATGCCCTGCACACCCTGTGGCCACACCAGGGGACTTGGGTGGCCACCAAGACCAGACTCACAGGGCACAACCCAGTCCACCCCACCACAGCCCAGTGGTGGGCTTGGGATCAGGACTGAAGAACACCTACATGGTTTTTCCATGCTCTCTTCAGAGAGCAGCACCCTTGGGACCCAGCCAGTCCTTTAACACAGGTGAAACCCAGCTCAGCACAACACAGGGATGCAACTGGTCTTCCCAGGGAGCTGAATCCAAGGAGGGATAAGCCACCTTCATTCCCTGTCCTCTCCACTTTGCTGCTGTGATGAGCATCCTCCCTAGATGGCCAAGACTCAGAGCTCCCATCCAAGGCTCTCCCTGAGGTGGCTCCTACAGCTACGGTGACCACCCAAACCCAGCAGCTGCAGCAGGACACTCCAGACACTGCTGTGCCCCAAGGAATGCACCCCTCACCCCCAAAAACCTCCCCCACTTACTGCAAAGGGGTGGTACGGGGTGGCAGCCGCGGCCCCTTGGGCCCCCGGGGTGGATGGGAGCATGGAGAGCCCTGTGGAGAAGATGCCCAAAGCGCTGAGGTTCAGTCCTGGGATCAGGTTGGCCTGTTGCTGGGAAAACAAAGATGGGGAGAGAGGTGTGAGAGGCTGGAGTGCAGGTTTTGGGCTTCTCATATTGGGTGTGATGGCCCCAGTATTCTTCTGGCCACCCCAGTGGTGGCTTTGAAGCAGGAGCATCCCAGGTGGGAAGGCTGGAGCTTACGTTGACAGCCACCACGTCGTTCTCATAGGCCTCTCGCAGCTTCTTCATGATCTCCACCTCAGCATTGGAACAGGCCTCCATGCTGCCCTTCACCGTGATGGTCCTCTCAGGGTTGTAAATGGTCAAATCCTGCAAACTGCCCCACAGGGAAAGTCGAGGACACCGTTACGTTCTTCCTCCCAGTCAGAAAAAAAACCCAGGAAAACTTAAATCAAAGCTGAGGGTTCTCCCCGAGACAGATTCACCCCCACACACAATGGAAAATTGGATGGAAAGGGGTGGCTTGGTGTTCACCAGGACTTCACTGAATTGTGGAGTCATGGAATAGTTTGGGTTGGAAGAGACTGTAAAGCTCATCCATTCCCACCCCCTGCCATGGGCAGGGACACCTCCCACTATTCCAGGTTGCTCCAACCTGGCCTTGGACACTTCCAGGGATGGGGCAGTCACAGCTCCTCTGTCCAACCTGTGCCAAGCCCTCATCACCTTCACAGCAAGAATTCCTTCCCAACATCCTACCTATCCCTGTCCTCTGGCAGTGGGAAGCCATTCCCCCTTGTCTGTCACAGGAACTTACGGGGAGATCGTGATCTTTGTGCCCGTGTCCTGCTCGATCTTCTTGAGGTTGCGGCCCTCCTTGCCAATCAACCTCCCCACCAGGCTGTTGTGTGCCAGGATTTTCAAGGGAACCTCTTCTGCTCTAAAACACATTCGAGAACAAAATCTAAAGCTCCACCCAGCTGGCAAACCCATTTCCAGGCACGGGCAACAAGGATGTGACGGAAGGAGCAGAAGAAGCACCACCACTTCCCACCGCCCATGTGGCCGAGGCAGGAGCACTCACGATTTAGTTTCATCAGCCTCCTTCTGCATGATATCCAGGATCATGCGACAGGCTTCGGAGCAGCCCTCGGGCGTGGCGTGGATGGTGATGGGCTTCTCGGCGGCGCCGGCGTTCTCCTTGCGATGGATGTCGACCCTACGGCGAAACAACCGGCAGAGAGGAGCCCCCTGAGATGGGTCTGGCGTCACACAGAGGTCCTTTGAGAGCTCAGGAGCTGAGGAAAGCTCATTTCAACACTTGCTCAAGCGCTGAGGTGAACCTGAGCCTCAGGTGCATCTACCACCACCTGGCTCATGCAAGACCAGGTCGCGTTTGGTTTCGGGTGGTTTGGATCAGGTGTGGGCTACGTTCGCCTGTGGGACCCGAGGTCCTGGGAGCTGAGGGGTGTCACAATGTCAACCAACGCACCAAGGGGGCAGAACAAATCCTCAACCACTCACAGCCCTGAGTAACCTGGTCTATCATCTCCAATGCCAGTCCCGCTTGGAGCAGGAGACCGGATTAGGGGTCTCCAGAGAGGTCCCTTCCAACCTCTCTCCGCATAACACCCGAGGCTGTCCAGCGGCCACGTCCTTCGGGACAGAGGGAACTTACCCATGGGCAGCATCTGGCACGACACGGAGGCAACACGTCAGCAACAGCGCTGGTACTTACGCCCTCCCACGGGAGCCCAGAGGGACCGTGCTCTACCTCCTCTGGTCCTCCCTCAGCTCATGGCGGGGGGGAGGAACGCGCCTCCAGCTCGCTCCTCACGCTCACCCGCACCTGGCAAATGCCCTGAGAGAGAGGGAGAGAGGAGAGCAGGTGCAGGAGACTCCCACACCTCAACCACACGTCTTGGACAACATGGGGGAGCAACCTCTCCGTCTTCTGCGCACGCTCTTCCCACCGGAGGGCGATGGGTGTGGCCATCCCGCCATCAGCCGCCACCCTGGCATGCCTGTCACTGCTGCAGCCACGGCCGGATCTTCCGAGCAGGTGTGGCACCAGCCGCTCAGTGAATCCCAGTGGCACTTGGCTCCCATGTGGGAGTGCTCCAGATAAATCCCAGAGGTGTCCATCCCGGCCGGAGTCACTCCTGGGTGCTGCCGCGTGTGCCAGGCCAAGGGCTGAGGGGCAGAGTCACCCCCTGCCAGCGCCACGGTGGGATGCTGTGGGGTCTCGCTGGGTTTCCATGGATCAACTCTTCCAGGAGCTCGTGAGCCAGCGTGTCGGAACATGGATAGTGGAGGAGGAGCCAGGTGAGGCTGAGGGAGCTGAGGTGAGTGCACAGCCAAAGAGTGGTTCCATCCCAGCCCTGAACAGGGAGCAACACAGAGTGTGATCCCCTTTGTAGCCTCCATCTCTCCAGATCTCCCATGGCTTCACTCAGAGCGGCTCAGGCAGGAGGCCAGTCCCGAGCAGACTGTGCAAGGATGTGATGGAGACATTGGCACTGAGCTGAGCTCTCCCTGCCCTTGGTCACACCTGCAGCCCATGGTGACCCTGCTGTGTGCTGTGTGACACCCTTTCAGGTGCTCCCAGCTGCGGAGCTCCACCAGGTTGACTTGGAGATCTGTTCCCAGCAGGCACAGGGACACCCTGCCACCCCCTTCATGGGGACAGGGAAACACACCACAACAGGCCACGAGAGGCGAAGACTGACCAGGTTGAAGCTCCCAGTTAGGGGTGACTGATGAGGAATCCCAACAAACCCCACAGATGGGAGCCGAGCAGCTCCTGGAACTCACAAGCAGCTGAGGCTGGTGGAGGTGGGGACAGAGCTGAGCCTTCATCCCAGAGAAATATGAAGCACCACAAGGGCTGGATGGAGGCACCGAGGTGATGAGGGCCTTGGACAAGCCCTGGAGAGGGGCACAAGCCAAGTTGCTGGCTGACCAACCTGTCCCACACATCCAGGCACGAGCCCACTTGGTTGAGAGAAGATAGCATGGCAGGAAGGGGCTGCTGTGTCCAGGAATGTCCCACCCCAAAGAGCTGGAGAAGGGAGAACTCTGGACTTCCCAGCACATCCCAGTGCCACTGCTGCACAGCTCCATTCCAATGGCAGGATGGAGAAGGGGACCCTCAGCACCCTCACCCCATCACCTGGTGCTGCAGGCAGGGGAGACTGGGGATGGTGGGCCAAGGGACAAGTTTTGCCCATGGTACAGCAGGAAAAGACTCCAAGACACGTTACAGGGGGCTGGGAATGTTTCAGGGAGTGGTGGCCATGGTGGCCCTCTCCAGGTGGACAAGGTGGTGTGCATATAGGGTGGTCCTCTCCTCATTGAGTTCCAAGGGCTGTGGAAGGTCATCTGGTGGGGTGGGCTCTTGGTCTGGGCTTCTTCATGGAAGAAGATGGCTCATGCTGGGGACAGCTTTGTCCCCTGGAGCATCTCCGGGATCACTGTTGTATGCAGCCAGGGGGAGAAATCCGATGTGACCAGAAGAATCCAGAACCCAATGTCGTGCTGAGGAGGGGCCAGGCAACAGGATGTCACCCTTGGATCATCACACGGGTGGGTGAGGGTGGTCTGAGCAGGGACAGAGCTGTGGGATGACACCCCAAACTGAAGGAAAGGGTCTCCTGCCACTGCCCAGGATGGGTGCTTGAGGTCCCCTCTGCCCAAGGCTGCAGTGGAAGTGGTGGCCCACCATGGCACATGTCTTCTGTGGGAGGTCAGGAGAGGGGGACACCATGGAGCACGGCCTTCCTCCATGGCACCAAGTCTTCAGGGCAGGCACGGAGAGCTAATCCATAAGGAGGGACAACTTGGTGGCAGAAACTGCCCCAGGCAGTAGCGTTTGGCCTCGTGGTCAGGAGAAACCAGCATCTTCCCACCTTCTTCACCAGGCTCAGGGCTTGGAAAGGACAACTTCCAATCTTGGATGGTGAAGACACAGCTACCCTGCTGCTCATCCCACCAGGACTCCCCTGGGAAAGGGCTTGCAGCCAACTGGGACCAGCTCATGGCTACCAGGTGGCCAGGCCCAAGGGCCAGCCAAGCTCCAAAGTCTCTTCTCCCTACTCATCTGCCCCCTTTCCTTACACACCTCTTCCTGCCAACTCAATGCCGGGGTCTGGCTCATCTTCTGACCTCTGGCCACGCTACTACCAAATAATTTGCCTCTAAAAGCTCCTCTGAGAACTAGGATGTTCTGGGATGGGAGTCCTACGTCCCGTGGGATCATAGGGTTCAGGATGATGAGCATGGGAGAAGACAGCTTTGGGATAAACACAAACACACCTGGGCAGGAACAAACTGTGCAGGAAAACCATGCAGAGAATCAGCAGTGAAATCAAGGAGAACAGCAGCAAGAGAAACATGGAAAACTTTGGCAAGACAATCCCTCTTTTTGTTCTTTTTCTTCAAAAATAAAAATGTTAATTGCTAAAAAAAGCTTCAAACAGCTACAAAAGCCCATCCTTCTCACGGCAGTGCTCCCATGGTGTCTCCTTTCCCCCTATAACTGCTCTGGCCCATATGGGATGCTCATCCCATATGGTTAAGATCCCATTGATGAGCAAATCCCGATGGAAAAGACCACTACACCCTTTGGAATTTTAACCCCAAACTTGCCAATTCTTCCTAAAGCCTCATCCCCAGCTGTTCTCGTGAGGCTTTAAGAAGTCATTCCTGGCCTTTTCCAACGTGCATCCCCCTCTTGCCGCACCCAGACCACCCTGGCCAGCAGGAATGGTTCGGGATTTGAGCTCTGCCACCATCCCATAAAGGCTCTGCACCCCAAGAAACCAGCACTGGCCAGCACTCCAAAGCCTCGAGTGCAGGGAGGACCCAAGCTGGGACCTACAGCACCCTACGGAAGGAAACAAAACCATTGGAAGTACTTACTTGGACTGGGTTTGCTTAGTAAGGTTCTTTATGGTCAAGCCCTCCTTTCCTATGATCGCACCAACAAACTGCGTGGGCACCAGCATCCGCAGTGGCAACTCGAGCTGTTTGGGCTGCGAGGAGCCCCCCGGGGAGGAGCCCCGCTCCCTGGAAGAGTGGCCCCCGCGGCGGGATCGCTGGGGGGGCGGAGGGGAGCTCACCTCTTCATCCGGGATGTAGGAAATCTTGAAGGAATAGTTCTCAAACTGGTGGTCGCTCAGCTTCTCTATTGCTCTGCAAGGCAGGGAGGTGGAGGCGGTGACCCCCCCAGACCCCAGCACTCCCAGACCCTTGTAGAGTATGGTCCCCCCGAGCCTGGATCTTCTCCCTCCTCAGTCTGGGGGTGGTGGCCACAGGAAGACGGAACCCCTCACTTTTCCCACAAGGAGCATGGTGGGACATCATCCCCTTGCAGGGGAGTGGTTCCAGAGCTGGCACATGGCTTGTCCCCACAGCAGAGGTGGAATGGCAGCCTGGGGGCCTGTCCCTTCCCCTGGGCAAAGTACTTGCCAGAAGCTCCCAGACAGCATGGAAACTGTCTCACAGGCTTTCTGGACATGGAAAAGGTGACAGCCTGGCAGCAATTCCTGCTGCTCCAGGGAGAAGAACGTAGCACGTGGTACCCCTCTTTTGGGAATCCCAACTCCCTTCCCAGCGGGAGGGGGCTGGGAGGCAGCACCCGGACTCTCCATCCTCAAGCCCCTCCTTCGTGGTGACCCCACAGGTGGTAGTGGCTTCAGCCATTCTCCTCCCCTCCTCCCACCACATCCCACTTTGGCTATGGATAGACCACAACAAGCAGCTCCACATCCACTGAGGACTTCTGCAGCTCCACCATCCAAAAAAACCTCTTATACCAAAGCACCAAGCACTGCTGTGTTGGGGAAACGCTTCCATTTTCCTTTCTTCCCACTCATCCCAAGACCATGGTGGGATTCTTGGGCCTGTCCTGTGCATGGCCAGGAATTGGACCCAATGGTCCTGGTGGGTCCTTTCCAGCTCAGAGGATTCTATGACTCTAAAACACTCCTGTTGTGTTTATCTGTGGTCCACAATCCTGGAATTGTGTTTTGCCTGAAATAGTCCTTCCACTTCTGAAATAACCCCTAACTTGTATTTTGGGCTGTGATAAACCTGTAATCACGTCCTCACACGGGTCACACACGTCAGGTTTTGCTGGCCTCCTGAAGCTCTTCCTGATGGGAACTCCTTGGCACAACAGGCAGGTGATTCACCCTCAACTGCTCCCTCTCACCTCCTCTACCCAGCCATCCCTCCCTCCCTCTCTTGTCCATGGCCAAAGGACTTTCTGTCAGTCTTTTAGGAGCTGACCAGGACGTTCCTGTTGCCTCCAGGAAGCAGGAAGTGACAGTCTCTCTGTATCCTGATCTCCAGCTTGGCTTCCCCCCAAAAGGTTCTCACTCTCCCATCACCACTGCAGTTCTTCACCAGTTCTGCCATCTCCTTCACCACATTCCACCTCTTCAGCAGTTCTGACTGGGTGGTTGCACTGATTAATTTGATGCACTCCCAGTTTTGGCCCAGATTTCCAACCTGGGAAGAGGACTCCTTGATGAACTGCTTATCTGACCTGACCCTCAGCTTTCCAGAGCACTTTGCACTCTAAAGACAAGGCCACTGAGACACTGCAGAGGACCCTGCAGGAAGGCCAGTGTCCAAAGGGAATTGTACACCTGGGAGACAAGGGGAGAAGGCACGGAAGAAGAGGGGACAACCACAGGGCTGATGGTCATGAGAAACCCCATCTCCTACATCAGGGGAGAAGGCAGGAAACAGCCCAGCAGCGGGATGACTTAAAAGACAACAAGACTGGACGATTCCTCATGAAAACTCTGGGTGAATTATGGCCAGAATGAAACAAACCCCACTTACACTTTTGCCTCTTCCTTGGTCGCGTACGTCACGTTGACAACGGCTGTTTCTGTGTCTGTGTTCACTGCAGGGAGCAAGAGGAGAGTTAGAGCAGGGATGGGAGATGTGTCACCACACAGCAGGGATGGCAGACATGCCACCACTGCCCCCGGCACACCCTGGAGGCAGGAGACAGATGGGAATGGTGGGATGGCAATGCCTGTCCAGCTTGCGCACCACTGTGTTTTCCCTCAGCACAAGGACTGGGCTGGAACAAGAGCACAAGGTGCTAAGGCTGGATCCAAGCACGATGCATGGCTGGACATTCCCGATCCACCAGTGCCCCTCAAACTACACTCTGTTTTTATTGGCCAGGGACCAGGAGAATTCCCAGGGGGATGGAAGATGGATAGCCCATGCCATCCCACCACTGGATGGGTTTGTGTCCAAAGGAAAAGCCGTTTGAACCCAGTACTACTGGGATAACAAGGTTTCACCCCAGTGGGTTTCCTTTTCCTGCAGAGTGGGAATTTTGCATGGATGAGGACCATGCTGGACCATCTTACCTTGCTCTACGTTCTCCACTGTCCCATACTGAGCTAACAGGCCATCCAGCACCTGGGGGAGCAGCAAACCAGGCAAGTGAGGCTCCAAACAGGCATGGGAAGAGCCCACTCCACCCACAGATACCTTCCAAAGAGCCTCCAGCTTCACCCAGCTGCTGAAATGCCTTCACCCACCGCATCCCACCATCCCAAAGGTGTCCCACCACTCAAACCTGCCCCATGGCTCCACAAGCCATAAGCAGGCAGGAGCTGGAGCCCAGCTCATGCTCCCTCCTGGGGTTACTGGGAAGGTAAAGGGTGGCCCAAGTGCAGATCATGTGCTCCAAGGGCACATCGTGCTGATGGAGGCAGAGATGAAAAGGATGTTTTCAGGATCAGCCACTTCTTACCTCCCACTGCAGGTGGGGGGGGATGTTTCGGATCTGGATCTTCCGGCTCCTACAACGACAAAGCCCGGGGTTAAGGTCTGCAGGTGCCTCCCAGCAGAGGGAAAAGCCTCTCTGGGAATCACATGGCAGCTGGGAAGAACTTCCCAAACCATTTCACTTCCCCATGACAAGCTGGGGCAGCTCATCCCCAGGAAAAGCTGTTTCTCCCAGCTTTGCCCTGGTCACCACCCGCCGGGGCTGGAGCCATCTCTGGAACGCTCCCTCCTCATGCTGGCTGTCAGGTTTCCAAGGAAACCTCTTGAAAGGAGCCTCTGCAGAGTCATGGCCACACAGGGAGGCTGGGATGCATGGACATGCATGGACACCCCGACCACGGGTGGGAACACCACTTCCAGCCCCTCCACAGCCAACCCTGCTGTCCCTTGAGGGAGCAATCCAAAAGTGCATCCCGCTGATGTCCAGCACTTCCCAGCAACGTGGGGCTGCTTTCCTTGGGGAAACATAAGAAAATATCCTCAGAGATGGCCAACACACCTAACCTCACCCACTGGCACTTCCAACCTCACATGACTGCTCCCAACCTGGCTGTGGCTGCGTTCCCAACCTGGTCACGGCTGCAATCCCAACCTCACGCAATTGTGCTCCCAACCTGGCCATGGCTGCATTCCCAACCTGGCTGTGGTTACACTCCCAAGCTCACCATGGAGCAGCCTCAGGGTATGGACGCACAGGAACCATTGCCAAGGCTTCCCATGGGATAACAGCCACCAAACCATTCCCCAGCCCAGCTGTGAGAAGAGGTGCTCGGGCAGTGGGGAATTTCAAGACAGGCCAAGCCATGAGCTCTCCCACAGGCCACCCAGATCAGCATTCCCAATCCTTCTGAGAGTCATTCAGCTTCGACCAAAGCACAAAGGGAAAGGTAGGGAAAAGGATGGGGTTTGAAGTGTGGGCTGTGAGGACAAGACAAAATTCCCAGCTGGGCCCATGAGGACGGTGGTCAAGTAGAGCAGGTGAATCCAAGGAGCTGTGTATGTCCTGGAGCTGCTCACACAGGGATGGTC
>WEIV01011014.1:0-16112 GCA_013390005.1 Calyptomena viridis | reverse complement strand
GGGACAGCGACTCTTGTTTTGCTCAGGAATCAAGGCAAATAAATGAATACATTTATATACATATATATATATTTATATATACATATAAAAAGTAAAATTTAAATACATAAATATAAGAAATAATTAATATAATTTTTTTAAGTAAATAAATGCTCTTTTTTTGGAAAACAAGAGCATGCAAACCCTTCCTAACCCAGATCTGACCAGCCCGTTGTCCGAAAGGCTCTGGGCAGTGCCGAGCCGGTGCCGGACACCCCAGCACCGGGCTGTGCCCGTTCTCAGCCCGCTGCTGAACGGCTCCTGTGGCCTCCGGGGCGTGTGGCTCTGGCTGAAGGGTGTCCTCAGGTGACACGGGGCTGGCGTCACACCTGCCTGCAGCTTAAATGACACTTCTCTCTTTTTTAGAATAACCCCCAAATCCCTATGGAAGCACATCCAAGCCGTGATCAGAGACTGAAGTAAGGTGCACAGTAACACTGGCTTGAGGGGTGACAAGTGGCCTCGTGTCCTCAGAGCAGAGCGTTGTGTCCCAGGGCCAGCTGTCCCTTGCTGGCGGGGGGGGGGGGGCAAAGGGCAGTAACCCGAATTCCGCGGATTTTAAGGCAATTAAAGGACAATTAAGCCATTGCCCTGGCACGGGGAGAGGGATGGAGTAGGAATAGCGGTGACGGGTGCTCGATGCCATGCCTACAGCAAAAATAGATGTGGTCGGGCTGCGATGATGCAAAGCCAGAAGAATCCTTCTCCTCCGATTTCTTCGGCTTTGCTTTCAGTGTGGCTCCTGCCTGGCTGTCATTTGGCTCCGGCTCTGGGGGCTCCATCCCCAGTGCCTTTGTGGGGTGATTTTAGGCTGAAACGAGTTGTTAATGTCCTTTCAAAGACCAGACCCTGTGTCAGGTCGTTCCTTCCTCCTCAGGGATGAGCTCAGGTTCATTGTGTGAGGTCACTGCCACTGGAAAGCAGCGCGAGGGACATGAGGTTTGGGGATTAATTAGTGCCCTCGGGATGCAACGCTTAATTTTGACTCCTCCTTCTAGCCTTCTGCAGGAGCTGGAGGACTCTCCTACACTCACCTGCTCATCCCTCCTGCCCCTGATTTTTGGCTGTGCAGAGAAAGAGCTCAACCACCTTCTGCAGATGTTTTCCCAAAACTATGGAGCTGGTACTCTTTCCCAGAGTTTTGGTGGATCGGTCCTGGTCCAGATGTGTTGCTCAAGGGAAGTTTGTGCTTCGAGGAGGATTTCAGAGTACCGGTACAAAACAGCAGAGAGGCAGTAAATGGTCCTAAAAGTGGTGTAGGATCCAGCAGGAAAGGGAAGGCATCTTCTGAGGGTAGCCCTGCAGGAGAGATCATTCCTCACTGGAAAGGGACAGTGGCATGGAACAAGTCTGGGATGAAGCAGTGAGACTGGTAAATGAAAAAACATGAGAGGCTGAAGGAGGATTTGTTTAGTCTGGAGAAGGGCAAGGATAACATGGTGTGTATGAAGGGCTGCCTTGGAAAAAAAAGGAGAAGCTCAGAGAAAACTGGCGTGTTTGGTTGATTGGACACGGCCAGAGGTTTTGGGAGGGTAGATGAACACCTGGGACTCCCATATGCATCCCCCCTTGGATCCCACATCCCTGGATGTGTTGGGAACAGGACGGAGAAGGGACAGCGTGGGGAGTGAGGATCCCGCCTAGAGCCAGCAGGAAGCATGTGGTGGCTCCAGAAGTTACCCCTGAGGCTGCAGTTATCCAGGAGGAAAAGCCCAGTGACCTGGCTCAGGAGGAATCTCCCTCACCTCTCTGCTCTATTTTCCCTGAATCCTTAAGGATATTTTTCACTCATTCACCACGCAGAGAATCTCAGCAGAGCTCAATCCCACCGCTGTCCCATTGGGATTGGGAACGATGCACCTCTGGTTGCAGAGACTGCACAGGAGAGGCAGTGCCAAAAAACAGCCTGCAGTAAACCCTGCCCTAAAAATTAACCCCTTTCCTTGCAGAGGTGATTCCATGTGCCACGACATGGAGCAGGATCACCTCATGCTGCTGGAGCAACTCCCACCTGCCCTTCACCACCCTGTGCAAGGCACAAGGCAGCTCCAGGATGGGCAGATCCCAAATTTCCCTCTAATACAGTGTGGGTGAACTGTCTGGAATGTGTTTTTTCGCTTTTGGAAACCTCCCAGGAAGTGAACGATGCAGCTGCTGCGGAGGTGAGGGAAGAGCATCAAGGATTGGGATGGAAGCAGCCCACTTTGGCAGATGGGATTATCCCTCAGAACAGCAGAGCTGAGAAACTAATTCACAATTTGGTTGGAAAACAGATCCTTGATTTTCAAGCCCTGTGGGAATAATTTTTGCTGGGACATGAGTGAAAATATTCTGACTACTCACCAGCTTCCAGGTCATGGGCCTTCAAGTCAGGAATGCCGAGGTGGATGCACTGCTGTGGCTGGATAATGAAGTTAATGACTGGGACTGTGTTAATTACATCAGCACAGGGGCTGATGGGAATAGTGGACAGGACCAGGAGCTCTTTCCCAAGTTGTGTTGACTCTTCCAAGGTGATCTCCACATGTGGGACCAAGGTGGTGGAGCAAAGGCTGGAGCTGGACACCCAGGACCACCCTGAGGAGCAGGACCCTTCATGTCCAAGCAGGAAAACAGAAGGATCAGTCTCTCCCAGCTCCAAGGCAGCTCTGTTGGGATGGGAGCTCTGTGTGCAGTGGATTTGGTGGAACCAAAATGTGAACCACAAAGTAAATTGGTTGAACCCAAATTAAGGAAAAAACTGGGATTTTGGGGGACTCCTGAAATTCCACGGAGAGCTGAGACCTGTTGCTCTGCTTGTGCAGCCACAGCTCTGTGCTCTCCCTTTCAGTGCTGGACCCAGATGCTCTTCAGACCCAGTTCCAAGTGAATTTGTGTTTGTGAACCACCTTCTGTGTTTCCAGTGTTTTCCTGAATACCCTGAACCCACAACTGCCCTGATGCTCCACAGCTCCTCCAAGCTTCACAATCCTTCCAGGGAAAGTGGAGATGCTGCAGGGCTGGGCAGGGACAGGAGTATGTTCAGTGCTGGGAGAGGCACAAACTGCTCCAGAGGAAATTCAACTTGCACGTGGGGACAGAGCAGTGGTACAAACAGCTCTTGGTTTCCTTTTTCCCCTCCACGTGCTCCAAAGGTTTTTATCTGTCCTCATGCTGACAGGAAAGCAGGTCGGGAAAGGGCAGTGCCTGTCACAACCACCCAGCAGATGCTGCTCTGGCAGAGGATTCCTCCCTGCCCTGGAGGGATCCAGGCCGGGGGTCAGGATACACCTCCCCCCCTCCCCATGGATAATGCCTGCCTTGCTCCTGGCGGAGCACCAGGACACCCAGCCGTGGTTTCCAGCACATCACAGACCACAGCAGCCTCGGCACAGGGCAACACTACACCACGGAGGTCTGAGCCGGGGCTCATCCCAGACCCGGAGCCCTTGGAATGATTTGTTCAGCACCTCCTGCTGCTGAAAGCCCATGGCAGGGCTGCGGCAGCTGCTTCTGAGCCCTGGAAACAGGTTTGCCATCGATTTTGGGGTGCCTCCCACAGACACACCCCTTGGTGGAGGAAAGGCTTGTTTTCATCCAGATCTGAGCCTTACCTGGCCCTCAGGACAAGGACATTGAGGAGGTGAGTGTGTCCAGGGAAGGGGCTGGAGCACCAGGAGCAGCTGAGGGAGCTGGGGGGGCTCAGCCTGGAGAAAAGTAGGCTCAGGGAGCACCTGGAATTCTCTCCAACTCCCTGACAAGGAGGGAGGAGCTGGGGGGGAGGTCAGGCTCTGCTCACAGGGAACAAGGGACAGGAGGAGAGAGAACGGCCAGGGAAGGTTTAGGTTGGACATCAGGGCTGACAGGCACTGACCACAGTCTGCCCAGGGCAGTGGTGGAGTCCCCATCCCCGCAGGAATTTAAAAGCAACACTTTTAAATTGGGGACGTGGGTCAGTGGTGGCTTTGGCAGTGCTGGGGAATGGTTGGACTCAAGTGATCTGGGAGGGCTTTTCCGACCTAAATGATTCCATGATCCCTAACATGCCATGCCCTGCAACGCTCACACTGAGCCCAGGGATTTGGGACACTCAGCACAGGAGCCATGTGACACATTCCAAGGGATGTGCCAACAGGAGCCACCAGCTCAGCCCTGAACAGGCCGTTATTGCTCAGACAGTTAAAAATAATCACTGCCCTGAGCCCGTTGTCCACTCTGGGCAGCAAAGACAGGGAAGTTTTTACAATTACCTGGATGATTTGTAAATCCCTGACACTTGGTGTGGTGCTGTGGGCTGTTCCTTCAGTCCCCTGCTCCACGGTGGCACATCATTGACCAGACTCCTTCTGAGAGCAAAAAGGGAAACCATTTTCTTCCCTACAGCCATAAAGAGCATCATTTTTTGAGTCCAGAAGTGAGTATACCATTATTTCTAGATAAAAAACCATTCTCACCCTACAATAATGTGGAAAGCACCTCCAACACAAGATTAAAAAATAATTAGCTCATAAATCCAACTGCACAAATTCCCAAATGAGGGATTCAGGGCTGGGTTTAGAAGGGAGAAATGGACTTGAGAAGCACCTGAAGTGCAATTTATTTGTGGGACACCAAAGGACTGGTTGATCCTGAAAGGAATGGACAAGGATTACCTCCAGGTTTTTGTTTTCTTGGCAAAAAATAAGTAGGAAAAGAAAAAAACAAACTTGTTTTTATTTTATTTTTTCACTTTTGGAAAGCGTTTTACACAGGTTTTGGATTTTGGGAGTAACTCGGAATCAGTAGAAAAAACTAACTGCACAGGTTTTGTCTTTACAATAGAAACCTCTCAGGAGTCAAAATGGAGACTAAAAAAATACATGCAAAACACACTCCTCTCAAAACACAAGTGGAAACAAAGCACCAACTACACAAATACGCAGAATGAGACAGCACTGAACACCACAGAATCATCCTCACCAAAGGTGTAAAAGTCACCTAATTCACTAGGCACTGTCACTTGGTTAAACAGAAGAGACAATAAAAAATATTGTCCACAAACTTGCAATTTCAACTCAAAGGCTGTAGCTAGAAATTCCTCTACGTGTCATGCTTTAATAGCGACCTGGAAGAGAAAAAAACAACAAAATACGCTGTCAGACTTCAAAGTTTGTGACTAAATTCACTGCCACCCTTCAAACCTGCATCAAATTCTGGTGGTTTAGGGGTCACCACACTCCCAAACTCCTGTTTTAACAGAGTTTTGGAGGAAGGAACAGGACTTCAAGGGAGCTGTGGGTCAGTACAATAACCACTCCAAAGTCAATCCCTATAAGCACGAAAGCTCAAAACAAAGCTCAGGGAAAGGCGAATTTGTTTTTGAGATGGGAACCGAGACTGGGGCAGGCTCTGGTCTGGGGAAGGTGTCCCTGCTCATCGCAGGGGTGGGATGACAGGAGTTTAAAGCATTCCATGATTCCATGGGTACTTACGAGGAGAGTAGGACCGGGATCTGGAGCGGGATCTGTAGCCCCCCCGGCTGTAGTATGGGGATGGTGACCTCCTCCTGGGAAAGGGGTGACACAAACAAGGCCTTGGTTAAAACCAGCTTCATTTGGGTACCTCTAACCCCATCCTGGGCTCTGGGAAAGCCAACGAGCACAGAAAGAGCTCATCAACATTCCCACTGGTAACAAAGCAAAGATCTGAGTTTTCTTTTTTTAATACCACATCTAACAGTACTTTTAACTGTCACAACAACTGCACTCACAATTTGCCTACAGGTGATTTTTAGTTTCGAGGCAGGAATATCCCAAAGAAGCCAAATAAATCCAGTTCAACTTTTAATCTGAATTATTTGTCCAAGATGTAGGTTTATTTGACTGGAAATCACTGTACAACCAACCACCCCCAAACCCCTCCAATCCAGGCACTCCCAAGTTTTGTGTTTCCCTGCCTAGTTCCACTAATCCAGTAAATACCTGTAAAACTGATCCCTGTCCTGAACAGCTCTCCAGCCTCCTCCTCCGCCGCCGCCTCCTCCTCTGTGAAAACAAAAGCAGAACAACTTTTAATGATTTAAAAAAGAAACAAAGAGCTCATTGTACAAGCAAAAAGCACCATCAAGGGTAAGAAAATGACATGAAGACAAGAAAACATTGGTTAAGCCTGAATTACTTCATTATGTTAATTTTTTACCCACCTAAGGCAGGCCTTTTTAGTCATTAATTTTTTAAAGCAGCAAGATCAACTCAGTACCCCAAGGACAAATGTTGATTCCAAGGTGGAGGCAGGAAAAACTCCCAGCCCCAACACTTCAAAGTTACATTTAAACAAGAACTGAGGTACAATTTCTCCTTATATAGAACACAAACAACACATTACAGCATTAAATATCAAGTGGTTGGACTGGCACCAGCACAGATTTAGATTAGCAAAGTGTTACCAGGAGACTAAATCAAGTTTGAAGTCTCCAGTTTTGGTTTGGTGGTTGGTTTTAAGGTTAGTTTTTAGTTTACAGATACTTCTCCAGGCAAAATTGCCCTTTTCCAGGGCAACGAGGAGAAATGAAAAGCTTTGATGTGACAATTCCCATCTGACGCTGTATTTCCTGTCTGGTTTTATTTTCCCAGAGGGCAGGGAAGGCAAAGGAATTGTTACTAATTGAATTTTTAGGGTGGGTTATGCAATGCTCCACTGCATCTTGAACAATCCCAACTTTCCCTTCCTCAGGAAAGCACTCACAACATACCAACACTTCTCTCTCCAATGTCTGTAGGATGAGAAAGTGGCAGATCCTGGTATTTTTAAACAAGTTACACCCCAACCATGTTTACACGCATTTCCACCCTGACAAGGTATGTTGCAAAAGCTTTTTAAATGCAAAAATGTCCAACACAGAACAAGTCATGTTACATTCCCCAATTCTTGATTTTTGGCAACATTTGAAGTGTCATAATTATCAGCAGGAGATATTGAGCACCACTAAAATTTCCCACTTTTGGTGTACCACACTATGCCCCAAACACAAGTTGACACTGTAATACCAACCCAAATATTAATATGCACCATTTCAGATGAGCCCACCAAAGATTCCTCTCAAATGACAGCACAGAAACCCAACTTAAAGCAGGCTCAGACATTATGGACCAAGTCATGGCACAGGTTAAACACCACCAAGTGTTTCTCAGCCTGATTTGCTCTGAGTGGTCACTTGGGTGAAGATTTCACATGAAGATTCCGGAGTGACAGCAAGCGTAAAAATCCTTTTGTGGTATTTATGAAGGATTAATTAATGGCTGCACAGTAATGAGGAGGCAGGGGGACACCCCAAAACCCTCACCTGTAGGACCTGCTGTAATAGTCCCTGTCGTCGTAGCCTCTGTCGTAGCCTCTGTCATAGTAATCCCTGCGGCGGGAGCTGCCACTGAGGAGGGAAAGGTGGGCATTTTGTAACGTTTTTGGAACATATAAAACACTGACAAGTCTTGGGAAAACAATTTACATCCTTGGCAACTGGAAGTCAAGAGAGTTCTGTGTGGACAGAGCAAGCTGCTAATGCTAAATATTAATGCAGCCACACAGCTGCTGCATCAGCATTTCTCATTCACTCTTGAAAAGATGAGTTTACAAAGGATAAGAACTGCTACTTAAAGTAATTTAAAAATTGTAAAAAACCCAAATTGTACTGTAGGCTTAGTGAATCTGAAGAGCTGGAAAGAGATCCATTACTGATGGCTGAGGCAAAAACACTCAGGTGTCAGTCTGGTGTCTTAGAGAGGCAACAGAACAATTCTTACACACCACAAATTAAAAAGTAATTAATTTCTGGTTTGGAAAACAGATCCCCACGTGGGCAACTTACTAAGTGGGTCTTCCCATATAGATTCCAGGGGTAGGTGTGTGTGGTCTTTTTGTTATGGAGAAGTCTACCCGGATCCTCCTTCCATCCAGCTCCATTCCATTGGCACGTTCCTTTGCCTAAGGAATGATGAAATACCATTAACTGTGGGCATGAACATGAATTTCTAACCACCACTCTAGGTGTTAAAGGAAGTTCTAAAATGGCTCAGTTTGGTCTGAGTCCTCCAATACACCCCTAAAACCAACCATAACCATGAATAATAGAGTTCTAAGTAAATCTGAAGTAAAAAAACCTCAAACAATTGTGGTTTGGTTTTTTTTTTTTTCTGCCAAGTAGCAGGACCTACATGCAAAGCTCCAACTCAATATGGAAGCCTTCATGTCAGATGTGGAAAAGACGACACTGGAGACTTTCAGTAACAGGATTTATACAGAATTTAAGCCCAGTTCCAGCCCATGAACAGAGTTCTGCAAGGGCTGGTACGAGTGTAGTATTTTATACTGGGTGGGTACAGAATTCCCTGTTCACTCTGTAACACTCATCATTCCATGATTATGAGATGCAAGTTTTCAGGCCCTGAGCTTCCCCACAAACATTCCCCACACTGTGCACCCCAACCTACTTCCTTGGCATCCTCGACGTTCTCGAAGTACACAAAGGCAAACCCTCTGGAACGTCGGGATTGCTGATCGTACACGATGGAAACATCAGCAATTGGCCCATACTTGGAGAAAACTTCTCTCAGGTCTCTTTCCGTGGTGTACAGACTCAGCCCAAACACTCCCAGACAACAGTTTGGGTCAGGATTTGCCTGAGGGAAGGGACACACAGGTGGGTATTAGAATGCAAATGGTTGTATTTGCAGTGCAGAGCTTCCAGCTAAAACACAGCCACTGCTCCAAGCAAACCTAGGGAACAGGAGCCTTTCCCACAACTCCTGCACAAAGCAGAGATTCCAGGCTGTGCTCAGCACTGGTATTCCTTCCCTGCCAGCCGTACCCTGTTCCCAATGTGCCGTCTCCGAGTGGACATGGGCGAGTGGCTGTGGCTGTGCCGGCGCCGATAGTCCCGACTGTACGACCTGCTCCTGGATCTTCTGTGGGAGCGGGAACGGGAGCGGGAGCGCGTGTAGTGTCTGCGGGAACTCCTCCTTGATCTAGATCTGAGGGCAAAAAGGGAGTGCTGGGTTGGTTTGGGGCTTTTAACCCTCCACAAAGACATCAGAAGCTCAAATAAGCACCGTCCAAAATGCTGCAGTGAACCCACCCTGTGCTCAACTTAGTCACTGCTCTCAAGGACTCTGCTAAGTCCTTATTAACCTCCTCTGGATTTTAGTCAGCTTTTAGTTTCCTTTAACAAGCCTGTCTTGGTTTGACACAAGAATATTCACCAAAAAACCTCAGGTGGGTGGCTTTCTTTTAAAACTCATCACACTAAGGGACCAGGAGTAAATATGACTTAACATAAAGCCTGAATAGCACTGAAAAGCAAATACCCTTTTTAAAGTCTGGCAAATACCCCTGAAACACAATTAGCAGAAATTAAGCTGCAGTAGCTCATTCACCTGCTGGTATTTCAGTGATTATTTACCACTGGTTGTTCATCCAGGTTCACACTCCAGGCGCATTTAGGGAAAGATGCAACTGCTCAGTAATTTCCCCCCCCTCCCTAAATATTTTCTGTGAACATGAGGTTCTGAAACATCTCCATTCCTCCACTGAAACCCTCAGCCTTCCCAACAGAGCCAATCCTAGTGGAAAAGCTGGGCAGGCACTTCCCCTGGGATACTGAGCCTGCCCTTGGCCTGTGATTGCTGCACTGAATCACCTGCATCCCACATTCCACTCCCAAGAAAAATCCCTGCAAGGCTTGGGAAGTGCAAGTGACAGTTTAACAGTCAATGGATCTAAATCATGAATTGTTGATTTTCAGGCTCCTGTGTCTTAAATGTCCTTCCTCCACTCCCACAGCACCACCCCAACCCTGAAGCGAAGCTCTGAACCTCAACTGGTTTTACTCCTGAGCATTTAACAGCTTCTTCCACAGCCAGGACTTGTCCCCAGGTGTCACCAACCAGCCAAACTGCACAAAATATCTCCTCAAAAAACACCTTCAACCTCAGCAGCAGTGAGTTAGGTAAGCTCAACTTGAAATATATATCCACGTCCAGGAGAAATTAATTCAGCAAGTCCCATTACAGCACTTGTAACTATGTATTTAGAAAGAAAATGTTATTTTTGGCAACAAAAAAAAGAGTGAACTTCCCTAAAGCTGGGAAGACAGTTAAAAAAAAAAAGGACAGAAACAGGAATAATAATAAAAGAAGTTCCACACATGCACACAGCCACATTTCAGCCAGATATAGGGAAAAAACAATTAAGGCAAACACAGAATTGGTATTCCAGGTACCAGGAAGGCACCAGCCAAAGACAACGAGCTGCACACTTCAATAAAAGGAGATTTTTATATCAAATATATCCACACCCCAACTGATAAAAACACCAGGACACAGGTTGGTTCCCAAATCAAAGTTTAATTTATAAAGCTGGTAACTTAAAAATACATTTGCAACAGAAACTACCAAGAAATACGAAAGCTCTCATGGAGTTATTTCTCTGGGGAAGAGGCGGATTTAAATGATCTGCTTGTGACCATCAAAACTGATTTCTTGTAAAAGTGAATGATTTGCCAGGTCTCTTGTAAATTCTAGATCTTGTATTTGTTTCTTCAGAATTTTATACCATTTGTGACTGCACTCTTACTATGGTTATTCTCCAAGTGGGAAACATGGTGCTTAGAGTATGGAATCCCTGGGGTCAAGGATTAAGGACATGCTGGGTGGGCTCCTGACTTTATTTTAAAATTAAAAAGTTCCCCAAGGTTTTCAAATCCCAACTGGACAAAGCCCTGGGACCACAGTGTGTCTTGGGCAGGATCCGGGACCGGACCCTTCCTGAGCTGCCCCATCCCTCTCTCTGGCACTTCCAGAGGTCCCTCCAATTCCATGTTCTCCAACGTTGCTACTCTCCCAAGTGTTTATTAACTTGACACATTTGTTCCTGCACTCCAAGGACTGCCAAGTGCATGATTCCCACTTGTGACTGTGCCTGCGTTAGACAATGAACCTCGTTCTTCTGCTGTCAAAACTTCCCAACTATTTTCCTTCTCACAAAAACCTTTCCCTTTGACCTTGCAAGATCTAACACAGGATTTGTGATTGCTAATAGCACAAAATCTCCCAGTGTTACCATCCTTCCCCCAGGCTTTGCCAATCCATTGCTTGTTCACATAAAAAGGACGTTGTGAACCGTGAGACTGGAACCCTCTCTGCTAAAACCCGTTTTTTCAAATGAGTAAAGAAATACATTAAGAAATACATTAATTTCTCAACTCAACCATCTACTCTTTCAAGAGGAACTCTGACTCTGCACACAGGTGAGTGGAAGGAGGTGACACAGTGCAAAAAGCACCTTCACAGTGTAGGTTTGTGAAAGATACAATAAGGTTACTTTCTTCACAACTCTTTTCAAAGAATGCTTGGAAAGCTTTCTAATATTGATTGAAACCTGCATTTTCAGGTTGTGACCATCCCAAGGTGAGACAGGTCTGAAGAGAGATTAAAATACAGTGTTTCTAAGCATGTGCCAATTCTCCCCAAACCTGCTAATAAACATCGACTCTTCAATTCCTGTATTTCCAGCCAGCTGTTAAATTCTCAGGAATTTAAATTCTTCAAATTCATGTATTTAAGAGGTCACACTGTGAAATTCACATTTATCTCCAGGGCTTCCTTTTACTAACTACTCCAGGAACATCACTGCTTCAAGGGAGCAAACGTACTACAGGAATGTGCAGAAACCCCCAGATCTAGAGTTCCTCCTACTCCCTGCTCAGAACCCAGTATTCCACGAGTTAAAAGGCAGTGCATCAGCAGGAATACAAACCCACACAGCTGCAGGAACAAGCTGCCAAAACCTCCCTCCCGCCCCTGTGCATTCCACGTCCGTTAAATCCCGGGAACACACCTGGCCGAGCCGGACGTCACCGCTCAGGAAGAGGAGCAAGAAGAGGGAAAAGCAAACCAACTCACCTGGATTCAGACCTGGATCTAGATTTGGACCTGGAGCGCCTGGAATCCTCCTTAGAGCGCGACCTCGCAGGGGTGTGTCTGCCCGACTTGCCAGACCCATGAGCGCTTCCGCTTCTGGAAGCAGACCGGGATTCCTGCACGCAGATATTGAAAGCCTCATTTGGACACAATTCCTGCTCTCTCCGGGGGCTGCAAACAAGCTCCAGTGAAATCAATGGGAAATATTCAGAGCTATGTGTCCGGGCAGTCGGCGTTAGCGCTGCCGAGATCGTTAAGGAGTTTTTTATTTTTCCCTGGAAGACACTTGTTTACCCTGCATGTACTTTTGCTATTAAACAGATAATGCATGCATGTTTAGCAAAATATACAGGGACACATAAACAGACTAGTAATTACTTAGCGTAGTGCTTTCAGATTCCAGATTACTTCTTATCTTAACTTCATTTTTATTCCTTTTCTTCATTCTTCCGTTTCAAATTCTGACTTCTTTTCATCTTCCCCACTCCACACAAATTGCTCAATATTCTACAAGTGGGACTTCTGGTCTGATAATTAGCATGCATTCACTTTCTTTTTTTTCAAATTTCAGCTTCACTTATTCCTGAGCTTCAAATAATTCTCATTTATAAAACTTGTCAAATGGCGACTTCCGCATTTTCCTTCTTCAACATTAACCTTAATAGAAAAAGAACAGGATGAAGAATATTTAAGAACTCCAGGATAAAATCTAGTGCCAAAACTGAAACTAGAAAAAAAAAAGTGCTGTGGATTTTTACTATAAATGCAGTTGAAGGGTTGAATCTACCAAAGCCCTACGGTTTTATCAACAGGGTCAGTCAGCTCAGTTTAACTCAGCACTAAGTCACTGATTTTGCTATTTATCCCTGGATTTAACAGCAAGTGCAACTGGGAACCTACTAAGGAATTACAGCATCAGGAAACTCCAAATGATTTGCACTATCAGCCACATCCTGAGACAGAACCACCAAGAAGGGGCTGATGTGCTTTTGAATGCAGAAAGCACCACGTGCTCTATTAAGTTAATTTTGGGCCACTTGAACACACTAAAAGTATTCTTTATTTCAAGATGTTAAAAGAAAATTAAAAATTCAGCAAAAATTTCACTTCTTCCTAAAAATAATTCTGAATTTTGCTGTGTAACATCTCTTAAATCTGAGCACTAACTTCACGGCAATCCTGGGCTGAGCATTCAGGAATTCCTTTGCTAACCCCAAACTGATGATGCTTAAACCACTTCCAAACAACTTAAACCCAATTTTAGCTCTTTCCAAGTCCCTACCACACAATACAGGGGAGGGAACACGAGTTACAGGATACAGCAGATTTTTAATTAATTCCAAGAGCAACAGGAATCACCCAAAGTTGGTCAAGGCCTTATTTGTTTCCCAAACGTTTAAGGTTTTAATCTAAGCTACACCTGCCTCATATACTAACCTGCAAAGGGCAGGGCAAATATTGGCAATAACTGAAGTTACAATTAACAAATTCAACCTAAATCCATTACTACCTTCATAAGAAAACACTCCACAGAGACGAGTTTTGAATTAATGGATTGAGCCATAAGAAGTAATAAAAAAAGTCAGACAAAACAAGATCGAAGGACTAAAACCACAAACTAAGCAGTTGTTCATGTGAGGAAAAAGAGTTCAATTCGCAAAAGAGAATCTGGGCAGGGCAGGAGGAGTCATGTCCAAATACAGGTGGACTTTTCATCCAGCTCCTTTGGGCTTCACAGCATTTCCTAGTTTTTAAACCTCCACATTTTGTTTCCAGAGCATCCTATAATCCACATTTTCCAGGATTATGTCACTTCTTTATTCCAGCCTCAAAGGAATTCACTGCCCCTCACCTGGGTGTGGGTAGCACAAGGAATGTGTCAAAACCCCCCACCCCAGGAAGTCCTCCCCCCCCAAAATTCCATGACCCAGGAGCCTGCAGCATTCCAGACTTAGTTCACACCCCGTTTCCCACAGCTCACTAAAACTGGAGAGTTCCTCCTGTCTGCTTTTGCTGTCCTTTTTATTTTCTTTTCCTGCTTTTTGCTCTTCTACTCTGGGAATTTTATATTAATTTCAACGCCAAATTGTCTCCTGGGATGCCACGTGGAAGAGGGAAGAAAGAACCTTCTTTATCCCGCCTGTATCCCAGCACTGCTGCTCAGCACATCCAGACTGAATGATTATTTTTTATTAAATCCGAGTTTGTCCAGTGGGAATTTCAACCCCCACCAGATCCCTTGATCTTTCCCAACAGTTCCTCCCTTCCATCAGGCATTACTGGAATCCAGGTAGAGGCCCTGAAATCCAGGTCTGTGGCTTCCAAAGGACTCTTCCCAGACTTTAAGCACATTTAAAACTAAGTCTAATACTACAAGGATGGTATTTTTTAACAGCTCTAAACAAGCCATCACTATCAGAATTAATTAATTCATGGGATGAGATTCTATTTTTCCCTTTAGTCTTTTTCCAAGCCTGGATCCCATGAGAACAACTGCAATGAAAACAAAATAAAGTTGGCAAATTGCAGCACAGTGGCAATATCCCAAGTATATTCCAATAGTTGAAGTATTGGTAGCATTTAATAATTTATAGTTTATTTAGTCAGAAGGTTTCCAGAGTTTAATCCCACTGTGGAACATAAGCTGTAAAAGAAGTGGGGACTTATTTTACTCTTTTTTTTTCTTGAGTTTGTGCTGCTGAAATCCCAAATCCCATTAGTGGCAAAAAGCACCTGGAATTTCTTGTTCATCCCCAAATTTGCCACGAGGACTCAATCAAGTCGGGCCTGCAAACCAATGCAGCTGGAAATGGAACAAAAAAAGATGCAGCTGATTGAATTCCCAGACCTGACTGACTACAAGGAACACATTTCCAGGAACACGATTCCTGCTGGCAGCCTGGATTTGGAACAGCTTCACAGACACTTGTAAAGTCACATCCCAGATTATTTATCCAAACACTGACTCTATTCCGCAGAGATTTCATCTTGGAAAAGGAGAAAAGCCATTGACTGAGGAAAATACAAAGCTTAAATAAGCAAAAGAATTCCTAAATGACATTAGGAAAACCAATCCCTGCTCCAGTCTGGAAGAGCAAGCCTGGAACTCTTTGTTTTAGCCTTACAAACATGTCCATTACACACCATTTACTTATTTAAGTCACAGAAGTCCAGACAAAACTAATTTCGAGTCTTGGCAAAAATCGCCTGCACACGATTTACTTATTTAATAAAAATATAGAAAAGCAGCAGAACGGCAATTCCTGCCTCAATACCCTGCACGATCATGTTTTTTGCTGTAAAACTTTTAACTCCCTCACTACGAATACACCAGTGTAAGGATGACACAAAGAAATCCATGAAAGAGAACACTGGGGGTGGCACAAGTCTATTCTTTAATCCCTTTCTTTCACTATTCATTCCCATTTTTAACTTCCTGGACACAAAAATTTTCTAACCTCCCCTGCCTTGAAGTAGAAACACTCTTATAAATTCATACAATAAGGTGTAATGTAAGAAAATGCCTTATTCTAAGACAGACGCTGCTCAGAATTACTACATTTTCTAGCATTTTCTGCTACTTTTAATTTAACTACTTATCACCCCAGCGGCTCCCTCCGATGCTGCAGCAAGGTAAGAACTTAAAATTATTTTGAAATAAACCCCAAAACACAGTACTGACCCCAATTAAAGCCCTCAAAGGAAAACAAAGCTGATCCACTAAATAAAAAGCAACTATTACGGGTTATGCGTGCTGCAGATGCGCATCACAAACGTGAGGCTTTAGCTACTCATCTACTTCGGCGCTAGCACAAAGCCCATCCGGACAGTGAAACCTTGCAGTAACTATGAGGTTTGAAGGAATATTCACAAAGCGGAGGTTTAAATAAGAGTCCGAGCCAGCCGCACGCCAGGCAGGAGCGGAGATGTTACAGGCGAGAGGCAGCACAGAGTAGAGATTTTAGAAAGCAGCTCAGAAGCGGGCTGTGAGGCGGCTCTGGCGAGAGGAGAGCAGGATTCCCGCTCCACAGAGGGGCTGGAGGGCTCGGGGCCCCTGAGGGCTCGGGGCCGCCATTTTGTCCCTCCCGGGCGCGCGGTCCCGGCCCAAGATGGCGCCGGGCGCCTCACGCGGGGAGCGGCCCC
>WEIV01011002.1:3519-17932 GCA_013390005.1 Calyptomena viridis | reverse complement strand
TTATGCAAAGCGTTTGACACTGTCATACACTGTCATTCTTGTCTTCAAATTGGAGAGACATGGGTTTGATGGATGGACCGCTCAGCTGGTTGCCCACGTGCAAATAGTTTGGGTCAATGGTTTGTTGTTTACATGGAGACCAGTGATGAGTGGTGTCGCTCAGGGGTCAGTAGTGGGGGNTGGAAAAAAGAGACTTCTACACTCCAGAAAATGTAATGTAACTGGAGATGTTAAGGTTATTAGGGAACTAATAGAAGTACCAATAAAAACATTCATAGGCCACAGCACCATTATGTTAAACTTTAAAATCCAGTGTCAAAAGGTCAATAATTCATATCTTTTTTCCAGTACTATTGCATTTAACTTAAACCACATTTTCTCACCTGATTGGAAGTAGGGCCAGAGTCCATTCCTATGAGCTGATCACTACAAATCCAGTCTGGAACTCATGCAGAGCACCTAGGTCTTGCTGTTTGCAAAATGTGTCAGATCACTCCATAAAAAGAAACAGACTGAAGAGTTCTGGTAACTGCCTGACACATTAATTTATAAGATTTATGACTTTTATATAAAGGTAGGATTAGCACGATGTATAAAAATTCCAACTGCTGACAGAACTTTTACAAAAGAAAAAACCAAACTAATGTTTTCAATAAATTGGAAAAAAACCCTGTAAAAATTCCTCCACCCTATGGTGGCTTTTTACCCCTTGAAATGCTCCATATCTTTCATCACAGCACCTTTGCAAACCAAGGCTGCTCCCCTGCTCTCTTACATACCTTCACTCTTCTGGGAAAACTGTTCCAGAAGTAGAACTTGTAACCAATGTGGGGCAAGTTCAAATTAGAAACTGAAAATCGTGTTCTGACTTCCCAGCCTTCCATTTCTTGCTTGTCCTTAGTCCCCACTCCTCAGCTGTTTGCACCAAGCACAAAATATTTTTAAAAGAAAAGCTCAGTAAGAATGCAACCTGGTCTAATGGGAGGTGTCCCTGCCCATGTCAGGGGGGTTTGGACTAGATGATCTTTAAGGTTCATTCCAGCCATAACATTCTATGATTCTGTGTCCACCCTCTCCTTAACCCACCACCCTCAAGTCCTTCTCAGCAGGGCTGCTATTGACCTGTTTTTTTCCCCAGCCTGTATTGGTATTGGGGTTTGCCTTGACCCAGGTGCAGCACCTTGCACTCGGCCTTGTTAAAATGCGTGAGATTTCCATAGGCCCACCTCTCGAGGTTGTCCAGGTCCCTCTGGATGGCATCCTGTCCTTCATGTGTGTCAACTGCACCATTCAGCTTAGTGTCATCTGCAAATTTGATGAGGATGCACCCTTCGCTTATGTCATTAATGGAGATGTTAAATAACACTGGTCCCAATACAGACCCCTGAGGGACACCACTTGTCCAATGAGACCAGGCAAGAACTGTTGATGCAATTGACTGTTTTTATAAATGATGATGCATTTTATCCAGTATGTTGTAAACCATATTCATAGATTATATCAAATTTATAAATATATAAGTTAACGGACTTGGAAATTAACTCTAAAACCCAAGGTATTTCCTCACAGATTCTTTGAGAACTTCTGTGTGGTTTTTTGTGTTTGTTTTGGGGTTCTATTTTTATAATTTTACTGAAATACCAGTGTCTCAAGAAAATAATAAGGGTTTGAAACCTCTCCTGAATTAAGATTAAAATTCAGCAATATAGTACTGTAGTAATAATCTCTTCTAGGGTCTTCTAGGAAATGAGTATTCAGTGCTAACCTAAAAATCTAGGTAATCATAACAACAACTAAAAAGCAATCTTTTTTTCAGAAGTTCTGTACTGCTCTTAATAATTCTCTTTTTTTTTTTATTATGTTTTTAAATTGATCAGTGACAGTAGGTGCTCACTAAACTCAGCTCACTGAGCTCACTAAGACTCCTCTCCCCAGGGAATTAAATGGATGAAATTTTAAAGACTACTTGGACCACTGTTACCAAGCTATTTGACTCCTCCACACTTGCTGACTGGAGCCTTAAGTGCCAGTATTTTTCTTCTTGCTGGTGCTGTGCTGGTGTTGATTCAGCACAGTTAGATATTATTGCTTAGAAGATCTAGTCCAGTATCATAAATTAAAGACATGACTGGGATTTTTTTTTTTTTAGAAGTTCATTTGTGTTTTAACAAGCATTTTCTCAGGGGCAGGAAATTCCATTTTCTGGCTTTGTGGGTGCTTCATTTATTAACACTCATTAATCTCTGGCAAATTGTTTGGTTTGAGGTGTACATTACTAGACCTTACTGTTCTTTCATGAAGGAATGTGTGTGATTTCTTAACTAGTCATTAGCATTGGTCAAAGCAGTTGAGACTGTCTGAGAAGAGTTTAGTCATTGTGTCCCAACGCTACACAATCTTGTGACAACTTTTACGACTTTTCTTGTAAATTTTGTCATCTTCTTCACAGGAACTGACATTCATTTGGTATTTATTCAGCATGTAGAATAGTGGATCACAGTTTACATGATAATGTGAATAGCACTAAATCCAAATCCAAGTGGATAGGAATAATAATTCTAATATATTATCCTATATTGAGGCAGAATAAAAAAAAAAATGCTTCAATTTGAGACACTTGATACTTACCTATAGCATAAGTCAAACACCAATAGGTTCAGACACTCAATTCTTGGACAAGAAATTACTCTGGAAGATTTCAGCTAGACTGTTCTTATTTTTGCAGGTGAACATATTTGTAAAGGTTGTTTTAAATGTTTTCTTAACATTTCATTAACATTGATCTCAGAGGATCAAAAAATATATAGTGAAACCCAGACCTTTTTTGTTCCCCGAGCAGCTTCCCTTTTATTCCTGAAATGGAGAAGCAAAGTACTCACGAGTTTTTCAAGAATACATCAATTTTTCTAAAAATATTATTTCAATATTCTAAGCCTTCTGCTCATGAAGATTCCATAGGCTTATTTCAGACAGTTGGAGATCTAGCAAGAGTGAACATAATTTCATGAACCGTTAGAAATAGGTCATGAATCATTCAAATTTTTCCTACACGTTTTACCTCTGATTCAGCTGCAGAGGGCAGTTCAACACTATTAAAAAGTAGTTAACAGTTAAACCATTTATAATTTAAGAGCAAAGAGAAGTCATATATAAAACAAAATGCTTTTCATAAAGCAAGATCTAAGAAATTTTGTATGTTATTTCGTAGTCTTTCCTAGGGATCCACTTTGTGTTCTGAGGCAACTGAAGACAGTCAGCAAGATTGAAGATGATCACTGTGAGAGATTTAAATGCCGGCAAAACTTAGATTGTCTTCTTTTTTTTTTTTTCGTTGAGGAGCAGACCTGAACATTCTCAACATTCTCGGGAGCATATACACCAACACATGTGGCATGAGAACCAGGATGAACTGGAAGTTTTGGTCAATTCCCAGAGCTACGACATCATGAGTATTGATGAGACTTGTTGGAACGCATCCCGTGATGGAGGGCTTCGATGAAGGGCTGCAGGCTGGGCAGGTGAGGTGAAGGAGTGGCATTGTATGCTAGGGAGAGATTTGGTTGTACAGCTGTTACAGTTAATGATGATGTGGGTGGGTGACCTGCTTACATGCATGCTAAAGTTGTTACAAAACACAGCCCAAGCAAGTTCTTTCCTGCTGTAGTCCAGAGCCTTGAAACAGAGGTGATATGATTGCACACAAGTGGGGTGCTTGCCATAGGAGAACAGTATCTCTGTCTTGATCCATGTTTTCAAAATCCACTGCAGTGCATATCAGCAGCTACATTGGCAGTGTAACCTGAAATAGTGCAGAATTATCATTTGTTTCTGTGCTTGAAAGAGGTTTTAGTAGTCAAATGAATGGTTGCCGAGAGAGTGAGTCCATCCTGAGCTATCTTTCCTATTATTCTCTTTAAGATTCTACATGGTGCTCGGATGACACTACCGTGTTTTTTGTGAGCATCTTCTGAACTGTAGTCTGAAGAGAAACTTGTTGCTTGCAAATATAAGGTGCTTTTAGAAAGAAGCGTAACTTCACATTGAAAAAAACACCAACTGCTAAAGCTAAATTCATAGTGAAATAATTTCAGCAGCTGGAGATTCTTTTATAATGCTTTTTTTTTGAATTTGCTGTTAGCATCAATAATGGACATGGCCATATCTTTAGCCTGGATCTTCATGAGAGAAGAAACATAATTATTTAAAAAGGTTACCTGAAACTGAAGCGCTTCATAAGGTTATGTATGTTATATTTCTGTGGTCCTCATGGAACTAAAAGAGAAGCTTCTTAAAAACGACTTAAAAACTCTTTGGAGCCTCAGCACATACTAAATTACGGGTCTGATCTAAAGCTATGGAAGATTAATGTAAGTACTTTTTTCTCTTTGATGGCTATGAATTGGCTTCTTAGTTTTGTGGTGTAATTTGAAATAACACTTTCTATTGGAAACATCAAAACTGAGTCTAAAGTTTTTGGGCTTTGACAATTTCATAGCTGGGATCACATAAAATATAAAATTTGATAAAGTGAAGAAACAGTGATTTAAATACCAATTTTTATTGTTTTGTGTAGAAGAGGATTAATGTGTCTTCACCATGACATCTGAGATCCTAAGTAACCTTAACCACCATTATTTTAGTATTAGCTAGCTGGTTTAAATGAACGGAAAACACATCAACACCCTCAGTATTTCTAGTTTATTACAGCAATAATGTATTATAGCAAGCTAAGTGGATTGTTAATAAACTTGAATTTAATATTCCTATTCATCCTAAGTAAAACAAATCCATTATGGCCTAAGTTGTACCCATAGAAGCAAATCACTATACTGTCATGAAATGAGAGAGAGTTGGAAATAATTTATCTGTAAGAAGTAAGCAAAGGCAATTTCTGGGGACCAAAGTTCACATAATTTTGAATTTTGTCAGTTAATTTAAAAAAATAAAATAAAATAAATGAATGCTGAAGTTGTATTCTTTTTGTGAGAAATAATTTAAATCATTGAGAACCTGTCTTATAAGGATCTAATTAAGATTTCATGTTGTATGATTAAACCAAGTGCTTTGAAACCTGAAATACCTTTTCTTAGCTTCTGCTGTGATTTATGGCATCACACAGAGCAGAACAATTTTTTAAAGCACTTCCAAATAGACTTACTATAGCTATATGCTTTGACACAGCCATAAAATATCTCGTTTTCATGCAAAAATATCAAGTAATAAAGAATTAGCTACCACAAACACTTGTTTCAGCGTCAAATTGCCTTAATTTAAATGTGTGCTTCATCCTTTCAATCCAAATAATTTTTCATGCTTTTTTTGGGTTAGCAGATTTTGTCTTTGACTTTGTGTTAAAAAAAATCTGATGGAAAAATAATCATAGCATAAGTTTCTGTGAGACACAAACCCAAGCTTTCATGACAAAATATGGTGAGGAAAATGTAAAATGCTCTGATGAACAAAGATTGGCTCTGTGGAAGATGTTTCTCTTGGCTGGAGCCTCCACTTTCTCCATCCTCTGCCTTGCCTTAGGTACCTGCTGAAGTATTCCATGACTTCTGGTTGAGGTTTTCCACATGAGGAATCTACTTTGCATGGGAGAATTTGTTTTTTCATATTTTTTTCTGATACACTCTTCAGATATGGCAACAATGACACCTGGAAATAAATACTGAGAAATGTCATCAGGTCCTGTCCTCAGCTGTGGCTTTTATAGTACTGTGTTCTGGTCGGAGTTGTACTGTTTGTGCTCATTAAAATCTGTCAAGGATGTTTCATATTCTATATTTAAACAAGCTACTTAACAACAAGTTTGCTCACAACAATAAATACGTTTAAACATTTATATATTTCACATTTGCAGAAAATTATCCCATCAGGCAGTGCTCAGGTCAAGGGATGTGGTCTGAAATAAAGGGCAGAAAAGGGGAAGTGTTTTTTCCTCTTACAGGTTTTGTCACTAGATGTAGTGTTTAACAGTTTTAGCACTATGGGTTAGTGTCATATGTGAGACTAAAGCTGGACTCAGGTAAGCAATAAAGAGTTCTTCCATACTAAATCCTTCCCCTTACTCTGCCCTTATTGCATCCATGAACAATTGCTAAGGCTTGGGAATAACAAAGGTGCTGTTCAAGAACAAAAGCTTCTTTTTACTGACTGTTTCTTGCCATCAAGGAAAGCCATATGTTTAGATTCCAAGGGAAAAAAATCAGTGATAAAAAGAGATTGGATGTCTTTATATAGTATGACTTAATTTTGCTGCACAATTGAACTGTCATCTTGGTAATTTCTTCCTTTCAAGATACAGTTAAAATATCAAAATTGGAAAATTGAAATGTAGTAGAATGGCAGCACCTCCTAGCTCTGGTAGGTAGAGTCTGGTTAAGCCTCTATACTTCTACTTTTAAACTGCTTCATGACCTATTTTGTTAGAATTTACCTTGTAGAAAGTCTTGGGAGACTGTATATACTATACTTTTCCAGTACCATAAATGTCCATTTGAATGTTTATCATTTCAGTCAACTGTGGATATGCATCTATGTCACATTTTGTATATTTTAGTGTATGAAGTCTTATTAATTACAGCCTAGAGAAACACTTGACTTATATTTTCTTGTGACTTTCAGACTTTTTTAGTTTACCATGAATAGATAAAGGAAAATGCAGGATTCCAGTTATTCAGAAATGTTCTCACAGTGCACATTCAGTTTTGGAGAACATATTTAACTTCCGGAAGAGAGGAGACAAGTACCCATGTCCATTGCTCTGCCACTGGGGTGTGGCATGAGTTGCATATTAGTCCTTGAAGTAGATTTGTTACTGTGTAGATAATGTATGTTTCAAGAGCCTGGAGAATAAATCAGATATTTCAGTGAGTGCAGTAGCAATAAGAATCTGAAATATGTCATCTATGCTAAATGTTTTTTCTACTGTACTTGTTGAAGTATTAAGTTAATTAGCAAAAACTTTATAGACACACAGATTTTCAGCTCTGCAGCACATCTTAAGCAGCATAACAATGTTCTATTATCATAAGATGTATCCATTGGTTACCCCACTTAAACCTTGAAGGTTTAAATGAAAAATAATAGTATAGATTGTTATTTTACTTATTGTGAAGTAACTACGTTACAGAGAAGAATTTTTTAAAAAAGGAAACTACCCCTCCCCGTCCCCATAAAAAAACCCCCCAAACCAACCAAAAACCCCACAAATAATGAATTAGACAACATAGTCAAAATATAAAGGAAATGGTCTAACAAATTCAGACATCTTTCAGGAAACTTGCATTTTTCACTTTTCCTTATTAAATTCCTATTCTGTTTATCTGAATACTGATATCATAGAATCATAAAATTGCTTTGGATGGAAAGGACCTTAAAGATCCTCTAGTTCCAGCTCCTCTTTTTCAAGCTGAACAAAGTCTCAGGCTTTCCTCATATGAGAAGTACTACATCCCTCTGTATGTTCAGAGTATTTTTATCTTGTCTTCTTAGACTAAGTTTTCCAGTTGGAGAGTTGATATAGTACAGGTTTAGCAGCATTAATGTTCAAGGAGTTTCTTATTTTAGTGATACTGACTGTAAATGTAATCAAGGTCCATGAAACTGAAAAATATCTCAATCAAAATTAATGCATAGACCACATTTTTTCAGAGATAATGTATAATTTATTTCTTTGCAGAGTTTCTTAATGTCTCTTTTTGAACTCTATAACCATAGAATTATTTTGTCAATAAATTTGACAATAAGGATAAAGAATACATAAACATTTTAATAAGATCTGTTAAAAAAGCCCCAACAACCCCAGTTATACTTATTCTCTTCCTCATCTTCTTCCGAAGTCTAAACATAAAACAGATAGACTGTGTTTCCAGGTTTGTAATGGCTTAAAAGAGCACCACTTTTTTTCCTCTAAAACTCTAGAGTCTGCATTTTCAGGGATGTAAATCAGATGACTTAAACCTAAGGAATGTTGCCTTGGAAAGTCTTAATATTCAGTGAGTTTGCCCCCATGAGGAGATAGATATGAGGACAAATAAAAAATACACATCTACATATTATTGCATATAAAGAAGAAGAATAAACTCTCAAATTTATTGCTGTCTTTGAAAAATTACATTTCCTTCAGTGCATTTTAATTTATCACTAGATTTAATCTCAAAATGAAAGACACCAGAAGCTCTGAATGGATAAACAAGCAGTTCCTAGACAAACACATACGTAAAAAAAGAAGCCTACAGACAGGTATTCTGAAGAAATACAGAAAGACTGTGCAAGCAGCCAGGGATCAGCTTAGCTAAAGCCCTGATAGAATTAAGTCTACCCAAGGACATCAAGGGCAACAAGCTAAATTTCTGTTGGTGTATTTGTGGTAAAAGGAAGACTAGGGGAAAATAAACGTGGGTCCTCTTAGGAAGGAAACGAGACATCTGATTGAGGATCTGATGAGGATCTGATTGAAGATCTGTTGGAAAAGACTGAGTACTCAACAATTTTTTAGCTCCATGTTCACCAGCAGATGCTCCAGCCACACCACTTGAGTTGCAGAAGGCAAAGGCAAATTATGCTATACAAATTTGGTGGCCTTCTATGGCAGGGCTTACAACATTGAATGAGGGAAGAGTGACTGTTGTCATTTGCTCCCTGGACTTGTACAAAGCATTTGACACTTTTCTAAAAGACATTCTTGTCTCTAAATTGGAGAGATATGAATGTGATGGATAGACCATTCAGTGGATAAGGAATTGGCTGGATGGCTGCACTCAAAGAGTTGCAGTCAATGGCTCCATGTCTCTATAGAACTGTGATGAGTGGTGTTCCTCAGTGGTCAGAATTGGGACCGGTGCTGTTTAACATTTTTATTGGCAACACGGACAGTGGGATTGAATGCACCCTAAGAAGTTTGCCAATGACACCAAGCTGTGTAGTGTGCTTGGCATGCTGGAGGGAAGGGGAGCTATCCAGAGGAACCTTGACAGGCTTGAGAAGCTGTGCAAACTTCATGACGTTCAACAAGGCCAAGTGCAAGGTCCTGCACATGGGTCAGGGCAATCCCATGCAAAACCCCAGGCTAGGCAAAGAATGGATTGAGAGCAGCCCTGGCAAGAAGGACTTGTGCATGTTGGTGAGTGAGAAGCTTGACATGACCCTGAAATTTTGACTCACAGCCCAGAAAGTCAACAGTACCCTGCTGCATCAAAAGTGTGACTAGCAGATTGAGGGAGGTGATTCTCTTCCTCTACTTTGCTCACATGGGAACCCACCTGGAGTTCTATGTCGTGTTGTGGGAACCCCACTATGAGAAGTACACAGACCTGTTGAACCTAGTTTAGAGGAAGACTATGGAGATGATTAGAGAGTTGGAGCACTTCTGCTATGAAGACAGGCTGAGGGAGTCGGGGTTGTTCAGCTTGGAGGAGAGAAGCCCCTGGTGAGAATTTTCAGCAGCCTTCCTGAAGGGGGCCTACAAGAAAGCTAGAGAGGGACTTTTTACAAGGGTATGTAGGGATAGGACACGGGGGAATTGGTTTAAACTGAAGGAGGTCAGGTTCAGATTAGATACTAGGAAGAAATTCTTCACTATGAGGGTGGTGAGGCCCTGGCATAGGTGACCAGAGATGTTATGGATGTCCCATCTCTGGAAGTGTTCAAAGCTAGGTTGGATGGGGCATTGAGTAACCTGGTATAGTGGAAGATGCTCATGCCTATGGACCTTTACAATGCAAACCATTCTATGATTCTATGAGTATGAAAGCTCCAATGCTTTTTCCATAAGATGCCTACTCAGCAAAGTCAGGTACATGCAATGCTCTCCAAATGTGTAGGGCTTAAAAGAAGTAGTAGAAAGTCTATCTGAATCCACATATGTGGGTGGTAATCTCAGGAAAGGAGTAACATACTAAGCTACTGTTTTGGGAAGAAGAAATGTTAGTGGACCTAAACCTCTCCGACCTATTCTTAACTAAAGTAGCAGCTCTGACCATGGTTTGTTTATGAGGAGAAAAGGAGCTTGAAGTCAAAAAGTGCACAGAAGTCTTAAAGTTTCTTCTAGAATGTCTACAAGGGTTGTAGGTTTCTTGTTTGGTTTTTGGGTTTTATTTTTATTATATTTTTAAAGTGAGAGATTGGCTGTGATATTCTTGATGATATTTAATGAAAATTACATTCGAGCTCTCAGAAAAGGTTAGTGAGTACTAATAGTTATAAGAAGATATGAAAACTGTTTGTCTCATTTCCCCTTAATTTTGGTTATGTTGGTATGAACAAGCTATAACAATTTTGTAAAAAGTGTGCCACTGAAACACAAACCTGATATGGTTTGTGTTTATTTGACTGGAATGCCATGTTTTCAGTTGCAAAAATTTGCAGTCTAAAAACCTGGAAGGAGGAAGGTGGTGAGGTGAGTAGTTGACAATTTGCAGCACTGATGAAGAAGTTAGAGACTAAGCTGATGTGGCAGCCTGGGACTCAGTGACAATCAGCAGTGACAATCTTTTCAAGTCATCTGGGTAAAAGTCAGGGTAAATGTAAAGAGGACTGATCAGAGATTGATCTCTACTACCAAGACAATAGAGTTCTTTTATTTTCAGGATCCCAGTCTGCATTGCACTTGTGCTTCCTTGTCCCTTTTGGTGTCAACCAAATACTTCTTTGACATGAAGCTGCAGTAGCTTGTCTTGATGGGATAGTTTTCTGCAAAGTCTGTCCCAGTTAGCGCGCAACATGATTTCCTTTGACCAGAAAAGCTTCTTACTTGTCATGGAACATAATAATTTACTCCTATTTCCTCCCAAGCATACAGTGTTTCCTCTGAAGTGTAATAGCAAATGCAGTGCTGTCTGGATATTCTTTTAGATACTTTTGAGAAAAATATCCTCCTGTTTTGGGGCTGTAATGATTAAATTTTTAAATGATTAAATGATTAAAACCTGATGTTTTAACATCAGTTGTCTCCACAGATTACTAGTTCTGAGGAGTGAGAACACTGTAGACAGCATGTCTGTAGCCTAGATTTCTCTCTCCATAAGGCAGTTGGTATATAGCCTTCAACCTGCCTGTAGCAAGTAATAAGAAAATCAAGGACATGAAAATGAGCTGCTGAATTTCATTATGTGAATGATACAAATGAAAACTTGTCACATCAGAAAGTGCTGGTAAAAAGGAGGATTTCAGGCTGAATAAATGAATGCTGGTAAAAAGGAGGATTTCAGGCTAAATAAATGAATACTGGTAAATCACTTCGGCATCCTGGAGGTTGTCTAGGTGCGGGCTCATCTGTGAGATTCAGGAGGACAAATTGTTACTGTTGAATATTGCTACGAAATAAAACCTTGACCAAAATAATTTGAAACTAAAGAAACCAATCTGCTTCCCAGTGCTGAAATACAGTTTACTAAAATATCACCCATACCAGGTTTAAGTAAGGCAGAATGATCACAGGCACATCGCTAAAATGTCACGTTTTCACAAACAATATATGTATGATCACAGAGTAGTTTTGTTTTAATATGTACTGTATTTCAATGTATATTGAAAAATATTGTGTACTAGGATGGCAACTGCTGAAGGAAAATTTGGACAAATTGACCAGATGTAAATTGTCGGTTTTCATACATAAATTCTGGTATAGTGCAGATGATTAAACATAGACAACTCATTATCAGAGGGAGAACAGCTACATGTAAAACCCGTTTACTTCCAGAGCTAGCAAAATATGAGCCAGGATTCAAATCCTGAATGTAACAAGAAAAAAAACTAGGCTGAGAGCAATAAATGCCATTTCAAAATTACCCTTAGCTAGAATCTGGTACTCAAACATTTTGATTTAGCTATAATTTGACAAACTTCCATTTATCTGTGAATCACCATGGGTCCTTCTGTTAACTCGTATGGCCTATTGAAGCCTGAGCAGAATGCAGCACTGAAGAAATACAATCCCTCTTCCTGTAATTTTTGAGTGATTCTTTCAAGACTACTAATAAGATTTAGTACTTGCTATAACTGTTCTTCTTACTTTATTTTACTGTCGATGTTAATTTCTTGTAATTAAAATAATTACAAGAAATACAAAAAATATATTATAAGATAATTTTATCTCCTGAGAGTGCAGAAATGTTAAGGGTAGGATCATACCACATATTAACACAGTTTTTATGTGGGGTAATGATGGCTGTTGTTACAGGAAAGCACGTCCTGGCTCATGCGCATAAAATGTATTTGGACTGTTCATTCTTGGACCAGGTACTGTCAGTGCAACATGCAGGATTATTGTGCTATATTAATTATTATACAGTAAATTAAATTATATTTTATATATTACAGATAAAATAATACTATAATATAGTTATTATACAATCATATTAACAAAAAATTATGCATCTAAACAGTTATAAATTAAGCCCCAATTTATCTGCAGCACTCAAACACAAAATTCATGTCATCAGGTAATAACTTATGCTGTATGACATTTCTAAATCTAACATAAGTTAATGATGGCATAGATGGCACGTAAATGCTACAGAAGAAAAAATCCAGTTAAATAGATACAAATATTCCAAGTTGATAAATGATTATTTTTTTTTTTTAAATAAATATCTTAATATTGCAGAACTGGTACTAACACACCAAATAGAAGTCCTGTGTGCATTGGAAATCTCCAATGCAAATAAAAGTAATTTAAATTCAAACTTACATACTTTGAGGAAGCTGTTTGGGGATTTAAATGTTACTTCAAGACTGGAGCATATTCCTTTTCGTGATAATCAGAAAATGTAGTCAGCTAATTAAATTTTGTCCTCATGCTATGTTGAAAAAAGTAGAAAACAGAATTTTTAGAAGCTCTAGAGAAAGTAATTTCAAAGCATATTTGACCTCTCCAGTGCCTCTTAAAAGACATAATATTGCATGAAAGAACTTCAGAACTGAATCAATTAGAGAGAAATAGCTATGTATTTAAGAGGCTCTCATGTCAATCAAGAGAATTATTAGTATTTTTTTAATGGGCCCTTTCCTAGTAAACTTCCTCTAGGTGCTACTGGATATCTACTTAGCTTTTTTTCTATATTCCTAATCAGAAAAATGTATGGCACACCGTGCTCTTCCCAATGTTAATGTACAGAACATTATGGAAATTTGGCATATCATCATTCATATCAATGAACCTTCTAATTTCAGCTCTTATACACAGGTCTGTTCAGATTATAGTCTGTAACTAAATTGATTTTTTTATTGTCCCTTTTTTTAATTTTAAAGTTGTGAATATTGCTTTGTGAGATGTTTACCAGAGATTCATTTAGATTTTTTACTCATTCAAAAATCTTTGCTTTGGTGGACTTTATATGGTTGCATAAAAGATAAAGTTTTACAATTTTCTTTTGTAAATTTGTCAGATTATTGCTATAGGGGTCTTTCTGCTTCTCTTCAGTTTAGTGCTTAAATTGCTTACCTTTCTAGTATTTGATTTTTTATTTTTCTTTTCTTTGTTAATCAGCTATTGGAACTCAATTCCTTGGGTATTTTTAAGAAATCTGAACCTATTATATCTAGGGTCTATTCACTAGGCTCCTACCCTGCATGTTTAGGGATCGTTGATGAATCTCCTGGTACCTTTGAATAACAACCTTTAAACCAACATGTGTTTTTCATTGCTACTCTGTGAACTGAGAGTTGTGATTATATGCATTTGAGGTTGAGTTGTAGCTAATTATTGCTTATTAAGAGATGCTGAGAACCAAACTCATTCAAAGGCTTGAGAGAATAATATTATAGCTTTGTTTTGTTTCAGGCTCTTATGAAACGATGTTCATATCTGAGCTTGAGAAGAATGTTAAAATAACATACAACCTTCAAAAAATGAAAACTAAAGCTACAGGTACTAGTACTTTGCAGATGCATTCCAAAATTAGTTTCTCATATTTGTTATTATTTAGTATTCCAAAATTTAGGAAAAATAGAAGTGCAGCAACTGCTGTATCTGATACAGCCAGTTTTTTATCCCTGTGGGCATTATGTAAGTGGAAAGCTAATGGAACAGTTTTGGTTTTTTCCTCTACGCTCCAAAAACTAAGTCTTTTGTGGGAAACTGCAAATTTTTTTTTTTTTAGTGAGTGAGAAGTGATGATTTTAATTCTTACATCGCAAGTGGTGCTGATCTGTTGAAAAAGCTCAAAAAAATCACTTAGTTTCGCTGATTTTTATATATGCAAATCTTCCACCATAATCTGTTTTCTAACATAATCTTTCTAGAATCTTTTCACTCTCTAACTTTGATGACTCCTTGATAGTAGAAATGTACTTTCTTCTTGTAAAAAATGTCCTTAAAATTGATTATGTTATAGTTTAAGTCTAACAAACCCAGTTTCAGATATGCTGTTCATATAGTTTTCTTTATTATGTTTTTCTATATATTAGA
>WEIV01010985.1:2961-28610 GCA_013390005.1 Calyptomena viridis | reverse complement strand
ATAGGCTGCACAGGCAAGAGGTGGAATCACCTCGTCTGGAAGTGTTCAAAAGGTGTGTAGGTATGGCACTTGGGGACATGATTTAACGGTGCACACGGTTGTGGTGGGTCAAGAGTTAGATTTGATTTTAGAGGTCTTTTCCAATCTTAAAGACCTTAAAAATCTTAAATCTCTGCATATACAGAAGAGGGTTCAACAAAACATAGAAACATTAAGATGGACTTGGCATAATAGACATTTTATCACAGAAGGAATAGGGTGATCCCATAAAGGTCAGAACATAAAACATCTGTAATTATTATATGCCATTACAAGTCAACAGTAATGGATAGTGTCAACCTATCACAGAAGAAAACAAAAGCCTCGATCTAAAATCCTACTGAGAAAATCCAACAAGTTCAGTTTATTTCAAAACTTAAAAATTAAGAAACGAAACAAAACCAGAACATTTTAGAAACAATGCAATTCTGCAATGATTACATTCTGTGTGAGAGACGATAGATTTAACACATCTATTTTACATTTAAAATGACTGCAATCAGAAGCTAATGATTTAAAAACATTTGACTTACTTCTAAGTACAGAGAATTATATATTTTTAATAAATAATAACTAACCAGTAGTGTACATTAAAAACTGCAGGAATCAATCACAAAATGCAATGTACCGGTGAGAAACCATGCCTCTCTTACCTAGTAGCATACTGCTCTATCCTGGAGTGTGTGTCATCATGAAACAGCTGTGGAGACTGGGAAGGACTGATTTAAAAATAATAATAAAAAAATTAGTGGTGTCTAAAGCAATTCATGCTATAGACAACAGAATTTTTAAATTAAGTTAGACTGAAGGCAAGTAAATAAATCCACAATACTCCCGACGGCATTATTGCTTTGGGCCAGCTATACCCTGTAGTTCATGCACATCAGGTTAGTTGCAACTGAACTATAACAACCAGCACACTAAGCTTTCCAGACAAAGGGGTTCTGCGTACTCACTCATATTGCTCTGGCCACATACTGATGAGAGTGATAGGACTGCAAGGAAGACACAAAAAAAAAGAAAAAAAGAGAGAGAAAAAGAATGAAATTATGAAACAATTTTAGTGCCACTTAAGCAAGAGAAGGCTGGAGAAACACAAAATATTTTATACCAGCAACCCACCCAGATTATTTGCATCAGCAATAATTGATTTGCATCAGCAACAATTGATGTAGAAAAGAGACAGCAATAGATATTGCCATGTATCATGGAAGGACAGGAGACTTACATACTTTGTTTTGTTAAATAAAAAAATCAATTTATAGAAAAACCCAAATCAGTGTTATTAATTGAACTGCGGTCCATAAACCATAATCAACTCGTTTAAATTCTTCTCAACTACAGAAGCTTATATCTTAAATTAATTAAAAAATACATTATAAAAAATGTGGTGAAAAAACACTACCAATAAAAACCACCACACTATAAATCACAGTTATCAATGCTTATTTTCCTTACGCATAAAAATAATCAGAGATAAATACACGCTGTATTACATTCTCACATTTGAGTAACTATAACTATATAGGATTTTTTATTTTCTTTAATTTTTTATTACTAAGTTTTGCCACCTGCAGGGCAGAGAACCAATACCAACAGTTTCCTCAGCATGGTGTTGGCAAGCTAAGCTGTATATTTCCCACACGACTNNNCAAAAGAGTTTTATTCTGACCTGTGATTACAGTTTCAACATTACAATTTCTGGCAACATTGCCAAAGTAGCTTTGTTTTCCTGTGTTGGTGGCAGCTGAAGACTGCCCTGGTAGGTAACATTTTAACATTTGAATGTGCGTTGCTTCCTTAGAAGCCAGCCCATCAATAATACCAGTTTTCAGATTATTTCCTCCTGTTTCTTAAACTGCTAATGAGGAGGTTTTGTTTGCTTATTATAAATGAAATGCACAGCCCTCCAGCAACAAAAACAGAGCACAGGCAACGGCACAGGACTGCAGCATGATAGCAGAGCACCTAGGCTGAAGCCTCACATAAGCTGTTGTTAGCTAAGTGGTCCTGTGTTCAGACAGTGCCATAGTGCCACAGACTCCAGGACATGAAGGACAGCCAATTCACGACACTAATTCTAGCACCCTGTCAACACATCTTAATTTTGCTCTTGTAAGAACGTCTTTTGCTGACAACTACCAAGTAAGTAAATAAAGTGAAGCACTTCTGTCAGCACAATAAATAATACCACAGAGACACTGAAAGCGCTCTCTATCTGATTAGGTCACCTATATTTCTGGTGCCTGTAGGACCCTAATCAACTCAAGAGATTTCTAATTCCAAGAATTTTGAAATAACCAAATAAGTAGTTTAGTTCCAAAAGCCCAGTCTCCTCAAAAGTGTTCTCTGTAAACAGCCATTCAGCCCCTTCCAGCATTACCTGCTTGGTCCACTGCCATGGACACTATATGCTACTTAAAAAAACCCAGGCATAATCTGCAAATATTATGAAACAATTAATATAAAGTAATACAGCACAAGGCTCTGCAATTGGTGTTGGTTATTTCTTGAGTTTCAGGTTTTTGTTTTTAATTACTTTATAAACCAAGCTTACGTCTCCAGGTTGTCACCCTCCAACACTGTTTGCACAGGTAAGTAGCCAAGTCTTGGGTGCTTTGCAAAATACTTCTTTGACCGGAACTTATTCTTCAGCACTTTTGTGAAGTCCCGTACATCTTCTCCAGATGTTGTCTTAAAAAGTTAAAGACATTAAATTCAGCTTTCCTAAACAGCATTGATTTAATATCAATATTAATGATTAATAATGCTGGCACTGTCCTGAAAAAGAATACAAGGAGGAACTTCAAAATATAAATGATGTTAAAATTGCCTTTTAAGTGTCCTGAAATAGAGTACAATAATAACAATAATGCACCTAAAAATTTTCTTCTACTAGTAAAAGCCAATAAGGCCTAAATTTCCCAGCAAAAAAATGCATTTACCAACTACTTTATAAACTTCTTTATAAACTAGAGAAAAACTGAAACAGATTCAAGTCTTAAGCAAAACATTTTTAACCAGTCTTACAAAACACAAAAATTTTATTTTTCAGAAAAATAAAAAAAGGCATATCAGTTTGTCAGAATCTATTGGTAAAATACAGCCCTCTGTATTCACAAAGTTCCACAAAATACTCACTGTCTCCCATTCTAGACACACTTGGAAAACTTTATCACAAGATGGGAGCGGTATGTGCTAAATTCTCTGCTGCAATGGCCAAGCTTTTCATAAGTATTTTCTCAAGTTACCAAATCTCTTCCTACAGGATTATAACACTACCTGTATCATTCCAGAGTAAAAAAAAAAAAAAACAAACCACAAATGAAGTGACAGCCAGAGCACAGTCACTATTCAAAGGCATAAGCAGGACTGGTAAAAACAAATAATGCCTGAACTAACAAACTCACAGACTGATTCTGTCATATCCTTACTACCACAGGATAAGACTAGGACAAAAATTAGCCACAAGATTCTTCAAGTCTAAATTTACAAGTTACAATCAGCATCTTCCATTCCTCCAAGCAGCTTTTTTACTGGTCCTGAATGATGGATCCTCTTCCAAAACTAAGAAGTGCTTAGCCCCATCACTCCCTGCTTCCTCCCCTGCACTCCCACTGCCCCAACCCCAGAACACAAAATTTATGCAACTGCTTTTAAAAATCAGTTTAACTGGAAATAATCTCAGCAATAGTGGCAGTACTGCTTTGGTAATATTATTCAGCTAACTTCTACCACAAAAGTAGGGATACATGCAGACATAAAATACAAGATGAAAATGGCCATAAGGAGATCTTCAGGAAGAAACAATAGTATACAGTATGCCTTTAAAGTATATATGCTCAGGCTGTGCTGATTACTTCAACAGAACAGTCCCCTTCTAATGTATTAGTCACTATTAAGCATTTCCTCTTTCAACTGCAGTAAAGAAAAAGTGGCCATTCAGCTCCTGAGTTAGCTGAAGATTTGCAGTAGCTTCTACAGATTTGCAGTCCAGCTTCTATAACAAACTGCAGATCGCACTTTTGTATCCTCTGCTTTGGGAGAAGCCTGTTAACACAAAAGGTTGCCAAAGTGGATAGAAAACCATAGGGAAAATAAAGAGAAAGAATTTTTGGTTTTGTAATCTTTTCCCCTGATGTACTACAAAGAGGCCTAGAACCAGGTCAGGCAAACTATTCCCTGATTCTGTTCTCTCTTGTCAGAACATAAAAATATTTCCCTATTCATCTATGTATTTTAATGTATGCAATCAGACAAGCAATAAAAATTCTAGATAATCAAACTGCTGTTGGTAAGAGTTTCTCATATGTGGCTTTAATAACTAACAACAAATTGAGCAAATCTGGGATTAAGAGATGTTTGAACCTGTGAATTTTAATACAAGTGAATTTAGGGAGGGCTTGCAAAATGATTCTCAGAAAGCATCCAACCACCCAACTAAGGAACTTGAGGCAGCCCAAAGGGCTGCTTATTCTCATGCAACAGTAACTCCAACAGATGGAACTCTGTCCCAAGGCCAAGGAATGAAAATTTTAGTGCGCACACATTGTAGAAATAAATGTCTACTGAGCTGCCAAATTCTTCCTCTGTTGTATTCTTTATTTGGTATGACAGCCTGATCCAGTTCCTTGGAAAGAAAATGAATATGCCTGTGTACTGACTGAGGATAATAAATACTAACCAGTGAAATTTGAGCAGATTTGAAAAAGCTATTTTAATTTATATGCAGCTAAGATGCAGCTCTTTCAAATATTTCTTCTGTTTTTTTTTTTTTGCATATAACCGCACTATACAATCCAATCCAAAATCGTGCCAAGGTACATTTTCCTTTCAAAAAAGAATAGCAAGGTACTGTTGTGTAAAATCTATCTGCTAAATTAAAACCAACGGGTATCTTGTATACTTCCTTACAGCATAACATCTTGACTATTTCCACACAAATCAATAGCACAAATACCACTATTGTTACATAACTACTTCAAAAGCAAAGAAAAAATCCTTTCCTTCACTGAAAATTCATTTAAAATTGCTTTAAAACTGCTTTCAAACCCAATTTAAAATCTCTGTTCTCAGAGCAAGACATAGTTTAGGAAGGAACATCTAAGGTCCATGGCTGCCACACACAAATAACTAAAAATATCTGTAGTAGAAGGTCTCAAAGAGAAAATCTGTAACAACTGTCAAACTGGCATTAGTGCTCTTCAATATACCAGCCAGGCATAAATAGAGTCATAAGTAAAAAACTAAAACCAGCCAGAATTACTTATAATCCAACACAAATTTAAAAACTGGGATTTCATGGAAAGCGGTGGAAAAAAACTGAGTATGCTGAAACCTATTTTTACTACATATCTTAAAAAAGTAGTTGCTGTATACTTTCAGTATCTTGGAAATAGAAAAAGTCTTCATTGGGAAAAGGATACCAAGAATGTAATAAACCAGTTGGAGAGCTCTAAATTAAATAATATATAAAAATTATAACAAATTATAACAAATATATAAAACAAATGTGAATAAACAATATAGAATACTTGTAAAACATACACACATTTAATTTTATTTTTCAGTATTCTCTCTTTCAAAGAAAAAGTAATAATGGAAGCCCAAACAATATCGTTTTTCTTTTACTGCACCTACCTATGTAAACGGACTAGTTTGCACCTAAGGCATAATTCTCTTAACTACGTTTCTTATATCTAACACAAAACCAATTAGCTGTTTTAATATACACGTAGAAACTGATGCCAAGAAGAGATGTGAACCTAATGTATGCTGTCACTAAGCCCCAGCCAGACGTTCATGGGTTATGAGAAAGCTGGTAAGAAATGTACAATAATCAAGCAAGTCCCAAGAAAGTATGTATCATAACACATGCTCAGAGATGCAAAATTTATGGTATAAAATAACATCTATGTTATTTAACAGGATTTTAATTTATTCTCTAATAGCAGCCCTAGTAGACACCTGAATTTGATACCATTTGATATTGTTCAAATGCTTTAGTAAATATTAAGGTTTGCAGTTTAAAAAAACCCAACAAAACCCCCAAAACTCTCTTACAGTCCATATTTTCATTTCTTCACATTTTATTTATATGTAACATTTTTTTGAATACGTACCAGAAGCCTGACTGTCCTTGATGGAAAATAAAATCCTTAGAACTACTTATGGTAACTGCTACAAAATGTGCAGGTATGATAATAGCTGCATCTTAAACCAGCTCTGAGTTAGATATCAGTGGAAGGCTGGGAAACTTCCCAGTGTGGGATGTGAGAATAAGACAGAGATAATTCATTCCTCCAGTAATTTTTTTTAAATTAACACTTAGGAATGCCATTCACCAATAACTTACAGACATGCTTAACTGTATCATAGAATCACAGAATATGCTGAGGTGGAAGGATCATTGAGTCCAACTCCTAGTCCTGTGCAGAACCATCTCCAAGAATCACACCATGTGCCTGAGGAGCATTATTTAAATGAGTCTTGCACTCAGACAGGCTTGGTGCTGTGACCACCTCCCTAGGGAGTCTGCTATGGTGCTCAACCACTCTCTTGGTGAAAAATCTCTCCTCATATCCAACCTAAACATCCCCTGACTCAGCTTCATGCTGTTTCCTTGCGTCCTGTCATTGGCCATGAAAGTGAAGAGATTGGTACTTATTCCTCTGCTTCCCCTCATGAGGCTGTTGTAGAGACTGCACTGAGGTCTCCCCTCAGTTTCCTCTTCTCCAGGCTGAACAGACCAAGTGACTTCTGCCACTGCTCATACCACTCTCCCTCCAGATCCTTTATCACCCTTGTGGCCCTCCTTTGGAAAGTCTCTAATAGCCGAATATCTTTCTTCCATGGTGGTGCCCAAAACTGCCACAATATTCAAGGTGAGGCCGCCCCAGTGCAGAGCAGAATGAGACAATCCTCTCTCTCAACCGGTTGGTGATGCTTTGCCTGATGCCCCCCAGGACACGTTTGGCCCTCCTGGCTGCCAGGGCACTGCTGACTCATATTCAACTTACCACCAACCAGGACCCCCAGGTCCCTTCCCCCAGCACTGCTCTCCAGGCTCTCTCATTCCCCAGTCTGTACACACAACCAGGGTTACCCTGTCCCAGGTGAAGAATCCAACACTTGCCCTTACAAAACTTCCTACGGTTCATGATTGCCCAGTTCTCTAATTTGTCAAGGTCTCTCTGCAGGGCCTCTCTGCCCCTGAGGGAGAGTCAAAAGCTCCTCCTAATTTAGTGTCATCAGCAAACTTAGTCAGTATTCCTTTGAGACCTGCATCCAAGTCATTAATGAAGATGTTGAAGGCAACTAGACCTAAAATGGAGCCCTGCAGAACCCCACTAGCCTTTTGTTACCCCATTTACTATAACACTTTGTTATCCTTCGATGCAGTTGCTCCCCCATCATGTAACATGGTTTTCCAGGTGTGCCAGACATTTTGTCCAGAAGGATACTGTGAAAGACAGTAGCAAAACCTTTGCTGAAGTCCAAAAGGATTACATCTACTGGCTTTCCCAGAGCAACCCAGGTGGGTTACCCTGTTGTAGAAGGAAATTAGGTTTGACAAGCAGAACTTTCTCCTCATGAAGCTATTCCTAAACAACTCACACTTCTAAAAGCATCCCACACCCCTTGACGGAGGCATGAGATAGAATACCACAAAAAATTAGGTTCTTAAAGGTATAATAACTATATTCATGGCCATCACTACCACGTAAGTGATGTTTGCACTGTGCAACAATGTTAAAATTACCCTTATATGACCACTTTCAAACAGGGGTATTTCATAGCAATTTGTCACCGAGAGATTGATCATAAATTCTGTGTATTTTAGTTTATTTCAATGAAGTCAAGCTGTAATTTCAAGAGTAACTAATTTACCTCAGAATTTACCAAAGGAAGTTTCAAAAGGGTAGCACATCACACAAGCCAGTTATCTGAGCAACTGTAAAAGTGAGACCTAGAGGAAAGCACACTGCCCAGCTGCTAGATATTAAAGGCTGCCCTGACAAGTTAGCTATTCTTTTCAAGGCAGAGAGTAATCTCTGAACTCCACAGCTGGAAGAGATGTTCTGCATATGAAATAGTCAGATTCAACCATTCTTGCCACTTTCTTTCATCATCCCCACAGAACAATCCCATTTTATTAACAGTGAAGCATCATGCCTGGTGCACTGCTAAGCATGTCAAGATGAAACCACTGACTTACTTATGTCAGTTTGTTGCTTATAAAACACCGAGGCTGCTTAATGTTCAGGAATGGATCTGTCTTCTCTGGATGTCTACAGGAATAAAATTTTCAGATGGCTTACCTAGAGGAGAAAACTTAACAGGCACTATTTCAGATGATTTATTGTGCCTGGGGAAAAAAAAATCATTCTAGGGCGAACTATCATTCAACCAACAATTTCTAATGTCTTGACCAGCACGTTCTGAGATTTCAGGGAAATAATATTCTAGTCATCTGGAAGATGAAGGGACTAATCTTTGTTGCCATTGTTTTGTATAGAAACTGCCAAAAATTTGTTCCCTAAAATACTAAGCTGTGCCACATGAGTGGCAAAGAACTACAAAACTTGATTATACTTTCATTAAGGTAAGGAAATAAGGCCACTTGCAATGAGAAAATTTTCAGAACATTACTCCAGAAAAGCTTCTTTTTATATTCCTTGCTGTGGAATATAGGATTTGCAAGTGGAAAGAAGTAAGAGATGCAGTAAATACTTCTTTCCATCTGAAATTCAAAGGATCCATGGGTACAGAAAGCCACATTAATATAACATAAGCGCCTGAGAGGATTTCCATTCCAAAATAAAGCTAAAAATAAATCATGTAGATAGTTGTGTAAGAGTATTCACAAATTAGATGCTAGGCAAATCTTATGTCTTACACATCTCTATGTAAAATTCTATATTAATATTTCCATTCTCCATTTTTTCAGAGAAAGACTATATAAAGGTGAAAAACTAATTAGAATGACTTTGCATTTCTACTACTTTAGAATAATATTTTCAGTTGCTTGTTACACCCATCTCTAAATCCTGGATGAAAGAAAAAAAACGTAACTGAAGTCATTATTATGAATTTTTTTGCATTTTCAGCATCAAGAAAACTAAATTGTAAGCTAGGATGAATGCTAAATGGTATTACAGATTAGAAGAAAATAACTACATATAGCTATATGAAGTAAATAGTCCTATTCCAAAATTATGAAGCCATATTTACCTAATACAAACACTGCAACTCATTAAAATGGAGAATCGTCCCCTTGAAAATTTGATTTTAAAAACAGATGCCTTTAGCCATTCTTCAAATTATTTTAAATTTAATAAGATACTGTGCTTCTGAGAAATCCCTTTATACCCAACACTGAACTGCTTACCTGAAGACAATTAAATGGTCCATCTATGACTAAGCTCCATTGCTAAATGTCAGCTTAATTAACAGAAGCATTTTCTTACCTTTTATTGCTAGTATTCTTGATATTAATATGCATTACCAGTAAGAAAATGAAGCTAGATTTTATTAATGTGGTTTGATGAGTACATGCATATTGTACTCCACTTTTCAAGACTGTCCAAAAAAGTTTCATTTTGAAATCAACAGCCTTTGAATTTAGTTTAAAGGTAGAATAGATGCTTTCTTCCTGTTCAGGCTATTTGTACTGTAATATAATGAATTCTAAGGAACAATTCATTGGCCTTTGGTACTTTTTTTATTTCACAGACCCAGGTCCATGCTATTTTTCAGGCATTATTCCATTTAAACATATAAGTCATTCAAACTGCAAAGAATTTTTAAATTCTTGTTTACTGTATTGCATTAAATGAGTTCAATATGTAGAGAGGTTTAGCAACAAATTAGTACACCAATCACGGTGTATTATTACAATTAGTAAGAATAAACAATACTGGGTTTTTTGTGAAATCAATTCTTTATTCCTGACCTAGCGTAGATGAGATTAGTTAGAAAAGATTGCATGTGGGTACTGATTATGGAAGTCTAACACGCACATAAGTCTGTTCATATAATGGGTCATTTCTTTTTACAGAAATGGAGCTAGCAGAGTGTACTTACAGCAGGACCCAAACAAAATTCCAGCTCTCGTATTCAGCTTCTAAATTAACGAGGGTCAGTGCTGGACCTCTAATTTTACCCATCACCTAAATTATATGCCATCTTTTATTCTGCTTTACTTAAAACTGCCCCAAGCTCCTTCTTTTACCTCCTATACATTTGCCTTCTTTCACTCACTCTAATAAAGAATGTCATTTTACTCCTCTTATTATCCCATAGTGGATTCATCTCATTCCTCCCAAATTTCATGGAAATAAGGTATTTTTGTCTTGTGTTACTTAATTTTATACTTAATATTGCTTTAAAATTATATTCTTTTTGCAGCAGTAACAGAAATCTTCATTGCAATACAAGCCATTCCTACTCTCAGGGACAGAGAGGATTCCAGACATCTCCAGAATATATTTTTCTGTTCATCAGACTCCAGTTTTAAATGAGATGGCTCACAGTTACATAACATGAACCTATTTAACAAGAATTGGAAGTGTCTCTTAGATATAAAATCTGCTGCTTCAGAGAAAACCTGGAATTGATGAGAAATATACCATCCTGTTCTAGGGACATTACCATACCCCACACCAGATGTAATCTGTATTTGACTAATTCAACTGGAAGGCTATCTTATCCTGCAGTCCAGCAGCATCATCTATTTCACAACCCCTTATACTCTAATTTCTGAATTTTCTGTATATTTTAGGCAGTAACAAAGAACATTTCTGTTCCACTCAAGATGATGTTTGAAAGAGCTTCATAAGGAGAAAAAAAAGTGAATCCAAGAAAATACATCCCAAATGTTCAAATCTTTGGGATATGTTGGCTGAGAAGGCAGGTAAAAAAATCAGTATTACCATATTTTCAATGATATCTAAACATAGACCTTCAGATCCTGAGGGTTAGAACAATATGTGACTATGGATAAAACTGGGCCTATATCATACCACAACACCAGTATAAAACAAAACAACATCGGAAAAGAGGAGCCACAAAGAGAAAAAACAGAGACAAAATATAACAAACAATAGAACTGGCTGAAAAAAACCCCAAACCTACTTAAACAATATTCCTCAGCTGGCATGCTAATTTATCAATCAAATCCTAACATTAGGTTATAGAATTAAAGAAATTAAATTAACATATCTCATGGTTTCTTCTTATCATAATAAAGTGAAAACACTACTTAATAGAATTAGAATTCTGTTACAGGAGACACGCTAGGTGAAGAAAAGAGGGAAAACACAGGTAATAAGTCCAACAACTACAGTCAAATAACTCCATGACTTTTTGCTACTATAAGAACTCACAGAACCTTGTAATAGTACTGGAAATCAGATCTATTAAATCATCTCTAGTTACATTCTGGTCTGAATTTTTCTGAGCATACAGATCTTTCAACACTGTTGTCTAGATTACACACCAACTATTTCTAAATTAAAATCCTTGAATGTAAACAACTCTCTGATAAAAAAAAAGCCGAAGTGGTGTTTGCATGTAGCCACCCAGCCACTCTTCCACTTAAGACTGACACCTAGAAATCTCCCAAGAAAATTGTGTTTGAGAGATCACTAGGAAAATATTGTAAAATTAATTTTTGCTAGCTATTGCAGGCAAACCTCTCACAGACGCTAGAACTTTTTTTGTTAGAAACTCTCGATTCTGTTCATTTTTTTCCAGCTACACAACAATTTTTAAATATCCCAGTAAGCAGTAATAACTCAGCAGAATGAAACAACATATTTCCAATCACATTTTCATGAAGAAAGCAAGATGTTGGACCTGAAAGCAAAGATTACATACATCTCTAAAATATTAAAGTGTGTTACTAGAATATTAAATATTCTTTACTATGGTATAGCAATAGTAAAGCGAGTCCTTTTTATCTGATGTTCTCACCCTTACAGTGCAAATATACAAGTACTGCAGTTACATTTAATATTCAAGCTTTGTTTTCACAAATTAAAGTGAAGTTCAAGTTCTCTCAACCTCTACCTATTTTTATAGAATCTAAACACGTCCACAAAAAATCAGCAACACTATCAAAGTTCCTGACATCTTCCAAAGAGAAAGGCAGGAAGACAGGCTCTACTAAACATATGAAAAAGAAATCCTGGCAGAATAGCTAGGTGACAAAAGACTATGAAAATAATGCAAGTATTTAATGTTATCTCCTAGAAACAGTCAGTAAAATGGTACTCACAGGTATGCAATACTCCACCATTGGATAATGCAATTTATGCCCCTTTGCTGTACGGCCAGAAAAGAAACAGCTCTGACAGACATCATAATTGAAATGTTTTAAGCTCCGGTACCTATGGGGACATTAAACAAAGTGATTAGAGATTCCTAAGTCTACTTCTAATTAAACCTCACAAACTAAATTACTCTCTGAAATGGTGTCACCTTGTTTTCGGCAGCAACACAGAGTTTGTTGGGATTAGCTTAGAAAGAACCTTGAAGGGTGTGGGTGTACGTAACCAGGATGTGGCATGACCAACACTCAGCTGCAGACCTGAGGGCACCAGTGCCACTGCAGCAGTTGCATGGAACGCAGGAGACCTCTGCCCTCTTAGACCATTTCATAGAACCTCCCTATACTGCACACCCACCCTGAATATTTAAAAAGAAATTCTGTCTCAATATCCATATAGAGAGCCATAGCCAATCATCTGTTGCCCAACTAACTTTGAAGCAGAAAATCTTACAAGCATCAGCTTCATTGATGGACTGAGAAGAATTTATAATTTTAAAATTTTCACTGACTTTAAACTATATTAGTTTTTCTTTTCCCATCTTTAGTATTCAGATAGCATCTCAAGAAACTTTTATAAGCCAGACTGGTTTACTTTTACACATTTTTACACTAAATAGCTTATATGTTTGTAAATAATTTTGATGCTCAAAAATTCTAAGCACATTTCAGAAAATGAAATTCTTGAGAATTCATGAATTATAAAAATAATATAAAATTCAGTTAAAAAATGACAATGATTTATTTACTTTTGGTGTTGTTTTTTTTAAGAAACTGTATGTATAAAGAAGGTAACAAACTTATACTATATCCCTTGTATTAAATGTAGTCACCAGGAGCATGATTTATTTATTTGCTCAAACTAAAGCAACAATTCAATTCCAGATTCTGCCCACTGTTTTTATAGTGTGTTTGTTCTGACTGGATGAGGTTATATCATTAGTATGAAACAGAAATGAGCTAACTGAACCAAATTGAATAGCTACTGAATAGTTAAAGTTTAAATTAAATTGCTTCCTCAGAGCAGTTTTCAGTACCCATCCACATTTTTCCCCTGCTGAGCTTTATGTTTTGTTTTGCAAGAGAATATGTGCCTATAAATGTAAAGGTTCACTTTAAAGGATGCTGATCTCACTGTTTATAATCTTTACTCAGAGCCTGTGCATTAAATGGCCACATTTACCTTCTGCTAAGATGCTAGATGCTTTTGTTGTTGCAGATCTCTAACTTCACTGTAGAAATTACTTAGAATGACCCATTCCTTTGGCTTCCTTTCTCTTCTTTTCTATCTATCTGCCCTCCTTCTACACATAGTACAGATAAGATTCACCAGCCCTAACTTAGACAACTAAACCATATCTGAGTTGGAGCTTTGTCACCCTATGCTTCCTCAGGTAATAAGGAAAGATAAGAACACTGGAATTTCATCTCCTCTTAAGACAGGCAAAGTTTCATCAGATTTATTACTTTTGCAAATACTCACATATCTATATTTATAATTTTAAAAAAGGAGGTTGCTAGCTCAGTCTTGTAAGACTGATTAAAGCCAGCATGCCTAAAACTAGGTAAGATGAATCTGACCTCAGGATTCATATTATCCTTTAAAATAACAGAAATATGGAGAATAGAAAACATGGGGGAAAACTTACACATCTGCCAAGATACCTAAAGAAAAATCTTAGAAGCACTTAGGAGAAAGACCACTTAATATTTTTCCTAAATAATACACTAGACTCCATGACCACAGTAGAGGAAAAAGCCAGTTATGCTTAGCTCTAGCTCCTACTGGGTTGTTTGGGTTTTTTTTTCACATCATTTTATACACTGTAGCAATCGATGCACAAATGCATGTTAATCATAACAGTACTCACTAAGGGTACCAACTACGGTTTAGGACAGCAACTTGGAGAATGTTCTCAATGTAATTTTTTCTTTTAGAATTCACACCTTTCTTTAAACAGATAAAAGTCCAACGCTTGAGATAGGAACTGTGCAAGTCTCATTACAGCAACAGACCAGTATTTGTTTTAAGCAAGGAAAGATCGATGTTGAAGGGTGTTTAATACTGCCTGGCATAAGCTAGTTTCCCAAGCCTTATTCAGGAGAACACAGACAGTCCACATTATTTCTTACTGAACACCTCCTTTTGATCATGTGCTTACAGAACACATGGGGTGCATTTATATTTCATTTGCTATCTATTGGATCCACCAATGCAAAACCACTTGATGACAGCCCACCCTGTACCTCTGGCAGTCGCTGGCTGTCTAGCAGTGGTACTGCGGGAGCCAGAACTGCACTGGCTCTGGCCACACTGTGGGTGACAGATCCCATCTTAAAGCAGGAAAACAGTGGAAAACACACAGAAAGAACTGCACTTGTTGGAAGACTTAAACGTGTGGATATTTTCAGAGAAACGTTGCACTTAACTCTCCTCCTCTTACCTAAATCCAACAATTGGACACTCTTTACAGATGTTGCACTTGGCCTGATGCTTTGCTGTTTCTGCAGCTGCCACACGGTGTAGAACTGGTAGCCATACCATAGACTGTGGCTCTAATCGCATCCAATCTATGAACTGCTTTACAGTTATTTCTGGCTTATTGTGGTTCTGTGGAGAGAAAAAACCCACATCCAAATTAAAAAACACCACAACAACAAATCAAACAACAAAACAACACCCACCCACAAGCATATTTTCCTTAGAATTCTATGAAAAAAACCCCACCAACAACCTGTGTGAATCCTTTCCATGACAGGTTAATCCAAAACTGTTTACAAGACACAAGAAATAACTTCAATTAAAATGGAATTAAAGTAAACAAGTCAGTCAGTAAGACTACAGAAGACTAAACAGCTGTGATAGAGTAGATAGATGGCAACAAAGATGGAGGACATAGTAAAGAAGTAACAGAGTCCTTAGTACAGCTGTCTTTGAACTGAAAGCACTTGAAAAATAACTATGAGTATATGAAAGGGAAGCACTTTCTGTTCTTCAGACATGCTAACGATGTGGTTGTCTTTTGCGTTAAGATCGATGACAAAATGCTAAATGTCAGTAGTGCTTGCATATGTCTATTGATTGCCATGAGAGTCACGCAAGTTTTTTTATGATGTTCTGAGCTCACATCATTCTTTCTAGTTAGCACATTAAATACACAGACACAAATAAACAATCAGGCAAATAAATAATGAGAAAGAAATCTGCCATTTATAGGCAATCCCTACAAGAATACAGAAGAGCTAAAGTATTAACATGATTGTTTTAAGAAGCAAACAAACATGTTTTCACATTTTCTTTAAGTTGCAATCACCAGAGCTGTAAAGGTATTCTATTCATCAGCTCTGTCAAGAAGAACAGAGGTCATATTTCTGAACTCACTGGAAGTAATAAAAGAAAGCTTGAAAATGAAAATAATTCTTAAATGGTAATGCATGATGGAGAACAATGCTAGGCTTCCTAACCTATTCGTAGTCCAAGTCGATTTTTGCCAGTAAGAGGGAGAAGCATGAAGAAAGAAAGAAGGAATGTTCTTCACCAACAAAATACTTGTTTTCCCTCAGCTGAGATAACTGTCAGGCAGCTGGACATTTTCTCTATCCTCTCCTAATGAGCAGAGACTGAACTTGAGCTACTCATGTGAGATGAGGGATGCAACCTCATTATCAGTATAACTGTAATAACACATCAAGTATTTATTCAGTATCTTGCTATTACCCCTTACCCATAATTGAATAGCATGGGGGATGGGACAGATCCTTTAGGGACATAAAGATCATTCCTCTGTGACACAGAAAGTCTGCAACAATTGAATATGAACAATATGAACAATTTTATTTCAGTACGACTTGAACCACTCAAGGCCAGTGACAGGTATGTCAAGTACTATCCCTTATTGCTTGAAGTAGCAATGTTAAAACATAAGGGGAACTTTTACACGGTTAATTGGTCAAATTAACTTCCACAAGGATCTACCAAATTATTCATGACCTGGACAAACATGCTTCCAATTCCAATCACCTGAACCCAGAAAAGAACCTAATAGTTCTGAAAAAAAGCTAGCACAATGGCATTTTTCAAAGCACAGGACAAAAATGTAGAAATGTCTATGAAAGAAAAATGCTCTAAAAGTTCACTAAAATCTTTAATATTTGATTCAATAAAGTTGGAAATATTCAAGTCAGTAATTTTATATACACCACAATGAATTTTTAATCCATATACAATTTCTGATGATGCTCAATTCAGCCACTTTCACAGAAACAATACACTAAAGCAGTATAGCTATCACTAGCAAACAGTTGGAGCCTTAGGCATCCTTGACAAAGTCAGAGTAAGTTGTGTTTCATTGCAACATCCTGTTTTTAATTCTCATCTTCTTTAAACAGACAGACGCTCCTTGCAGCCTCATTAATCCCCTGCATGTAGTGTGGAGCTGAACAGCAGGATGCAAGAGCTTTATTCCACGTTCTGATCTGCAGCATAAATACTCAAAACATATAAATGACTACACTTGAAGTTGCATGAAAGTGCAAGCTCCTTTGTCAGTAAAACAATGCTAAATAATTTCCTGGTGCACAAGGTCAAAAATTACTACCAGTATCATTCCCTTGTTCTACTGATGAATAGCCTTGAAAAGACAGGAGAAGACAGGAAAAAGAACATTGTTCTCACAGTATCAGGTTGCTCTGAATAATGCAAAGCAGGATAATTGGCTGCTACAAATTTTTTTAACAGCTTTTAGAGCAGCAAACACTCTCAAAATCACAAAGATTTATATATTCTTTTCGTTAAACATAATTTGTTTGATCCTCTCAACCATAAACCATCTTTCACAGCTGCATTTTCACAATAACTTCCCACATTTAGTTGCAAAGGCATATTCATTTCTGTTCAAAACTCAATGGATGTTTTTAAATTGCTCTCTTCTTTTTACATCATGTACAAGTGAATCTTTAGACTTCACGACGGTTTGTTTGGGCTTTTTTTCACATGAAGGTCTTTATCTTACCTGTTGGAAGCAGCTGCGCACACTGGGTTCAATGTTGCTGCCACCAAAGGCTGCCACTTCACCGAGCTGTCGCGGGATCTGGATAGCATCATGAAGCAGAAGGCCCAGCTGCCTCTGGTCACACATTTCTGTAGGGCCTGCCACCTCTTTGAAGAGATCTGCAACACCAACAAAAGGCATCGTCTCATTTCATTTCCACGTATACTCTCTTCCATTCAGCAATGCTGCAGCTCCAGCTTTTAATTTTTGTATTATAGTCATGGCTACAGAGGGCCACTGTCCCATTTACAGGAGTTTGCCTTCATCTAACCTTGTTACTTTTGACTACATTTTCTTGATTTGTAACCATACAAATAGGAAAAATAAGGCCAAATGAATGAAACTAAATGTCTTCTTACAGCACCTTCACAGGAAGGTGATTTGAGGCAGCCAGCACAGCTTCACCAGCAAAAAGTCCTGCCTGACAAACATAATGGTCTTCTGTGATGGAGTGACTTACATCAGGGGACAAGGGAAGGGCTACAGATATCACCTATCTGGACTCCTGTAAGGCCTTAGACATGGTCCTCCACAACATCATTCTCTCTAAATTGGAGAGAGGTGAATTTGATGGGTGGACTGTTGAGTGGATAAGGAATTGGTTGGATAGTCACATCCAGAGGGTAGCGGTCAATGGCTCAGAGTCCCAATGCACATCAGTGACAAGTGGTGTCCCTCAGGAGTCTGTATGGGGACCAGCATTATTTAATATCTTCATCAACGACATAGACAAAGGGATCGAGTGCACCCTCAGCAAAGTTGCAGATGACACCAAACCAAGTGGTGTGGCTGACACACCTGAAGGATGAGTTACCATCCAGAGGGACCTGGACAAGCTTGGGAAGTGGGTCCATGGGAATCTCATGAGGTTCAACAACGCCAAGTACAACGTGCTGCACCTCAGTCAGAGCAACCCCCAGTACCAATATAGGCTGGGGGATGAAGGGATAGAGAGGAGACCTGCAGAGAAGGACTTGGGGGTGCTGGTGAATGATAAGCTGGATGTGTGCTGACAATGTGCACTTGCAGCCCAGAAGGACAACCATATCCTGGGCTGCATCAGAAGAAGCATGGCCAGAAGATTGAGGGAGGTGATTCTGCATGTTCTGTTCTTATGAGACACCACCTGAAGCGCTGAGTCCAGCTCTGGGGTTCCCAGCACAGGAAAGACATGGAGCTGTTAGAGTGGGACCAGAGGAGGGCCACAAAACTGATTATAGGAGAGACGTTCCATCCCTCTGAAGAAAGGCTGAGAGAGTTGGAGTTGTTCAGCAAGAAGGAGTGAAGACTCCAGAGAGACCTTATTGCAGCTTTTCAGTACTCAGAGGAGGCTTCCAAGAAAACTAGGGACAAACTTTTAGCAGGACCTGTTGTGATACGACAAGGGGTAATGGTTTTAAACTAAAAGAGGGCAGATTTAAATTAGTTACAAGGAAAAAAAAAATTACAATGGGTGTGGTAAAACACTGGAACAGGTTGCCAAGAGAGGTGGTAGATTCTCTATTCATGGAAACATTCAAGGCCAGGTTGGACAGGGCTCTGAGAAATCTGATCTAGTTGAAGATGACCCCATTGCTCATTGCAAGGGGGTTGGTCTAGATGACCTTTAAGGGTCCCTTCCTAACCAAACTGTTTTATGGTTCTATGAAGAATGAAATAATATTTCAGAAATCCATGTCTTATGCTAAAATCTCTGCCATCATTCACCTGGTTGGGGACAGAAGCACATTTGCTCTGAACCGAGACTAGAAGTTACCACAAGTCACAAATGGCCATGTGAAATAGCTTAAAGCAAGAGCAGCAGTCAGAAAGACAACTCAAGCTTAACAATAATTACATTTTCTTCGTGGATAACCATGTCTGCTTCCATGTACTTTCCCTTTACTGATCCCATTTGCCTAAGGTAGGTGTCAAGCCTTGCAGTATAAACAGACTGGGATGACTGTGACAACAGAAAAAATTGAGGCTGAAAGGGATTGAGAAAATTGTTTCAGATACAGGCACTGGGAAGGAAGATACTGCTTATACCTACAGTCACAGTTAAGCACTGAATTAACAGCAGGCCTGTCTGCAGTACAGATATTATTTCTCAAGTGCTTTATTAACACATTTCTTTGATTGGACAACTTTAATTGTTAAAATGTCAGCTAAAATTTTTAAAATGTTTCTGCCAACGATTTTTATTTATGAACTCTGTAGCTGTGTACATTAAAATTTTATCACAAGAATCATCTTTCCTGAAAACATCTTAAATGCTGAGTTTATCTAAGAAATATTTTAAAATTCTGAGATTGGTACAAATTACAGAAGAAATAGAATTGATTTCTTATGTTTATTCCAGTTGGCTTTTACATTCTCTTTTGCACTCAGTGGCCAGCTTGGATTAAAACTTCAAGTAATCTTAAAAGAAAAAAAATCCATTTATACTATTCCCCTACTTTTTCATGTTTCCCACCAGAACAACCATTAATAGATTAGAAATAAATGAAATTTGAAAATTCAGTCTGACTGCACTTCTGATTGAGAAAAAAACAAGCTTTATTCAGAAACATTCAGGAGTAACTATTACTATGCTGTGCAAATTGTTTTGCCCTTCATTTGGAGCAACTGTGAAGTTTTGTCAGGGTGCTTCAGTGTGGTCAAACTTTTTTCCTTCTCAAAGGAAGAAGAAGCAGAAGAAAGGATCTTCACAAAATAAAAATCCAGATGACTGAATTAACTTTTAGAGTTTATTGTATTTTTCTCACCCCTTTCTTGCCAAGTCAAAGAGCAGCTACAGCATTTTCACCACTGACTGTTGAGAGAAAAAACTCCAGAGACAACAGCAGTGGCAGAACTAGTACTGCACAGCTGCAGACTCATCTTGGCAATCCCTGATCCTGGCTAGCTTCTTCAGATGAGGTTGGGATACTTTTTCAATTTCTGAAAGTCATTTTAAAAAAACTGAACTCTTTCCCAAACTCCTCAATGCCTTCAAATGTGGCACACAGGAGGAGAAACTCCTAAACTCATGGTATAGAAAGTCAGAATGCTCGTGCTGTCTGGCCTACCTACTTCAAATAACCCATGAGCTACTCCCTGTCAAAGGAGTTATGGCAAGAGCAACTCTCCAGAGGCAGATGTATTGGAGAAAAGCCTGCTTTAGCTCTGACAGGGAGTACCCAGACACCATACTTTCACCACTGGGAAAGGGGACCCCATACATCACCCACCAGCAATGTCAAAAGCCAAAAACTCTTGTAAATGGAATTAGTTAACACGTACATACTTATAAATGAGTTTCAGCATACAATACTGATATAAAGGTTAAACTGTATAAGTGACTCTACCAAAGGACAGGAAAAATCATTGAGGAAGGAGAGAAACAATTATTCAGACATGAGTCATATAAAAAAAATAAAAATAGGAAAAAAGAAAATTAGTTAATCTTAAATAAATTCAGCCTCTCACTAGTATTTTGAGGACCCAAATTGCAATTTATCTGGACAGTCTGAAAAAATGTAGTTAATGGTTGATATAGAAAGGCATACTTGAAAACATTGAAAAGTTTATTAAATTCCTACCAAATAATAATAAGATAGTTAGTAGAAAGATGTCCACAACACACATTTTATGTTGAAATGTCACAAAAAAATGCATAGTTTAAATTCCTTTTTCTTTTTTTAAATTACCACAGTGTTAGTTCCAAATGGTTTGAAAATTAACAACAGACATAACGCCACCACGTTCCAAGGATACTATACATCACTTGAAAATTAAACAGCTTTGCAGACAAGAATTCCCAAGTAGCTCTTCTTTTTCATCTCAAATCATACAGCTTTTATGCATTAAATTGTAGATTTACATACTATAAAAAAACTTCAAGCTTTCGGTGAGTCCAGGAAAGTGTGAAATGCACACAAATGTATTCTGATGTAGCTCCTAAGTGGTCAGATAAGAAAAGAGAGCATAGCATTGCTACAGCCAGACCAGGGCATTGGCCTCAACAGCCAAAAAGAAGCCCTAGATTCCCTGCCCTACAAGCATAGATGTGAAGCAGCTCACAACTGAATTACTTTTGCAGGTCCATTTTTATTCTCAGGAACATCCAGGCATAAAAATTTTAAGACGTGCTTAACTTCAACTACAAGAACAGGTATTCTTTAACTGAGGCTTCAATGTTTCTTCTACAGTAATGGGGACTTTTAATTAAAAAAATTCGCATATCAACTCTGAAGTCTAGAATCTTAAAAAACCCCCCACCCAACCATCATAGAAATTTCTCTGGCAAAACATGTTTTAGAAATGTGTCAAGATCCTACTTACATGGAAATTAACATACAGTTAACAAAGTTCTTATTTTTACTGCAAATAAATGTGACTAAAGATAGCTGTTAAAACAAACAAACAAACCAAAGAGAAAGAGAAAAAGAAACAAAAAGAAAAAGGATTCATATTAAAGCAAGAAAAAGAACAAAAGCTTGATTTAAAAAAAAAACCTAAGACAGAAAGATGGTCAGTTTTACTGATAAACTGAAATTATTATCCCCTGCCAGATTACTGTATTATTTCACAATATATTTCAAAACTGCTAGTTTTGGTTGAAGTAGAGTTCATTTTCTTCACAGAGGCTGGTATGGGCCTGTCTTTTGGATTTGTGCTGTACATGGAGTTGATAATATAGAGACGTTTTTGTTATTGCTGAGCAGGGTTTGAACAGAGCCAAGGCCTTTTCTGTTTTTTGTACTGTCAGAGCCAATGGGAGGAGACATAGCCAGGACAGGTGACCCAACCTGGCCAAAGGGATACTCCAGACCATATGACATCATGCTCAGTATATAAAGTGGGGGGAAAGGAGAAAGTGGGGAGACATTTGGAGTGATGGCATTTCTCTTCCCAGGTAACCATTACATGTGATGGAGCCCAGCTCTCCTGGACATGGCTGAACACCTGCCTGCCCATGGGAAGCAGCAAATTAACAATTTGTTTTTCTTTGCTTGTATGCACTGCTTTTGCCTTTCCTGTATTTATCTCAACCCATGATTTTTTTAGCTTTTACTGTTCCAATTCTCTCCCCAATCCTGCTGGTGGGGGAGTGAACAACCAGCTGCATGGTGCTTGGTTGCCAGCTGGGGTGAAACTGCAACAAACCCAAACACTGAAACAATCCTAAAATTATGTTTCTTGAAGTTAAGCCCCAAAAGGACGGTCTCTAGGAAGGCTGAACTCTTGAGCAGACATTCTGCTCAAGAGTTTTACAAAAGAGTGAAGGGTTCATCCACAAGTTTTTAAAACAAGAAACTTGCCTATTTTACTAACAACTACTCTAAGAAGAGTATGACTCTCTAAGGCTACAACATTCAAGGCACAGTCTGTGCTCTGCTAAGGACTCCAACCACAACCATATGATGACCGTCATTCTCAGAGAAGCCTATGATTGCCAACGCCTCAAAAATGCTTATAAGAAACATAGCTGAAAGGAGGAGCAAATGTCAGGAGTTGATCTGAGAAAGGAAAAAAATCAGACAGCAGGTACTTCGTATTCAGCACCCATGTTTGGGAGTCCTGCTCTTCCTTCCAAGTGACTGACTTTCTTGAAAATACCTAGGATTTCCATTACGGTTTTCACTTGAGAATCTGAAAGCACAATAGATATAACAAAATTTCTCCCAACAAGAGATGATCAGTAGGGTGTGACAAAATCAGAACAAGCAAAAGACCTCCCACCAAAGATTAGTCTTTGGCTAATCTTTTGGCACAGACGGTGCCAGAGGACTCCAAAACACTGACTGCAAAACCACTGCAAGCCAAGAACCAGTAACTAACATTGTTTTTTCCTTCTTCAGCAGAATTTCTTTTGGATTTAAGAAGGGGTTTTTGTGACAATGTTAAGGTTCGTAAGGACAATAAAGCTGACAAAATATCAAAGCCTGACCCACTGATCACAGGAGTTACAAACGACAAAAAGGATCCATAACCTGACTCACAATTCTCTGCTTTGATAACCCAAACAACTACTTTAATTTTAGATGTATTTCAGGTTGAAGTTATGATCACTTGGTACAAAAGTCTTCTGAGACTTATTCTGTACTAATTTTTTTATGACTTCTCACAGCAATATTAAAAAGTCAACACGTAACATAGGTGATGTGAAATCTGCAGTCATAATCCGCTGCCATTTTTATTTTACTACTAAACACAAAGTAACAACACAAAAATTAATCAGATCTAGTAATTTCCTTGTTCTGCTTCAGTGCCTGCATTCAGTAACTGTAACTATGCCAATGTATTACCATAGCAATTTAATGTGAATTTATTCTCAGACTTTGGAGTTTTTTTAACCATCTTTTGATAGGGCTATCAGTTTGTTATCCACAGCATAAGTGACTTCTATACTTTAGGAAAGCTTTTTATTTCACACTAAATGGCAGATTATTCCCTGAATTGTCATTCCTGAACACAGGTGTTCAACCTTTTTCAGTTATGGAATAATTCATATACATCAAATGACATAAGAAAACTAAAAAACTCAAAGTCTCAGCATGCCATTCAAATGTCAAAATATGTCCCAATGCATAAGACACCTCTACTTCTGCTCAATGTTAATAACCAAGATTATAAGATTGCCTACAAATGTTCTTAAGGAAAGCAGAAATTTTTGCGGAGCTCCAAAGGTACATGGAGCAAATTCACTTTCTATACATTTTTCATCTGTCTCCAAAATCAGTAAAAGAACTACTGCAAAGAACAGCAATTTTAAGATAAATGTGCATAATACATAAATGTCCATCACCTAGCATGCTCTAATATAATGCTTCATCTTTACTATATTTGTCAGAGGGTTTTGCCCCAAAGTTACTCAATTCTCTTCTGTTCCTGCAATTATTTTTGTGAAATATTTTTATACTCAGTATTTCTCAAGCTTGTGAGATTACTCAAACCAACATAATATTAACTTTCATGGTGCAATTCTGACAGAAAGCACATATACTGGAAAACAATTTTCAGAGTTCAGACAATCTTTCTCATAGATGACTAAATACAATTGCTGGATTTTGATGTATTTCCTTGCTTTATCAGCCATATCAATCTGATGCAATCAGCACTGACTTGATTTTTCCCTTAAAAAACCCATTCACCCAAATCAGTCAAATATAACCCTTCTCTAGCTTCCACACGGCTATATGCCTCTTTTCTTTTGTGGGCTGTAGTACTGTGATTTAAGGTAATGCAGAATTGACATCAATACTTTCTAGACACAGACTTTCTCCATTGTCACTAATGATAATGAAAACAATTCTATTTTACTTACACACAAGAAAACTGCCTTGTACAAGCATTTTACTACAAATTTTGCTACAACATGTGTTGTCATTGTACATGACTAAATTTTATAGAGTATTTTGTCAAAGAAATTATTCCTTACATCTGTACTTTTCTTCCAGAAGGCCCTTAGAAAGAGACATCAAGCCAATTTTCAGGGACTGCACTCGAATTTTTCCAGTTCGGCCACTGAAATTATAAAAATAGGACAATTTAATACAGTTTAATTTTATTTCATTCCAACTCAAGTCTATTAAAAAAAATAAAGACATTGGTGAGTTCTGCTTCATAATACTTCAAATCTCCAAAAAAAAAAAATTAACACAACAAATCACATTAAGAATCCTTCCCTTACAAAAGCTCAGCTTGCCTTCTAAGTGGTTTACATGTCAAAACAGTTGGTATTACTCCAAAGGAGCAGACATTTAGCTCTGTAGAGCTCTCAATGTGATTCAATAAAGTGATATACACAGAAAAAATATATGAGCACACGGCAGGAAATCCTATTACTCAGTGTGAAACACAAGGACTGCAAAATAAAAACAAGTTTTCATATCAGAGTAATTAATTCTCTTTTTTCTCTTAATTTTTTTCTTTTATGCTTAAAATGCTCTGATATACATGTAATATCAGGACACAAACAGGCAACCACATGCACTAATTGAATGATGTGGAGCTGTTTTTCTTTTTAAGCAATGTCCCTTCAGGCTCATCTTGTTGAACATGAAAAAAAATAAGGCCAAACCCAAAAAGCAACCTGAGAACAGATAAATGGGTACCAAAGCAAATAACATTAAACCTGAACAACAAACACTGTTCGAATAGACACTAAAACAAAAAAACCAAGTTACATGAAAAAGGAAAATTTTAAAGTTCAAAAGATCGGTGCAGAAACATATTCTTATAAATTATTTCTTCTTTCAAAA
>WEIV01010984.1:10758-55679 GCA_013390005.1 Calyptomena viridis | reverse complement strand
TATTTATATCTGATAGTCCAGATATAAGATTTTATATTATATTTTATATAATATTTATATATTTAGTTCAGTAAATTCTGCAAAACAATTTCATATAATTGGAGCTAAGTGCTCATTGACCAGAAGGGCAAAATTGGGGCCCATTCTTAGGCTCAGCTTTGTCTCTGCTGCTGCAACATGCTCTATGCCAGCTGCCATGAGACCAGACCTAGGCTGTGGTGGTGTTTGCCCCCAGCCCTTCACTGCCTGCCTTCACCCAGGAATGGGACACTGCCATTGCCTTCTCCCCCTTGAAGTGCAGGCATGCACTGGCTCCACAGCCAGGTACAGAAACTGTGACAGCCTTTGCCTCATCTTGGCCCTTATACCATAAATGACTACTTGTAAATGCACTGCTTGGGAGGAAAGAGTACCAGTGACTTACTGACCCATTCAAAGAGTGTTAGTGAACACTTGCCTTGAAGATGATGAAATAGTGATGCTTTGGCCTGAGAAAATGGGCCAATTCTTCTCATCTGAAAAATAGTAAGTATGTTTGGTGAGCGGGACCTCCACCTAGGCTGTGCCATCAACACCCAGGAAGCAGTTGCAGGCTGGAGAGTCTGTTTCTTTCATCCTGGCAGACTGGAGATGGTGCAGACCCATAATGTGGAGGGCTGGCTCTGCAGCCTTCTCCAGGGGCTCCGAGGAAACAGAAAACATGCAGAAACAAAATTCTTCTGATGGCTTCTAATGTCACTTGAAAGGTGCTATTTTGCAGAAGGAGGTGTTTCCTGAAACTTTCTGTAACATCCTTGTGCTGAAAGACAATGAGGTGGTGGCATTGGCAGCCTCACGAGAAGTCAAGAAGCCAAAGAGGTTACTTAGATCTTGAAACATCACTGCCTACCCCAGGTAGGGAACAGGAACCATGCCTTTGCCACACGCCCTCACAGCTTTTTGAGAAATCCTTGCTTGCTGTGAGAGCTGCATCTGCAGCAGCACCAGGGTTTATGGAGTTACTGTACCAGAAGGTGTTGCTCAATGATACACAGCATTCTTTACCACTCTGATCAATGGGTATCGAGCGAGACAGCAGAAGCTCTTTCAAGGAGAAAAAAAGGGAAAAGGAGGATCTGCATAGAAGCATATAGGTAGGAATTATTGACCTGGCAATAAATTCAGTAAAGTTTCTGAAAAACTCAATGCTACTGGATTAAATTCTTAGTATAATCAAATGTGTTGCAGGAACAGCTACAGTCAAACCAGATTTCAGAAAATATTCAGAATGTTAAATTCATGTATGGATTTAGTAGTAAAGAAGGAGTAGGGAAACAGGTGTTTATTGTGCCTCTTGTTTCTACTTATCAGAAAGGCACCAAATCCCTAAGAGTCTGTGTAAGATCAGTTGCATTTCTGTATCTGTGTAATACATAACTGCCCATCTGGAAGAAAAATTACTTGATATATAGGTGCTGTCAAGGTAATTGAACAAAAATCAGCCATGTAATTGTTCTGCATTTTTTTTTAAATGCTATTTTGATTTCACTTGAAAATTTGGCTTATTATGTTTAAAGTGGGAAATATGGAATGACCTTATTTTTGAATGTTTGGTTTAGTAGAAGAAAGAAATAGGTATAAGACCATACATTTCATGAACTTGCATTAACAGCATAGTAATCTTCCATTTGCAAAGATGTATTAGAGCAAAGCAACATTTAGATCACATTCCAATTCTTTGTGATTTACAAGGCCAAATGGGTTTTGCAATTCGATCTTTGCTTCTAAAACTATTTGCCTGAATTTGCTTTTACCTCAGGCTCTACCTGTTAGTCTTTTCATGCATGAAGTCTGCAATCTCTAGGCATGGTGGGACCAATAATAAATCCACTACATATTACCTACTCTTTTCCAGTTTTTACATGAGTAATTGGTAATAAATACTGGTTGTAGACTAGAGGAAATGTGCATCACAATGATTAAAGTAATGAAAAGTCTGGCACTGAAAAACACTGGCATACTCTTGAGTGCTGTAGACTGTTTCACACTTGGGCAGGTAGAGGATGAAAGGCCTTAGAAACCAACCTCCCACCATACCAGTGAGCTTAGTGCTGGGCACTTACTGACTTAATGCTTAATCTTTACAAAAGGTCAAGCTTTTATGATTCCCACTTGTCTCAAAGGCTGAAAACAGAAAAATGGGACATTTTTGCTGTTTAGCTGGAACTGTAGCAATACACTAGAGTGCCACAAAATCCCTCTCCTACTTTTCCCTCCTTCTCTTCTGTCCTCTTCTGATCCTTCTCTCTCCCACCCACCCAAACCGGGTCCTTCCCCCTTGCCCTTAAGCAGCACTATCTTAGTTTCACCTTGACCCGAGTCCATAATCACCCTTTGCTATTCTGATGCAGCTTGGCGTACTTGCCCGCATCTCATGTGTCTCTTGCTTTTTTCTTGCTGTGGTTCTTCTGGGGGCTGAGCTGCTTTGATGTACTTGTGGACAGCCTTCACTGTGTTGCAGTTGGAGCATTCTGTGGAATGCTTGGTTATTCCTTAAAAGGACTGCAGGATAATCAGAAGGAGTAGAGCCTTGGAGTGCATTAACTGAGGTACCATGTGATGCATTGGTGCGTGTCTTCTGGAGGATGAGTATTTTCATGAATAACAGAACAATCAGAGGTCATGGTAAGTGTATTCTTGTTTGTGGTTTTCTCTGATTGTTTTAGGTTGCTTATTTGCATTCTCTTCATTTATTCTAGCCTAAATCTGTGCATTAGGTTCATTGGCAAGAGTGGCAATGACAAGGAACACTGGCCTTCCACCTAATTTTTTTCCTCCCAGGTTTTCCTAGACTTTTGCCTTTTCCTAGACTTTATACTTTTCCCACTCTATTGCTCTTTCACTCTCACTAACAGTTGTCCATCTGCCCTGCAGCCCTATGGAGAAATCAAGTTATATGTTATTGAACAGAATGGGATATGCTCAAGGCCAACACTGACCACCAGCAACACAGACTAAGGGTAATATTTGTGTCCATTCACTGAGTCATAGGATCACGCCATGGGAATCTGCTTGGCAGAGAGCTAGCCTGAAAAGAGTGATGATGGTGAGACAGAGCATTATGGGCTTGTAAAATTAGTAGTCAATCAGTTTAGTAATTAAAGAGATAAACGCTTGTCTAAAATCACTTTAAAAAATTAGACCCATGACAATGAAGATAGTTATAAATAAAAGTCAGAAATGGATCTTAGCTTTCCCCCTACCACTGTATAGTGAGGCATAGGACAGAAAATCCACAAGCATATGCATGGAGAGGAGGTACCCTTAAATTAGCCTCAGGACTGAACATTCTCAATCTACTTTCTGTATTCCTATGTGTTGCCTCAAGTCCTGGGGCTTGATCCAAGAACTAATGTTTTATCAGCATTAAGTAGCAAAAGAAGAGGTCTAGAAGGAAGACTCTGCGTTTTCTTACTGGGATACAAGTATCCTTCCAATGACAGATGATGATAATTTATTGCTTTCTATGTTATTGATACATTAACAGTAGGAACATCTATATTCTATTAGTTTTTCAAAGAGGGTCACTGTTTTGAATCCGTTTCAATGTATATTGTAGCTGGCTGACCTATGAATCCTTGTTCTTTAAGTTAAATGCAGCATTTTGAGGCTGCGGTCAGTTTTTACATATGGCCACACTGGGGTTTTTTTGTAGGATAGAAGTATGGAACAAATATGAGAAAAATACGTTTCTCTGCCAGAAGTATTTTTGAAATGCATAGAATAAAAGACCTGTAATGGAAGATTTCTAATGCAGCTCCTTGTAAAACTGATCTTCTTTCAGAAACAGAGGAGTATGAAATTACTGTGATACTTAGGTTAATGAAAACCTAGCTGGAAGCTCAAGTTCATGAGGAACATCCTCCATGGACTACAGATCATCTCTCATGGCAAAACAAGACCAGAGGTAGTTAGAAATTTCTACCCTTGGATTTTTATTTCTGCTTAATATAGGTGTGGTAGTATGTTTTTGGCTCGAATGATTTTTTTAGGGCAATAAAAGAAAACAGAAATGGATAGAACTTGACAATCTGCCATCTTTCACCGTTTTTGCACCTCTTTAATGTATTGCTATTAGAATTACTCATAAATTAAGAACAACTTTTGGAATTGCAAGAAAGGTGAAAAAAAGATGCAGACTGTGCATCTAACTTGTATGGGGACCAGATTAATTGCCAGTGATTGTTTTCATTTCTTTGGTAATCATAAAGTGGGATCATTATTTATATGATATTTAGTTTCAAAACAAGAATAATTTAATTTAGAGAACTACTCACACATCTAAAATTATTCTTGTGCCAGGGTATCATGTAGAATGAAAGCCATAAATCTAAACCTGTGACTTAGTATTTTTCTCACTATTAAAATATTTTCAGTGGAGGATAAAAAGATATTCAGAAATACTTCAGTACTTCTATCATTTGAACGACATACAAAAGTTTGAAACAGGATTGTTGGTTTTATTTACAAAAACTTTCTCCAAGAATTTCTTCTCATATATTGTTACAAAGTAGAGGTGCTAGAATGTGCCAAGCAAATAAAGCTCCAATATTTCTGTATTTCCAGAAATTAAGAACATGAGATATTTGATTAAAACAAAAGTCATTTTTTTGAGCAGTGGCAGACAGAAGGTGTACATAAGTATCCAAACTGACCATCCAAAGTTCCTGTGACATGCTTTGTTTAAAAAGGACAACTGAAGTGAATTCGGATGAATTCAATATCAAATTTTTGAGATTTGATTAAGTGTAAAGATAGAGAAAAACTTTTATTAAAACAGAGAACAAAAATATATGTTAAGAACACCCTTATGTTAAAAAAAAACACCAGGTACTGGTCCCACCCTTTTGTTCAAAGAAAACACTCTTATCAAACAATATAAAAATCCGGGAATTGAACTAATTATCTGAGGGCAAGCCTCCAAAACTGCACCCCGGTCTGAGGCACCGCGGCAGGCAGGAGGCCCCGGGGCCGTGGGCCTCCCCACGCTGAGGGGGAGGGGAAGGGAAGAGGGGCCGGCCCCACAACACACTGCTGCAGGATTGGGGCCCCGGCCCCGCCTGGGCAGGCACACCCCCCACCCGCAAACAAAAGCAGAAAAAGTTTTCCTCAAAACAAGACCATAACACATGCTTTTAATGGAACATATCAAACTTCCGTTTTATTAGGCAAATTCATTATTCTCCCTTGTCTAGATTCTAAGGGGGTTGTAATGAGGGAGCCCAGACTTGGATCCATATCATGCAGTTCTATTAAGTCCCTGGATTATGTCATAAAAAAATCAAACAGTGATGATATCATGTTTTGTCAGATGTGTTTTTTACATTGTAAAAATTAGCACTTTAGTAATCTGTTTCATTAATCCATTGTGCAGATTAATGCCTATACTTACATGAGACTTAGAAATTCAAGTTTTTCTAGTACCTGCTCAGTTTCCACAGAAACACTGTCTGCACATATGTTACGTATAGGCATAATTTAAACATTGTTTTGAGAATTCACTACTTTAATAATTTGATAACACTGTGTTGATGAGCTATGGGAAATTAGGTGATCATGTGACTATGTGACTATGACCTTGCAGTATTTTCCTCACTACAATAACTGTTCTGCTAACAAAATCTCTGTATTTTGAAATGTTTCTTCATTATTTGTTGTTGCTGACAGCTATCTCCAGGTTGATCTTGAAGTACTCTTTTAAGCTCCTAGCAATTGAGGAATTGTGTGAGTTTGGATATAACCAGATGTGCCAGACCTGAAATTTCAAAGCTGATTGAATGACTACCTTTCTATAGCACTAGAAGAACTCAGAAGCGCAAGTTACAGATACATGACCACATTTATTACAAAATTTCTTTTCAGCAAGAACTCCTTTTTATTTCTACATTTTATTCTCAAGATGCTGTAACTTGTATCAGTACATTAATTGAAATTAAATGCTGTACATTAATTGGAATTAAATGCTGTCTGCTATAAGCCTTCTGCCCTATTTTCAATGTTGTCTGCAATTCTTCCTTGCTCAATTGGTTTTGCTTGGTCTGCTTTTGCAAATTCAAACAGTTGTTTTTAGCTTTATCCCCATCAGCTCATGTTTGAAGAAAATCATATGGTACATTGACTTATCTTGTCTTCCTGGGATATTTAAAATACCACTCCTTTGTTTTCTCAAATAATGTTTTAATAGTCCCAGCTACAGGAAGAAACAGAAACCATAGTGCAGTCCCGCCTCAGTCACCTCCTACAGTGTGTTTCAGACACTTACATGGTACATCTGGATGCATCTTGGAGAAATGAATGCCCTTTATGTGTATTTGGTCTGTGTGGAAAGGAATTGACAGTGGGGGTGCTGCAAAGGTGGCTTCTGTGAGAAGATGCCAGAAGTGTTTCCCGTGCCCAAAAAAGGCTATGCCAGCTGGCTCTAAGGTGGATGAGCTGTCAGCCAAATCTGAGCCTACTACTGATGGTGGTAGCATTTCTGAGATAATTGATTTAAGGAGGGGAGGGAAAAAACTTGTGCAACTGCAGACAGAGAGAGGAGTGAGACTACATGAGAAAAACCACTCTGCAGACACTGAGGTTAGGGAAGAAGGAAGGGGAGGAGGTGCTCCAGGCACTGGAGCAGAGATTCCCCTGCAGCCCATGGTGAAAACCATGGTGAGGCAAACTGTGCCCTTGCAGCCCATGGAGGTCCACAGTGGAGCAGATATCCACTTGCAGCCTGTGGAGGACCCCACGCCAGAGTCAGTGGATGCTGGAAGGAGACCTTGACCCTGTGGGAATTGTGGGATGATGATGAAAGAGCCAGGCAAGGACTAAGACTTATTACTACAGCCTGCACTGTGTACCCTGTGTGTTCTCTTTGAAGATGAAGATTTGCGTAGTTTGTGTCAAGAACTATACAATTGAAATTAATTTCTGTTTCTGATAGTGCTGCTTTATTTCATAGAACTATTCAAGGTAAGTGACTGCAGTATGCTGATGTCAGTGGTGAGATTTTCTTCCATTGCGTGTTCACTTTCAGATGGCAAACAGAAAAATCCCACTGTCCAGTGTAGGAGTGCTATCCTTCTTCTTAGTGCGGATCCTTATGTCACGTGGTCTCTCACAGTCAGCAGTCAGTAAAAAGGGAAAAATATGATGAATTGCTGATGAATAGAAGACTATCCTCTCTCTCTCTTAAAGCAGAAAAATTCATCTCCTGCTTTTCCATGTTAAAAAATAAGACAGTCACACAGTGAGAGATAATAACTGTCTTATTACTTGGACCTCACACTGTGTCCTAGATGTTTTGATGGCAGGTGCATCCTGTCACGATCAGCTGCTGCTTCTTTGTCTTTACCCTCTGCAGCCCGGGCTCCTGCCAAACATCCAATGTCCCAGTGCTTGGTGGGGTTGAGGCTGCTCCCCATCTGGCATTCCTGCTGAGTAGCTGGGCACCTTCGCCCATAGCTTGGCAGCTCTGCTGGGATGCAGCCACTAAGAGGAACAGGCAGAGGAAAGTTTTCTGATCTTCAAAATGCAGATGGGGAACTTTGCTTTCGCCCCTTCCTCAGCTGCCTCTTCCAGCCTGGGATTCACCAGTGAACAGGAGGTCAACAGGTGATGGGAACATGCAGGAAGTGCCCACATCTTTTCCCTGGTGTCCATTGCACTATGAGAAACCACTGCCTATGGTAGTAGTAGTAAACCTCAGCAGAGTTCTGGTTTTGGCTTTAAGGTCTCATATTTTGATATTTGAATCAACTACCCACCATTTTTTTGCAAGGCTTTTGATGACTGAATGACATTAGGCCTTCAAAAATCACTGGAAATATATTGTCATCATTGTAGTAACTAATGTTTATGCCCCAGTGGACAAAAATTCCACATTTGCCAACTTGTCACTCCAATGATTTTTAATCTGGTTATTACAGGCTCTCTGACACACTATCAATAATCAACACTACATCATCCTTGCCATTTGGTCTGTAGGTTTCTAATGTATAACTGTATCTACAGCATCACTGTGATGTTTTGTCTTTGAGTTAATTATAGCCTACATGCAAGTGAAGCTAATGTTATCTATGGAAACAGTTGCAAAGGAGGAAGAAGGCCATAGTACTCACAATACAGTACTCAGAAATTAGCTGAGGATGGTGAAATATTCCACTCATCTCTTAGGTCCGTAGAAGCTGCGTAGTTGTTATTGCACTGAATAACCAGCCTTAGCAATAATATTGCAATTGAAGTCCCACTGTTACAAAAAATAAATTCATTTTGTGTTTATCACAGTTTTGCATTCACATAATGGTCTATTTCTTTCCTATTAAATTTGCAGACTGAAGCACTTACTGTAAACCCAATGTCATCTGCATGCCAGACTTTATTGCTTTGCAACTTACATGGGCAATTAATTGCCACAGTGGAAACCAATCCTTCATCAGTTTTGTGTCTTTGGGGAGTTGTGTCAATCTTCTGTGTGAAAGAAGTCTAAGCAAGGTAAGTAAAAGGCTACAGAGATTCAGCAGTGTAGTTACACTGATGAGAATTTGTACAAATTAATAGTTAATATTGAACAAATAAAGAGATGCCAAGGAAAGTTGTTAGCAGGTGAAGGCATTAAGATATTAGTGGTACCTGTTCATAAAACCCACCCTGACAGAATTATAAAAGTTTCTGAAAACTGTCTTCTGCAGGTTACCATAGGAAACATATCTGGGAGTGGTTGGGCTTCTGCCCACATCTCTTGTTTCTGTCTTAATGCAGATACTGTGGGAGCAAATCAGTCAGCACTAGTATGAAGTCTGACAAATGGCTTGTGAGTTTGGATGCCTCAAGATGTCCACCTTCATGGGTTGCGGAGGTCTGATTTTGCATAGGATTGTCATTTGATGACTCAGTTTTGGGTAAGACATCCAAAATGATGCCATTCTCCAGATGATGATGCCATCTCAAGATGACCATTCTCTACTTGCTCAGAGGAATCAGATGTGGACTTGTCCTCATAAGATCCACCCAATAAGATCCACCCAATGTCAGTGACACAAAGGTTTACACAGCTGGGAAAGTTGGCTCCTACCACCTTTCCAGGCAGCATTACTCTTCTGCAGTGTGAGGTCTTACAGCTACTGCAGGCTAAGGTGGGTGAGGGAAGGCAGATTTCAGAAGACCACAAGTGGGGAAGCCAAAAAAGCACAGCTGTTCTTACGCTGAACTGAAATATATGTATTCATATTCTTACACTAAAAGCTCTATGCACCCAAGTGATTAATAGCTGAGTGTTGCAGCTATCACACAGATCATATACAATCCTTCTGTATTTCCATGTAGGAATGCAGAATGACAGGCCTTTGGCACTGGCATATGACCTGCAGTCTTGACAGCTGCTGAGTCAGACAGTCCTGAATTGTGCCCAACCAATGAGCCTGTGGTGAGTGCAGCAGAACTTCTGAGGAAGCCAATGGGACATCATTGCCATGTCACAGCACTGCATTTTTTTTGCTTCAGGCTACACATGTTAATATCTTGATAGCATCATTTTGAAGATTACTGTCTGCAGCAGCCCTGGCTCTTTCTGATCACTCAATGAGATGGAAACCTTCTCCATGAGAGAAAATGTGCTGTTATGCGACATCTGAAGTTGACGAGGATTTCCTCTACCACAGCATGTTGTTGGCTGCCAGTAAATGAGACTGTTGGCTGTGTGTCAGAGTATATGACTTTCAGCTCATACAGTGTGATTGTGTCGTGTTGGCATTTACATCATACTCTCCTCTGTTTCTCATGCACCTAAGACCCTGTGCTGGGGATTTTTGTATTTTCCTGCATCCAACCTAGTTAGAGAAATAGCTTTCTAGTTTAAATGGTCAGAAAAAAGAGGCACTTAAATAACAATACCAGTGCTCAGTTTCAAGCAAAACTGCAGAGTACTTACATGTCCTTGGGTGAGAGATTCACACTCCTTTGCTTAATGCTCTGCTTGCAAATCTATGCTTCATATGTTTCCATGCCCAAAGAGAATTATGAGGATGCATATGAGTACTTGGAAACTACTGTCTCAGAATCAAATAAAGAAAACTTTTAGCAGCCCACCTGACATTCAGATGTAATGAGCCTTGTTGCACAGAAACATGTAGATGCATTAAGCTTGTAAGGATTTTCTGATGGGATCAGGCTGGCAGACCCTGTCCTGAATTCTGTTTCCTGCCACAGCAATAGAAGAATTTTTTTTGGCACAAATGCAAGGCTCAGCCCTCCCTGGGACCTCTTTTCCTCCTGTGACTCTGCAGTCATAGTTCTGCACAGACATGTTGTGAATACGTGTCTGAGCTGTCCTGTCCAGATCCTTGTGTAGAACTGTGGTCTACATATTCACATAAAACATTTCTGATCATGCTGATGCCATCTGTCTCATACTCCTGTGGCAGCCAGTTACAGAAGTTACTACTTGCTGAGTGTACTGGTAAAGGTAGGGTTTCCCATGGACAGGATGTTTGGCTTTTCTCCTATCTCACATGGAAGAACTGAGAGGGTTGGTGAACACTTCAGGATCACAACCCAGCTAGGAAATCCTAGTCAACACTCTAATTTTCAGGCTCTTACTTTGACTGGTCTTTCTGCTTCACCAAGACCTGTGGGAACTCCTTCTTAATTTTTCTCTCTTTTTTTAATTTTTTTTTTTTTTTTATTATCAACAGCTTATACTAATGGAAGCACATAATAGAAAGGCTTAGCAACAGTTTCTAGCCAGCTCATTCAGTGTTTTAGCCAGTACAAGAAACACGGTTTCCTCAAAGTTCCAGACTATCCCTTGGGCATAGGTCAAAGATGTCTAACATGTCTCAGAAGCTTTTCTGAGGACTTTTTTTCCAGCCTGATGACATCCTGTTCATTCCTGAAAACACATCCCTTCCTAATCAAACCGTTTTTCTTACAGTCACTGGTCTCCCCCATCATGTAATTCTTGTCAAATGATCTCATCCTTCCTTGTACCTCTGGAGAGCTGGAGCAGGGAAACTGCTTTGCACACCACTATCACAAGAAACTGGAAGTCCACCAAACTCAGCAGGTCTGAAATTTGAAAAGGGCAGCATCTGTGCTCCCTGAGCTCCACTAGGAGGTAGGCTAAGAATCATCAGGTCACCCCTCTTCTTCTCTTTTAATCTGAGCAAATGAAAGGAAACATGAAAGCAAATTTGTCAAGAAACAGTGTGTGAATTCTGCAAGATTTGCAGATACTTGTTCTTCTCACCTCAGTTAATTCACATGAGGAAAACCACCTGAACTCAAAAATGAGGCTTGCCCAATGTGTTGGCATTAGTTCAATGCTGCAAAGTTTTGCCGACTCCACAGTCCTGGTGACACCCGGTGTATATTGCTGCAGTCCAAGCCGGGTTTTCCTGTGTTGTCACATTGTTTTGTATTTGACACAGTTTAAACGTATATTTACACTTATTTTTCTGCTTTGCAAAGAACTCACAGCTATAGCTGTGACTTTCTGACTTGTTTTTGCTGCTACAGGGGTTCCTATGGCTTCCGGTGACATAACCAAATGAGATCAGCATGTCCTTAATATGTGACCTGAATTTATAGGGCTGCTTCAGATTGCCCACAGTGCGACCCTTGCCATGCTTGCTAGCAATCACCTTGTTATTAGCAAGGGAAAGCTGTATTTAAAGTATAATAAATTAGTATGTGTCTGCAGTACCAAACTCATTAGAAGTCTGGAGTGAAAACCTTGCTATGCCTGTTTCAGAATCAAGGATACTCACTTGCAAATGTGATCTTTCCGGTTATGGCAAGAGGTTAAATTTTATTTGCTGATTCATAGCAAAGGTGTCACAACAAGGTATTTCCAAGACATTTGCACTTCTACTAGTGTCCAGGTGACTTAGAGTCACCATAGAGTCAGTTCCAGCTAGACTCACACCTGAGTAAATGTTTTTGGGGGATGAAGGGCATGAGTGTGCTTTAGAGAGTTGTTTTGCTCATGGATGTTGATTCTGTGATATGCCCCCATTCTGTAATAAAAGTAGTGGCATGCTTGTCACAAGCAGCTGTAGCTACAGTAGGAGATGTCTGTAAACTGTAGGAAAAAGCTCTCTGAAATGAGCTCTGCTCCCTCTAAAGAGAGGTGAGAAGGGAAGCAGAAAACATTGAAGAGTTTGCTGTGCATCTCCAAAGTGTGCTTGAAACATTTTATTTTCAGAGTTTTCAGATGTGACCATATCCTGATTTTTTTTGCTTTTTGGTGTATATGAAAGCAATTTATTCAAGAGGTAGTTCTGTTAGGAGTGTTTAGTTTCCGACTGTTCCTAGGATTAGAACCCAATTATTATGGGTTTCAAGGAAATCTCTCCGCTACACGAAGTAACATAGTATAAGATTTTTCAGAGCAATTTCCTTTGTTGTGGATTGAATTCTGCATGTGCAAAATCCTTAGCCATGACAGATTTGCTCATGCCTGCCTGCATCCCAGAGTGCAGCAGCCCAGCCTGTATTAATCAGCCTGATCCTTGACTCACGCACACCTGGTCAGTGGATTCTGCAAACTCTGTCTTCCTCTAGAAGTGTGACTGCACCAGCAACATCTAGATCATGTATTAATAGAAAGCAGTGTCCAGAAATCTGATCCCATGGTTATTTTGGTTATTTTGGTTGGATTAAGATGTGAACATTATACATAATTGCAGAGCAATGCTGTTCTAAAAGCTACTGAATTTTATTAAATTCCTGATTACAAACCAGATGAATAAGGCAGTCAGAGTAGATGAGGAATGAATGAAACCATAGATAGCAGCATCAAGAGCAGAGCTTTTGCAAAGAGCTATGGCAGTATCTTTTAAACTGTCTTCACTGGACTACAAGCAGAGGAATAGCTCTGAAAGTCTAGATGTAATGAAATTTTCACAAAAATCTTCAGCATGCTATTCAATACCTGTACAGCATTGCAAATAAACTTTCATTATATTCAGACTGGGAGGTCTCTCATACAACCCTGAAGGTTCTGGGTGTCCCAAAGGAAATGTCTGCGTGTCCTTGTGTCTCATAGTCAGGCAAAAGGACAAAGGCTAGAGAAGAATGCCAGCTATCAGGGTTGCTCCTGTGGCCTGCCAGGATTTAAATCCATTGGGTTAAAATATATGGGAACTAGTGGTGGCAACTACATGTGCACTGACACATATAGGTGCCAGGGCTGGACAGCAGATGGGGAGGGCAGACGTGCTTTTGTCTCTACCTCTGCACTTGAGTTGGTGGCAGAGCAGTTTACAGCTCCAGAAAAGCAAGTCCCAGCACTGCATAGTGAGTGCTCCCCTATATAAATTGATTGATTTTTGACCTTTTACTAACATGATCACAGCACTGTGCTTCTTAGCACAGGTAGTGAAACCCTTTCTCACCTGCAGAGTCCGTAGAGTCCTGTAGACAGCGTGTTGTGAGCTAAGTGTTGCTCCTCCTTTGCTGTAATAGATACCTATCCTCACCAGTTCAGAGCAGGCTTTGGTCCCTTGTCGCAGTTGAGACGGACTAAGTGACGTGAACAAGCTTGTTTTGTGTATATTGAAAAGATCCGTTTATTGTGATATAGCCTAGACAGTTATACACCTCAGAAGGCCAGCATGTCCCAACACCATTGGTTCAAAGTTATTTTGCTCCTTTATCATTGGTTACAGCTCCAACACTCTCCACTCTGCCCAACATCCTGTCTTGCAGTGGCCAGTGCTCTTAATTTGTTTATTCAACACAACTCTGGGACTCTCCAGCTGCACTTGTCCATCTCAAGGGCGTGCAGAAATGCCTGCCTCCCCCAACAGTCCCTAAACCTGTGTTGCTCTCACACCTCTGACAGTGTGAAACAAACCTAGACATGCATACCTTCTTGTCTCTTCTACAAATTCCAGCAATTATTTTCCCTATTTTTAGTTACTTGTAAATGCTATATATGAGAAGTTTTTTCTTCAAAGCATCCCTAGGTCAATCTCAAACTCACAGCAGGCAGTGCCAGACTTATCAAGGAGGACAAAGCCTTTAATTCTCCTCTACGTCAAAATAGTAGCACCTTGCCATGATACTGGATTGCACAGCAGAAGCAGGGAGAGATGCTAGGGTGCTCAGGTTCGCATTAGGGGAAACAAGGATGAAATTTGCCCTGATGCTATAGAAGCAGCAAGGAAATGCTGGAAAGGCTGGAAACCAGAGAACTACAGGAGGTGGGCAAGACATCTCTGAAAAAATATTGGAAATAGCATAACTGAGTTCACTGGAGTGGGTAGTTGAAATTTCCATTTCACAGGTTTTGGGACATGCAACCTGAAACATGTGAAGCAGTTCAATCAGAGATGCTAAGGATTTTCACAGCAGTTAGCGGCTGCCAGTGATATTTACCATGCACTTTTCCATGAATTCCACTGATCCTTCTCTCTCCCTTCCACAGTAGAGAGTAGAGCTTTTCAGTTAAGGTGAAAATTCCACTCCTTTCTGGGATAATGAAAAAAAACCCACCCAAATTTAGCATACAAACCCACCCTTCCCAAGCAGGCCAGGAACAGGTGGAGAAAAACAGGACTAAAACCCTCCCTGTCTTCTTGCATGGTGTCTCCCCTCCATTGTTCTGCAGTCCCTGATGCTAACAGGAGAACACTACTGGAGCTTCTGCTCCACTGTGGGCCTGTCTTGCCTCAGGGAAATCATGTTCCTCTCAACCAAGGCATCCTGCTCTTTTGAACTGCCATCTCTTGATGGGAAGCAGTCAGTGTGCCACTCACTCTGTGGCCATGACAATACCCCTGCACCCAGATGCTCAGCCTCACCGAGCTTTTCCTTCACTAAACTTTGAATATTGCAATATCAGGCTTCCTTGCTGTGTATGGATGTGCAATGTTTAGAGGCTGTTTGCTACCAGCTATACTTCATGGAGTATGATGCTGTGGAGAAGAGATTTTAAAGCCACTGAGGTCAGGCCTGGAGGACAAACTTCACCTTTATCAGTGGTCACTTGTGGAACAGGGTCCCATGTGAACAAAAAGTCAAAGAAGGCATTTCTCTGAACTTCAGGGAAAGTGAAATACATGGGAAATACAGAAAATACCAAAGCATGACACCATCAGTTCAATTCCTACAGACTTAAGACATCAGCCGGAGCAGGAGGAAACCTCAGGAAAGGCAATGCAGGCGGCAGGGCTTGCAGACAACCTCACCAGGGGCCATGGGCTGCCCCCATCCCTGCCATTTGTCCCCACAGGCAGTCGACTCCTTTGGCAGTGACAGGAGGAAGAAGTCCCTGGCCCAGGCAGGCATCCAGGGAGCCCTGCCTGATTGCAGCCAGAGGCAAAAGTTCATTAAATCAGACTGCGCAGCTGAAAGGTATTTATTCTACTGTCTTTATTTTTTCTTAAGACAGGGAAAATATAGGTCTACAAGATGAACTGCTGTTCTATACTGACAGCATTTGTTGTAGATGACCTCAGCATTTGCTTATTCTGACATCACCTTCAGGAGCAGTATAATTCAGGCTGGTGTCCTGTGAAATGCTCCTTGGGCAAATTTACAAAAGAAATAAAGCGATGTGCCCTTCTGGGCAGTAAACCACAATGTACTTATCTTTCCAAACTGTCTGTAATAGTAATGAGAGAGGTTTGAAGCATTCTTTTTCATCCATTAAAAGGCTCACTGCTTATCATTTCCAGTGCATTAAGAAATGAGGGATTAAACTCTGTGGCCTTCATAGCATTTTCAATAGCCTTTGGGGAAGAAGATTCTGGTGCTGAGGTCTTTAAAGAATTTCAGAGCAATTTCCATCTTGTACAGAATTAAAAGTTGTGTGTCCAACAGTTGTTCTGCAAAAGAGTTGTTGGTTGAAAAAGAAGGTAGAGATGTCTTCATAAAAGTCAGCAATTTCTTTCATTTCTGAAATGAAAGGGAGTGACCTGATCTCTAGGTCTCTCTTTAAATTCCAGGAGTAGCCTTGTTACTTTTTCATAAATCACATCTCCTCTGAAAAATTTCCACCGTTGTATGAGTGAACATTATATCATAAAAGAAATGAGAACGTCAGAAACTGGACCAAACCAATTCATACAGAACAGGAAACATGTTACTTGAACAAGTGTGCTATTTAGCAGAATATCAGCATATATACTATTAAAATGAATGGTCATGCACTTTTTTTATCGAGCACTGAACACAACTCAGCCCTGTACCTGTGTTTCAGACAATGTGAAATCGCTAGTTCAGGTTGATCATGTTAATCACACACTGCCACAATGTTCAACTGAAAAATCAGACTGTCTAGATCCTAAGAGCTGTACCCTGCTAGTATGTCTGTGAGAGCCAAGGGTGCCATACCAATGGCAGTGCCATACCATGCCAGTGCTAGATTGCAGTCATATTTCCTTCACCGTGAGCAAAATGCAGATGCCATTAGCAGAAGCGAAGGAGGAGAGCAGTCCAAGGTATGTCAAGACACCTCTTTTGCAATTATTTTAAATATCTGCAACTAGAAGGGGATAATAATTGAGGTAAAGACCTCTCCAGCCACCATCACCTTATGCTTCATGTCAAGACATGATTCTCTTACTTTCTCTTACAAGAAAAGACCCCTCCTGTTTATTGATCCAGCTTCAAAATGTCTTTTCTCCACAATTGCCTCCAGATTCCAACAAAAACGTATAGGCAACTGAAGCATACCAGGCAATGTCTTTGGTGATGTCTCAAAGACATTGCAAACACTTGACTGCCATCAAACCAGATGACTGGATATGACATTAGAGATAAGAAAGTCGTGGAGTTCCAAAACTTCAATGGTCCTTAAAGCTATTTTCAAGCTTCCAAAGACTTACAGCACTCTACTAAATTATTTTCAATCCTCCTCTAAGTTTGCAAACTTTTTGTGGTTAGGCAAAGCATGCTACCTGAAATATGATTTCTTCAAACAGGAGCCAGGACCCATAGATCAACTTATTCTATACCTGCTACTGCTGTTGCAACATGAAAAAAAGATAATCAGGTTATGGTGAATTCAGAACTGTACAATTATTATTGCTTATGTAGCTCAACGGAGGAATTTTATTAGTGAGCTCCATGTACATACATATTCTGCTTAGATGGTTGTGTTCGAAAGGAAACTGTTTTTACAACTCTATAGCATGTACTCAGAAGTTATTTGCTGCTCAGTATAAGTATAAAAAAGCCCATGTAAAAATTCAAAGGTGAAACTTCTTGAAAATTATCAGCTAAAGCAGCCTATTTATATTCCTGGTATCTTATTTTTTTACTATACTTATTTTTATATTTACTGATTAAGCCACACCTTGAGTACTGTGTCCAGTTCTTCAATTTAAGAAAGATGTTGAGGTGCTGGAGCATGTCCAGAGAAGGGCAACAAGGCCAGTGAGGGGTCTGGAACACAAGACTTGTGAAGAGCAGCTGGAGGAGCTGGGGTTGTTTAGACTGCAGAGGAGGAGGCTCAGGGCCTTATCACTCTCTACAACTGCCTGCAAGGAGGTTGTAGCCAGGTAGGGGTTGATCTCTTCTCCCAGGCAACCAGTGACAAAATGAGAGGACACAGTCGCAAGCTGCACCAGGAGAAGTTTAGGCTGGATGTCAGGAAAAAATTCTTCACAGAAAGAGTGATTGGCCGTTGGAATGGGATGCCCATGGAGGTGATGGAGGCACAGCCCTTGGAAGTGTTTAAAAAAAGACTGGATGTGGGACTTAGGCGCCATGGTTTAGTTGATGAGATGGTGTTAGGTAATAGGCTGGACTTGATGATCTCAAAGGTCTTTTCCAACCTAGTTAATTCTGTGATTCTGTGATTCTGTAATACAGCACTGTGGCATTGGTAACAGGGTAAGAGCTAAAGGCTTTCTGTGTTTTTTATTGAAGTCAGTGAGAGTGATGTTTGAAATGAAGTGGGGTCTTAGGTAAATAAGAGCAGAATTTCACTACGGGGTTTGGGGACACAACACATTTTGCTTTGTGTGGGTCACAGGGAGCCTAGTGGGAACTTGGGGAATAAATGCAAACCTTCATTTCTGTCTGCTCATTTGTGCCACAGCAGGGCACAGACACGGACTCAGTTATCTGAGGGTGACCTCAGCCACAAGATAAGTTGTGAGAGATAGTTTTGGACAGGGAAAGAGGCATGGTTTTAGTCTTGTTAAACAAACAGCCTGTTGTTTTGCCAGTGTCGAATTTGGTGCAGAAAAAATCCACTTCCCACGTAAAGTTGATCTACCAAACAAAGGAACAGCTCTGGTTCTTATCATTCCCACGCAGCACAAAACTTGCCACCTGTGATAAACAAGACTGAGAAAAGCTAAGTTTCAGTTAGTTTCTCTTCTGTCCAGTAAAAGCTAGTTATGAGCTTCCTTCCTATCAAATACAGTTTATAAGCATGAAAATGCAAAGAGGATTCATATTACTTAGATTCTGCTCTGAGATGTTGCAGAAACAAGTAAGGTCAGCACAACCCTTCTTTCTTACCCACATGCTGGCATTATTACCAAACAAGTCACCACAGAAACAAAGGGAATGCTTGCAGGACAGGCTGCTTCTCCTGTTCACTGAAGGAGGAGGTTTGGGACACTTCAAATTACTTGGTTTCAGAGCCACCTTTGCTCTTAGGTGAATGGGGTGCTAGGACAGCAGGACAAGGAATACATCCTCCAGTCTGTTAAACCTTTAGCAATGCTATAGCTTTCCCCAAGCCAAAAATTAAAATCTGATGAGCTTCTCCAAACTGGAACTCCAGAAAAAATTTTGATCTAGGTGAACTGAAACATTTTCCTTTTCTGTCATTGTAAATATTTTCTGTTTGTATTTCAGATATTCTGTGTGTCATACCTTTCTTGCTGCAAGTAATATTGCTGTACAAATGAGACTGTGTTTCAATACAAAAAGGAAAACATATTCTTTTTCACTTGATTCAATTGATGGTAAATGTGCTTTCTAAAGGAGAAAACAGCCTAAAGATCTCTCTTCTGTGCTTTCTCCCTAATGCGTCAGTGAAGGTCATTAATGCTCTGTAGTCCTGCAGGAACATCCAGCTGCTGATCACCACCAAATCCTGCTTCTCTGAAGACCAGAAGTTAATTTCCTGTACTGGATATAAGATCAGTCTATGTCAAGCCATTCATTCCCCAGAATGTGATTGATTATTGTTGTCAAAGAGTCTGGCTTCCTTTCTCTGCAGAGCAAACTTTAAAACAGGTTATTAATTAATTGTAAGTCTGGAACTGGAAATAAGGCACATTTTAGTATGAATTTTCAAATGGATGTCACTTCTTCTTGGCCTTGTAACATTTCTGAATTCTGCAGACATGCCTATGAATAAAGCACCACAGCATACTGTCTTGTGGCAATCACACACAAGGCAGTCAAGCTGAATTGTTGTCCTTAACTGCCAAAAGAATACTTCGGGGACATTTGGTTGCACAGTTTGAATTAGTAGTCCTGGCTCAGATTTGGCTGATGAAGGACAGCTTTCATTTTCCTCATCTCACCTGTCCTCTATGGATTCAAGCTTGAACTACATTTTATTGCTTAACATCTGAAGGGAAGGAATGGGCAATAAGCAGCATTTAAAACTGAGAAGTCTGTGTCTATAGCCCAGGCAAATTACCAGTGGAGAGGCATACAAACAGAAATTAGTCATCTCAACTTGGTTCGTTCCCACATCACTGCTGGTGGAGGTGTAACAATATGACTCTTGCTTCTGAGACAGAGTGAAAAGTTCAAAACTGTCCCACTGGTGTCCTCTGCCAGAAGTCACTCACTGCCTCCATCCTTAGGTGAGCTAACAGACGCAGTCATGGTAATATTCTGCTTTATATGAAGATATTTCTTTTGTGCCTTTGACAGGACAGCAACACTACAATATTGAGTATTCTCTCTAAATTTAGCACAGAAACCTGGAGAATAGTGCTTTACAGCTCTTTGAACTGAGGCAAGTAATGTAATTGAGAATTCACACCAAACTGAATCTGCTGTTGAATTGGAAGGATTGAGTGTTATAAATATCCCCATATGGTGGAGAAGTCAAGTCCACTGTCTTCCATTCTCTATGTTAGAGGTAAATGCAGGAAGTCATAGAGAAAAATGTGATGTCCATGCATATCTAAAGTGTTGTTGAACTGTTTTGTAAAACTGCTTCAAATTCATTAATATAAAGGCATGACATAAGAGAGTGAGAAAAATATTTTTGTCTTTGTTGATAAGATACCCCCTGAGACGCCTAGTTTCTCACAGCATGATGGGTCAACTGTGACCTCCAGCCAAGGTCAAGCTCCCCGTTTACTACCCACTGTTCAAACACATAGAAAGTAACAGCATCTGTTCTGATAAATATACAGTGTGAATAAAAGGCCAATAAAAGACTTAGAATCAGAGCATAATTTTATGGCCAGCTATCTGAGGCACAGAGGAGTTAAGCTACTTGCCCAAGGTCACATTGAAAGCTGGAAGGCGAGGGCTAGTTGCAGTTCTCTGCAGTATACATCCAAATCCTCTGGGGAGGCCCAACAAAGGCAACTGGCCACTTTTGCTAAGTCTACAGTCCCTACTGTAATTTGTGATTCTACATGTGGAAACTATTTATCAAACATATCATTTATAAATACTGGGAACAGTATAGCTTTAGGTGTTTCATGTAGTTGGTTTTGTTTTGCTGGTTTTGTGGTTTTGTTGTTGTTTTGGTCTGTTTTGGTTTGGCTTTGTTTGGGTTTTGTTGGAGGGTTTTTGTATTTTCATTCTGAATTGCATTGCATGCAAGCAATACTCTTGGTTTTGCTTTTAAATCCTGGAGACCCTTAGCAATTCAAAGTCAGGTTTTATTTCTGTAGGTAACTGTGATGAGTTTGGAGTCACCAATGAGCCTCAAGGTCTTCTTACAGTCCTGTGTTTGCCATTATCAACTCACAGCCAGGGCCTTGAAGGTTAGTAGGTGACCTGTAGAGTTGCTGAGTCTCCCAAATCTGCAAAGAGTGCATAGCGCTTCACAAGCCATCCACCTCTTGCTGACATATTAGTACCTTCTGAGTGCAGAGCAATCTGTATTCAGTTTCTTGGGGTCAAATGAAAGAAAAGACTAAGTATGCCATTTTCTATTGAAAAGGGTCAAATATTACGCTGTCCATCACAGAAACAGGTATGAAGACAGAAAATTATCAGTACAGTACTTATCAAGAAGGGTCTTCCCCACCACCCTGTCTACAGGTGACTCCCTGCTCCAGAAAGTCCAGTGGGCTGGCATATCCATGGGGAGGGCAAGCAGGGGTAACCCTACATCACTTATCCCATGTTGCTTCCAAACAAGCTCCCTTCACCCAAAATGGCATTTCTCATTCCTATTTTGCTTCTCACATTTTGCTGTCTGGGTACTAGGACATACCTGCTTCATGTCTTCAGTTTTAGGTAGTGAATATATCTATTGCTTTCCTTACGCCTTTTATTTCTCCCTGGCCTCCCTAGCCCTATCTTCTGATGTCAATTATCTCCTGTATACATTTAAACCTTTATTTTATAAACTCTGCAGGTTTCATTCTTACACAAAATTCTGATATTAAATTTGCACAGCTGTTGTATGCACAGTGCTCATCTTAACAGGGAGGCTTCCTATGGAGCTCTGTCCCAGCACACTGGGAAGAAACTTTTTATGAGAACAGTTCTATTCACTATGAAGGACCATTTCTGAAGCATACCTAAAGCACCCTGATTGCAAACTATACCTGCAAGGTTAATACCCATCTCCCTCCTCACCAAACCTGAAGACCTCCTGTCACAAACGAGTCTGTTTATCAATAGTGCAGCAAAACTTGGCCCAATGATGGCATTCTTGGTAATCTTTTCAAAAATGGCATAAGTTCAAAACCAACACTGTCATGTAGCCCCAAAGGACCTTGGTCTTTTGAGCAGAGGAGTGGCGTGCTAGCCTCTCTCTCTTCTTCATGACGTCTGGTGTCACGAAAGATGCTATCTATATCATAGTCACCTCAGCATTAGCTGGTGGCACCTGGAGAGCCAGGATGAATTCTCCAGGGACAGCAAGTACACACTGAGTAAAAGGAAGGAAGAAACTGTGGTCTTAAATCCCAATCCTAATTAAAAGACTGAACACTGTAATCATGTTACCTATTACTGCTAACAATGGTTACTAGAGGCAGCTGATGTGGAGATTCACATATGATGTGGAAGACGATGAGTAAGAGATAAGAAAATTCCCAGAGCATACAAACAGTAACGCAACAATGAAAATGCATGTATAGAGCAAATTATGCTATCCCAAGGTTAATTGGAAAAATGACTGAAGATATGGAACAAGACACTTAGAGAAGAAAATCATTGAAGACATGCTAAAAGAAGACATGATAATATCAAGAAGCTTTCAATTCTTTACACATTGTTGCACTGAATCTGTAAGAAATGTGTCATGCTTTGTCTTACACCCAGAGAGCAACCATCAGAATAACACCCCAGCAATTTGTCTCCCATCAAATTTATGGTTATATAGATACAATTCCTCATTTACCAAAGAGATTTCACACAGGAACAAACTTACTGAAAAGTCACCTCCTGGGAAAATAGCTTCATGATCACTGGTCTGAGTGTGTACAGGCACAGCAGGCAGCTAAAGGGGTGTTATTCAGAAATATCGTTGATTATTTAAAGCAAATGAGTTTTATGCAATCTTTGTCATTGTGAAACTTTTTATTTTTAGGTAGTGTTCTGATATCTTGTTAAGCATACTTTATTCTGTTGAATTGGGCTATGATTTATTGCACTTGGACAAAATGTCTGATTTCTTTTCACTGATAGCTCTTACACAAGCTCTCACCTCTCCTCCCTCACTAACTGTGAGGTAAACCCTACCTAACTGCAGCATGACAGTGATGTTTGGCTTTGCACAGAGAATGACGTAACTCATTCGTATTATGGAGATTACACTTACCTGTTTAGATGAGACCAGAGAGCACATTTTATTCATTAGAGAGAAAGCAGAGCCCAGGTGTGACATTTCAGTTCTTGCCCGGAGGCATGGTGTGTCTGCTGGCTATTTGCTTCTTGTAAGGTGGATGCTTGCCTGGGGGAAATCCTGCCAAAATTCAGCACCTACAGGTATTCCTCCTCCAGTCCTTTACTCCTTACCAGATCTCAGGCCCCAGCCCTCTCATATCCTGAGGTCCACGTGACTTCACTGTCCTGATGAAGGCAGTGTACACAGAGTGTGCTCCTTGTACCTTGGTACACCTTTTTCCAGGAGCTCCAGATGAGAGTGCTGGTTCTTTCTTTGATAAAACAAAAATTGAAGATTTCAGTTGAAAGTTTAGCAACAAGAATTAGTAAAACAAAATTTAAGTCCCAGTTCTGGCTTAAATTTAAAATGCATTTAACAGTCTATTAAATAATACTTGGCAATTCATTGGCGGGGCTGGACCTTATGGCTGTGTGAGACCACACACTGTTGCTCCTTCATGGTTCCATTGGCAAGTTGCTCCCCAGCCTGACAGCATAATGCCTGTCACAGGAGCTAAAAGGCTGTGATTATCCACCCAGATCAGTAAAGCCAATTTTCAATTTCAATTTTCAGTTTTCAGATTTCAATTCTGAAAGGTAGCCTGCATGGCATAGAGTCCACGACTGATACATAAATGATGCTGATGACAGAGTAACAACATATTTTACACTAGCATGTTGCATCTTCTAACTTGAAAATATTGTGAATTCAGGATGAAGATTTTACAAAAACAGTGAGTGTCTATGTGGAATTCTCCTTTCAAGAAAGCACAAACATTACGATTTTTTTTCCCTTTTACCATATCAAAATCACAAAATTCAACCCACTCTTGTCTGTTTTCCGTAAATCATAAAAATCCCAGCCTAAAACTATTTTTAAAAGCTCCAAGATATTTTACTGTAAACATCCATTTCATTCAAGTAAATGATCACTTTCATCTCTGCAGTGGAGAACAGAGATGCAGCATGCTGGGCTCACCACCTTTTGCAAGCAGCTCTGGGTGTGCCTGCAGAGAGTCAAGCAGCTGCTGCCATCAAATGTTTCCGATTTCCTGCAACAAGTGACAAGGGAAGCTCCTGAGTGCTGGCCATGACTTGCGAGTATCCCTTTCTCATTGTTGCTCAAGTTTTCCTTCCCTTTCCCTTTGCCTTTCCCTTCCCCATCCCCTTTCCCCTTTCTTTCGTCTTTTTCAGTGTCCTTTCCTTACGAATAAATGGATTTATTTAATAAGCACTGAATTTAGGGAATCTGTTGCAGCCCTCTCAAAGAGGCTGAAGCCCTGACATACAGAGGCATCAATAAGACCTAATTCATCTTCAATGACCAAGGTACACTACTCTTTAGAAAAGAAGTGACAGTCTAAATTTAGCTGAATTCTACAGAAAAAGTCATCTGAAGAGACTTCTTAAATGGTGCAAACACGTTTTCTGGACTGTGTGAAATCTTACTGACATGTCTGGGGAGAAAGAAACCACTAATATGAGTTTCTGAATGTGAAACATTAATGAAATTACATTTCATTCAGAAAGATGCCAACACAAGAGTTTCAAATGAAAGTGGCTTTCTTTCTTTCTGCCCTGAAAACATTTCAGGTGGACTTATAAACTTGATGTGTGCATTTATTCAGCAAAAGTTTGTCTATGTGTGCATACACACCCACCTGCTGAAATCAGTACCTGACAGCCTTTTGTTTTTGACTGGACACAGAGCAATTACGATGTGCTCACATCTGGCATGCGGGTCCAGGCAGCTGACATGACATCCACATTCTGCTAGAACGAGGAATGAAGGAAGTGGTTTTTCTGTCTTGAGGAATTATTTTTTGGGGGAGGCTTTTATCCACTGGGATTGTGTGCACATTCTGTAAAACCTAGCATGAATTTGTACCTGAAAAATACTGTCAAATGTTTTGTATCTTAGTGTTGGTGCTTAGATTTTCCATAAACACAAATACCATGATTACCTCTCATTTGAATAATACCTGTACATCAGTCAGGGCTGCTGTTTTTGCCAAGCAAACACAAATGTCCATCAACAATGCACAGGAATTGCAGAATTATCATAGAAATCTTCATGAGCTCTTGTTGAAGATAATGATACACCACAATCTTTTCCTATCATGTGTGCCATGTTAGTTGGAGAGATGCTGAGACTTTGCATAGTTGTAAGCGTGTCCAATGCCAATGCATGCATGAGATAGCCTAGTTCTGACTGAGAGCAGCAGCCTCCTGCATCTTCATTAGCCCTGTGACTATGCATTTCAAATCTCCCTCTGAATTGCTTCCCAATCTCCCTCTCCTCCAAGGCTTCCAGTTTCTGCAATTGAAGTAATTCATCAGTTGGGGATCATTCACTTGTAAAAATATATCATCAATACCTTGTCATACCAAATCTTTTAAAACAATTGTAGGTAGCATTTTTGCTTCAACTATGACTTGTAATTCCCACGCCTTTGAAATTTGGACTCTCTGGAGCACTGCGTGGCTGAAGAATTTTGCCTTTCAGAAGTCTTGTCAACGCATGCTCCACAATGATTTAAAAATACAACAGAAAGACAGCTGTGAATGGCTTTATCTGTGTTCCTTGCAAGTCTTAGAGGACTGTGTACATTCCCACACTCCTAATCACTTCTGTAAAAGCTGTTTGTTGTCTTTGTCCTGTGTCTGGTAAACTCTGGGAAGAAAGTAAGTTACAGCAGCAGAAAACATGCTTGTCAGCAAGTATTGCTTGCATGAAAATAACTCTTAATCCTGCTAAATAAATTCCATTCTCTCAGATTTTTCCTACTGTGCTTTAGTGGGCACTAAATGATGAAGGCTCATCACGTACTGGGTGTTATGGTCTGTGCACCATGGGGAGTTGTGAACTCCTTTTCCATGCCTCTGGGTGAGCCTGCACTCAGGGTGCTGTGCAAGGAGTTTGGCCTCCTGTTCAAAAGGGATGACAGGAACCTGTGAGCATCTAGCAGAGACTCACTGAGATTTCAGGTCCTCAGAGAAAAGACTGAAGGAACTGAGTCGGCTTGATCTGCAAAGAGAAAGCTACAGTACATTCTAAGAGTTGCCTGCAGTTGTGCAAGGGGTGACTCCCAAGGTGGTGGGGTTGAGACCATCTAGATAGCAGCAGCTGGTGAGGTGAAGCCGCAGCATTGTAGCTTACAAGTTCAGAACAGCTGTCCTACTCCCTCAGAGGTGGTGCAGCACCCTACAAAAGGCTAGGCAAAGCCCCAGAAGCCTGTCAGAGAAACAGAGAAAGTCCTGCCTCAAATGGGAGGTCAGAGGAAAGATCAGCCAACAGTTCTGTGGCTCTCTATTTGAACCTATAAACCACAGTGTTCCAGACCTTAAATGCACCAGATATTTCACTTTCTTATTTGAAAGTTAATTCACACATGTTTTCTGCTTAAATTCATGGATGTTTTCTACAGTCCTCAGTGCAGAAGGACTGATCCTTCTGTCCCTTCCCAGAACTGCGTGTATTCCAATTCCTTGACAGAGAGGTTTCTTGGGGGTGAGGTTTGCTGTCCATTCAAGGCTCACCCTTTCTCCCTGATTTATCAGCTCATAGTTGTGGTGCTAGATTTTAACATTTTGAACTCAGCTGAAGACAAATCAAGTTCAGTGCAAGTGCAATAAGATACCTGCAGCAGCTAGATGGCTCAGCAGCAGAATTCTGAGAGTTGTGATACAAGAGTGATGGGCCTGAATTTCTATAGCAGGTGTGAATCTTTTGTGTGTACTCAGTAAGGATAGAGGATGGTACATGTGATGAAATTTACAAGCAAGATCACACTGACTCACAGGTGGAAATACCACAAATATGAGTACAGAAAGAGTATCTAAATGTCTATTTATACCCATCTATTTATCTGTCAATCATCTAACCATAATATGTTCGTGGCAACACCAGAATTACATCTGAAATCAGCCCACTTAATGCCTGCACCTTGACTGCTAAAAATCACTCTCACTTCAATCAATCAGCTTTTGCAACTACCACTGGCATAAACCGCTTAATGAAGAAGACATGCCACGGTAGTTATTCATGTGTGAATTTCTCCATCTGGCTCTTTGTTAATTTATTTTCCTAATTTTTATGGCTTTTTGTTTTTTGTACGGGAGAGACCTCTGTGAAGATATGTTAGCTATGCTTACATTAGAGAGAGAAAAAAAGAAGTAATCACCCATGGACAATATTTCAGTTTCTGCTGTAAAAAGGGATTAATGCAATTACACTGAATATATGGAATACAAGAATAGGGGCCAGGGTCAGTGACAGGAACAAAATGATGGGAGATGTTCTCTCATTAGCATAGCAGGGGTGAGAGAGAGGAGAAAAACCTACACAGACATAGTAAGTAAAAAGCACCTCATCAGGGAAGTGTTTGGATCTGACTTACCTTTAAGATTGTCACTGTGTAAGCTTCTAAATTCACTTATAATCACTTAAGAATCTCCCATCTTTCTTAGCTTCTATTTTGTGTCACTTTTCAGTTACCTCCTGAACTAATATTGTTGTTTGCTGGCCTTCTTGCCAGTGTTTCCAGTCTATAACTTCTTTATCATAATTTCTTTTCTTAGCAATTGTTATTAAACACAAAGGTTTCAAATTAGATCCACATAACCTATTGACTTCCATCCTTTCCAGTAGCAGTAAATTCAATACAGTACTTTTTCTCTAGGACTTAAAATCTACAAGTATCTCACAACTGAAGGTAACAATAACCCTTCATGACTTATATCCATGTATTTTTCACACATAACATGTGAATTTTTGCAACTCCACCTGCATTACTTGTAACTGTCATCACAGATTTTAGCCAATTTGTCAGGAAATTCCAGAAGACAGGAAAAATGTCCTTTTTTCCATACTTTATCTCTGCTCACTTCTCTTGTCTTTTCCCTCATTGTTATTAGCTCTGACACAAAGTATTAGAAAATTCTAGACTGCTGCTTAGAACTCACACTTTTCTCAGAAAAATCATCCTACTACCTTTCACAGACTAACACATGGATTCACAGCATCAGGCTTTTGTTACAAAATTTACTGCAACGACTTTTTCCTAAATAAGAAATATCCCAGAAGTGTCATAAAAACACATTAGATTTAACCTTGCTTTTATTTGAAGCTATTCTCTATCAATCAGATCATTTTCTCCAGCTTTAGGTTACACTTCTTGTCCACCCTTACCTTCAGAGCAGGAGTCAGCACACTCTTTACAGGATTGTAATGTGACACCTGCATTTTCTGCGTAGCATGTGCCCTTAAGCTGGAATTTCAATACGGGCAAAAAACACTGTCTCAGTTGAGCAGTGTGGAAAAAACTCCCTTACTTTTTAAGTGCATGGCTATTTTAGCTCTGGCTGCTGTCACTAAAATGATCCAGCAAATGTGTCTCTAAAAATATGGAGATTATTTTTCAGCTATAAATATATGCTTTGAGAAATGAATACAAACCTCAGAGAGATTTCAACAGTCGCAGACACATGTAATGACTTGCCTATGGTATATGTAAACCACCTTGCATTTAGAGCAAGCAGTAACAATGTGCAGCTGGATGATGGATAACCACTGATGAGCTCCATGCTCAGCCCTTTTGCTTAGCATCGTTTGCCTGTGTATCTGACCTGAGTCTTTTGAATAAAATAGAACTACAAGCTTCCAGTCAAAGATGGCTAGTTACCCAGCTGGTGAGCTGGTGAGGGTTAACTTCACCAGGCCAACAGGTTTGAGCCCAGCCTTGCAAAAACTACATGAAAGTCTGGGGGAAGCACAAGGCCAGTGCTTGTCCCCTGCTCTGTGACATGTCCTTTACAGAAAAGGACAAATAAATCAATGAATCACAACCTGAACTGTATTTGTCATCTCTGCTGTGGTTTAGAAATATGCACAAACTTTCATAAATATGTATCTCCAAGGTAATAAGCAGTGTTATCTCTTGAGCATGACACAGACCGCAAATGGAAGCTTAGTATCTGTTCATTTCCTTTTTATTTCTCTAACAACAACAAAACTGCTGAGGAACTAATAATGCTCTTCATTATAGGAATTGAAATAACTGAAATTTAAAAAATGCCAATGGTCTGCTATTTTTACACAAAAACAAAGATGTGCCAAGAAACTCCTGAAAATGCATGTGGGATTTTGCTAATATTTGTTGATTTATGTAGAAAGCACTGAAATGACAGGGCCTTAAAAATGCCTCAAATCAATACCACGCTTGGTTTGCTGAAGCTCACAAAGGATGCTGGGGCTAGAAATCAGGAGATGCTGACTCCTCTGTATGTTGCTAAACTGTTAGCTCATGTCTTCATATTATCATCAGTAGTATTTTTAGAAATGCTCCATGTTACTCTTTTCACTTGTCAATTCAAATACATTTATTTTCTCTTGACCTATTGGCTGAACAATAGTTATTGGTTTCACCTTTTACAGAAAAAGTGACTGACTTGTGGAGATACTACAGCTTTCCTCTTGATGTCTCCTAACTGTAAACTAATGGCAGGCTACCATAAAAACAGCATCTGCTGTCCTTTTCCCTGATTATCATTGTTTCTTAATCCTTAACTTTTACTGGGCCAATTAATTTTCTGTGTCTTGTCTGGTGGCAGCTGCAAGTGATGGGACACAAGATGAGACAAAGAATTGGTCTAACCTGGTACAGCACTTCCTATATAATATCTTCTTGAAATTCTTTATCTGCTTTGTTTTGATGCTATCTCAGCAGAAAATGTGTTTTCCAGGGAGAAAGATTCTGTTTCAAAGAATAAGACAGTTTCAAAGGACAAAAGTAAATAATAGCTGAAAACTTGATAAAATGTTTAGAATTTATTCTTTACACATTTTTGCTCGATATCAAGGAGATGCTTTGTAACCCAGTTGAGCAGGCTGTCATTGTGAAAGGCCTCATTGCCTGCTCATCATGTTGGAGGTTTCTCAGTTCCTAAGTACTCGTGTTTTAAAAGCCTATTAAAAACTGTTCTAACACTTAGTAGGAAAAGTTTCTGCACAAAAGACTGTAGTTTGCTTCAATGGGAAATGGAAACAAACAATTTTCCCTTTAAAGAGCTGTTACAATGTACATATCTTTTTTCTACATGCACAGTACTAGACTGCTGCTGGCTGCACTGTCCCTCAGACATACAAGTATAAAACATAATAAGCATTACACCAAAAGTTGCACATACTGTAAAATATAGTGTCTGTATTTTTCTTTAAAAAATTGAACCTACAGGACAGACAGTCAAGAATTTTGTGTGGACTGTAAAAGAGAAAAGATAGAAATCTGCCAAAGGGGAAAATCCTGTATTGCTCATGGAATCAAAGCTTTTTCTTGAATCCATAACAGACAGAGAAAGTAGGGCTCTAACTGCTGTTACACAAGGGTGAAGAGAGTTTACTATAAAAAGCACTAATGAATCTATCAAAGATGCAGCCTCGTAGAGTCAGATCATGCTACCTTTGTGGCAATGAGCACAGCTCAGGATCTCACATGAATTGCAGTTACAGAAAAGCAGCTGTGGATACGTATAAAATGTAACTTGCTAGTTTTAGCTAAAACTCTCTCAGATTTATAGAACAAGAGACAAGAGGCAGGATCAAATAGTCTTATCCTCGTCAACGTGTTGTCTACTGGCCTGGTTCAAGAAGACTGCAATTTTCCTTTGGGAAAATTCCTAAGGGAGGGTAAGAATGGAAAACAACACCTGCTTCATCACGGGGACAGGCAAGGCAATCCCTGTGGAGTACAGCCTGCAATTAAAAGCCTCTGTGACTGGAGAAGGGGAACCAAAATTGCACTATTATGTGCCTCCTGTCATCTGTCTATACAGAGTACTCTGCTTTCACAGATTACAAGAAACAGGGCCACCCATCTTTTAGTGGCTGAAGGATACTGCATGGCTTTTAGCTTCAGGGATGCAAACAGTTAGGTTGTTGATTTTCAAGCATGTGGGGTAGGCTCTGGAGGGAATCTATCCTGTACTGACACTAGCAGAGGTCACTTGAGCAGGCATGGATCCGACCTAAGAGCCCAAACCTCCTGGGATTTACTCCAGTGAGGTTGTCTGTGGACAAGTCTTCTGCAAACACCATCTGGGTTTGAATGTGCAGATCAATGACAAAAATCTTGGTGGTGGAGGACAAAATTCACTGCTACTGTGAGAGCTGGTAGCCAACTGACCAAAAAGCATGAGGCTATAGTCTGGTCACTGAGATTTATGGTCTTAACATGATGCACTTCTGAACCAAACACAGGTAGCTGCCAATTGCAAAAGGACGGTGAAATGCTCTCCTTCCTAATGAAGCCATCATTTTCTTCTGATAATATTTTGCGAGAATTAATGGTTGTTTTCTAGACAAGTCTCTAGTGCAGTTAACTGCTCTTTTGGGAGCTGTGCAGAACATTTTGTTATTCTATTTAATGACTGAATCCTGATGGTGTTTCACGTTTACATGCATGCAGCCTTTGCTCTGAAGAGCTAATGGTTTACACAGGCAGAGTGCAAACAATTAGCTTTTCTAGTGAAGTAGGACATTCAGCTATAATGTTTCCCAGGTATGTTGGGTGACCAGATTTGTAAACCAGGTAACTGCTACAGTCTTCTGATTATCTACAATATTAGTTTTTCTTTAGTTGTAAATCCCTGTTTCCCCTTTTGTTGTTTTTTTAAACATTATCTTTTTTTCTAGCATAAAACCTTTTTTTTTTTTCCTTGTGATTTTATATTTTACAGCACTGGATAATTTCTAATTTCTTATCCTAGGCGTTGACTATACTTTCCTTTTTTATGTATTTCCATGAATTTTTTATGTTAGGTTTTTGGAAGCTCTCTGCTAAATTTTCACCTTTTCCAAAAACCCCTTCTGGGAAGACTGGAAACACTCCAGTTCCTTGAAGGAATGTGGCTTTTTCCAACAGGCATCTACCTACTCCTGGTGGCCACAAAACAGGGACAAGTTGTGCTCTAGAGTTTGCATACTGGAACCTTCATCACATTCCATATTACTAATAGGTGTGGGGAAAAGAGAAAAATTGGGAAGATGGACAGTGATAATGGACAGTGATAATGGACAATGATAATGAACAGGAGGAGGCCCGATGAAGGAAAGCTCATAGGTGATAATGACTGGTATTATTAGAGAATGAATGAAGGAAGCAGAAAGAAATGAAGAGCAACAGGAGATGGTCTGATATCTTTCCAGCAGGTGGGTGTCTGAAGTGATGCTACTGTTGCCAGTGGGCAAAGAGGACCTAAGGGACCATGGCAGCAGCTGCTGGCCCTGGGGCAGGGGGCCTCGAGGAAGGAGAAAAATGGCTGAGCCATGCAATGCCCCTGGCCCAAGCTCTCAGCAGGGAGGGTTCTCTTTCCCACACTTTGTACTGACTTTGTATTCTTTCTTTAGGGCTTGCTGGTTTTGTCTTTCTCCTGGTGGCATTTCTGTTTACTGTCTGCGCTGGTTGCTGGCTGGTTGGTCATTGTGCCTCTTCTTGTGGTACACAGAGGCTAACAGCTTGCTCCAGGGATGTCCATCTCTCTCCAGGCTGGTTCCTGGCACTGTCAAGAATGGAGACTGAGCAGGCTGTCCTCTGGAAGCACTGTATGTGCCCAGCCCCTGTCATAGCCTTTTACAGTCACTTGAACCGGTCTCTCTTGGAGAAACATGTGTTACTTGGTCCTAGAAGTGAGATCTGTAGCTGCTATTGTTATGGTTTGTAACTAGGGCATAGGAATTAACTGAGTTATTCCTATCTCAAGAGCTTAACTTCTGACATATCTTTAAAGAAAAACAGGGAGTTTTGATATAAAACATTGAGGTGAGAATATTGGCCTACAAAATTGTTGTATTGGTTACTGTGTTTTAAACAGCAGGGTGTTGAGTATTATGAATTCAGATGGCTTTCTGCTTCTAGCCATTTGATCTTGTTAAGCCCCTGCCTACTGAAGACCTTTGTGCTAGTAGTAATCAGCTGCCCATGCAGCTACTCCTGGACAGGGAGCAAGTCACCTCTTAACCTTTCCTTGGCTAAATTTACTAGACTGTACGTCTTTGTTAAACAGCTTTTCCTGAATTTCTTTTCATTCCCTTTGTTTTCCTCTGAGCTCTTTTCAATGCTGCAATGTGTCCACCAAAGTGGTTCATAGCAGAGGTGTGGGATTCCATAGTGGTTGCACAAATGCCACATGGGGTAACACATCCCTACTTCATCTGCTCGTAGTTCTGTGGTTATTACTAGGGTTTTTAGGCATGCTGTCAGTGCAGGGTTAGTGAGTTAACCTGCTTGACTCTGAAGCATTTTGTGTCCTGGGTTACTAAACTATGACTGTATTTACGTGCCTTATAGTATTCACTGCAATATGTATATCCATAGACATAATGCAATGTGTTAGCATGAAGTTGTCTTACCATGGGATACAGATCTGGCAGTAGTCGTGAACCAATCTATACACTAGTCTACCAGTTCTCATCTTCAAACTTTTCCAGCTGTATGTTTGTCATCTAAATGAAAATACATCAAATAGCACTGGACTGTGCACAGATTTCTTTGGCCCATCAGAAATGCCTGCATTTATCATCTGTCTTTGTAACTTTGAGATCTAGCAGCAGGCAGACATCTCATTATGAATTTGTCAAGCTGATACACAAAGGTATCTACTGGCTAAGTTTATACTAGTGGATAGGTTTTATCCAGTGTCTCATTCAAAACTGGCCTGAAAACTCTGCTGAAGTAATGCGTGGCAGAGATTGATGATCAATGTACTTCATAATTCATTCCAGACTTCAAACTATGGCCGGTCCCCTATGGTTGATTAACAGTAATTTTCCAGGAGTTAAACTATGAAGTGTGCTATGAAAGCATGATAACAAAAAAAAAAAAAAAAGTATCAAAAAAAGCCATTTCTGGTTTTGGTAACAGCAGAGTAAGAGCTGTGGTAGCTCTAAAGAAGGCCTGAAGATAGAAATACAAGCTTACTGTAAATACAAGATAGAAATACAAACTCTGTGCAGGACAGAGACACAGTTTAGGCCAATGGGTCGGATAACCTACTGATCTGATCTCTTTGCCCAGCTGCTGTGACTGCTGCCATCCAGGTAGCTGGGACCAACAGCAGTAGTTAGCTTTGTCCCTGCTGCCCTCCAGCCCCACGATGTGAGCATGAAGCACCCAGGACGGCCCCGGGGACGCTTTTCCCTCTGCCTGCTGCTTTCTGCACCAGGCACAGAGGATGCAGAGGGCAGTCTGCAACTTTAAGAGAAAGTGAAGGCTTGGCAGCTCTGGCAGACCTAAGCAGATAAAAGCCTGCTTTGAGGCAAGAAGGGCATCTGGCATTCAGGATTTTCAGGACAGAGAGGGACTGGGACAGATGAACAGGTAGCAATATACAAAGTGACAGTACCACCTGAGGATAAGCAAGGATGCCTGAGCCTGTGTGGTGGAGCAGGAGGACACGGGGCTGAGGGAGCAGACTGGGGTTGTGGAACAAGTTGTTTTGATCTGGAGGTTGTGCTGAAGGAGTGGAAAACATCCAGAGCATCTCATGAAATAATCCCACCTCTGAATACGTCATTCCTTATTCATGCAAATGTGCTAGTAAACACTTGACAAAAAAAGAGGCTTTCACTGTGGGAAAAGGGAGCACATCACAAACTTCAGATAAAGGTCTTCTACTCCTTTCAGTGGGGAGAAGTAAAAGAAAAGCTAGACCTGGGAACTGAGAGGTGAGCATTTGAACAAAGGGGAAATTCAGTGGGTTTGTGCCATTGAATGATTTATAACTTCTCAGCTCTGTTGTGGGAAAGATAATAAAATACAGATAGGTCACCATGGATTACAGGTAAATGATCACTGGGAAGTTACATGTACTACTTTTTTCTTAATGTACTTACTGAGAACTTCACTTACTCAGGGTATTCTGCATGTATCAGTGCTTTTTGTGAGTTTTTACTTTTCTTGTGACAGCTCAATTTTCCACAAAGCCAAGGCTTTTTTTTTTCTCTGTAGAAATTTTGTTTTTAATTACTGGCCATTAAACTGGGACCTGCTGGATTTTATGCATATGATCTCTTCACCTGTCTTTGCATGAGCTGTGGATTGACTGCTATTTTTGTCCTCAGTTTTATGAAAGCTATTTTGCACCGTCAGTTCTTCCACAGTGATAAGAACTCAGTCTGAAATGACTGAATTTACCACTTGTGGAAATGAATTTCCAAACAAACCCTTATATATTGTAGTCCATTCAATGGTGAAAAAGCAAACCTGAAGAAATACCAGTATTTTTTAATGAAAACCAAAACCACATACTCACACAAACCAAAGCCCAGCTATTTATTGTAGAGAGTTTTCCAAAGGCAGAAAAAAATACAAATGTCTTATTAAAAGATATTCTGTATCTCAGAGGCAACATAACTCTATGATGTGGCAGTTTCTGTAGTGACTACTCACTTTCCTTTGAAAGTTCACTAAGCAGACAAAACCAGAGCAACTGGCTGTGGTGTTGTGTAATTATTTCCCCTCTTCTTCCCCTCAAAATACTGAATACACAGATTTTCTACCCTCAAATGGAAATGCCCCTCCTTGAAAAGGGCCTTTGTTGCATGAGAGAAAGGAGGGGGAGGTGTCAGAAACAGCTCAGCGGTAGTGCGGAGTGCAGAAAATTAGTCATCTAGCTGAACCGGCTTCTGGCTTGTGGTCTGGCATCTGGCTGGCTCCAGCGGGACCTTCTGTGGGATTGCTGCCTGTCAAGCATGCCATCCCTGCCCATGAGGCATCACAGCCGTCTCAGTCTCTTTGTTTTTGGAGGTGTATCACCGAGCAGAATAATGTAAAGAACATTAACAGAAGCACAGTGTTACACTTGGACTTCCTGAAAACCTCTGGACTGTGCCGTGGAGTGGCACAGAGCACACCTACAGACCTTGCCCTACTTTTATTTGATAGGCATTTAATAGCAACACTTTTCTGCTTTGCAATATGGGCACTTTTATGGTACAGCACTGAGTGAAATCACACGCTTGACTCCTGCTGTAAGTTTTCGGCTGACTTGTATGAATGCCTGACTGAGCACTAATTCCTGGGGAACAGAGAATCAGAGACAGGTTCAGCAGAAGTTTAATTTTTTTCCCCTCATAAATGCTTCTACTATGCTAGTAGTGTTCTCTTCGACATTGCCACTCAACACTTTGACACCTGCCAGACAAGCCCCTGTGGCTGATTGACAAGAAGGGAATATAAGCACTTTAGTTTTGAGGAAGAAAAAAAAATGAAACCACTTGGTGTCTGAAGAAATACGACTCATTGACAGTGCAGACTGCAGTAACATTGAATTTAACCTTACCTCTAAAGCCATGCTGTTCCAAATATGGCCCAACTAATTCTGAGTAAATAATTCAGTGATGCATGATTTATTTGATTTGTTTCAATGGCCCTTCTTCTTACAGAATGGTAGTGAGACAATCCTGATTTCCCGTCCTTGACTTTATCAGTAAACTCAGTTCTTCCTGAATTATGGATTAATGGCAAATGTTTTGCTGTGCGAATTCAGTACTTAAGACTGAGACATGTTGACTAGAACATCAATCAGATGGCTCTGCTCTGTTGTGTTTAGGGTTGCATGCCTTTTCTGGACGGACGTAGCTTGTGATAAAAAGTTTGAGAGATGCTTATGTGTGGAAAATGGTGTTTAGGGTATCAAACCTGTGAATTTGAAATTTTCTCTCCATGACTATGATAACAATAAAGTGAAATCAACACCAACAATCATAAGAAATTAGCACAAAACCAAAGAGTGTATACCAAGAAATAGTCAGAGCAAAACAAGTCCCTACTTTTGCTAGTGGTACTTCAAAAAAAAGTTGGCACACTGATTGTGAAATGTTCTCGTGGTAATTAGTTTTATTGTTGCTGAATGATATTCAGGTACTAAAATGGAGTACCATTATAATCTGACTTTGGAAGGAAAATCCTGGTTTTGATGTATTAATATTCTAATACAGAGAGAGACAAAAGCTCTGAAAAGTAAAAAGGATTATTGCGGGTGAGCTTTTGGCAAGAGAAGCATCACCAAAATTTTTGTTGTTCTTAACATACAATGAACTTGGAAAACGTCTTAATTAAAAGAAAAAAAGTGTGCTGTCAAATCTTATCTGCCTTTTAATTGAGGAGACTGAGTTGTGAATGATTTTACGATCTCAGTAATTCATCTTCAGTTTGATGCAGTATTTTGCTTCTGCACCTGTGACAAATCCAGGGCTTTTTAGACACACTTCATAAAGAAACACCATAAATTAACGTGATGCTCACACATAAATACTGAAGAATGGGTGACAAATTGGTAAAAATGATGGTTGCAGCAGTGCTCCAGAAATTAGGAAACGTGATTTTGCCACATCCGACTATGCCACGGAGTTTCTCTGAGACCTTGGACAGACCCTTGAAGCTGAGTCAACATGAAGCAGTCTGTGGTGCAGTCTGAGCTGCAATACTCTTCACTGATGTTGCCATCCATAGGGCAGGGTCCAACATTAGTCTGACATAAGATGATTTCTTCTTGAATGGCTTACTGCCTTCTTAGAGGGGAAGATGCATTATGGGTATGAACAACAGTGTTCACGGCTGGAATTCTTAGTATTTTTAAGAGCTGACCTAATTTTCTTCTTTGGGATCAGAATCAAGGTAATGCAAGCTGGCTTTGAAAATCTAGCCTTTGAATATTACTGGTAGCATCAACTGGTTTGTTTGCAAGAGCAACAGAAAATGTCATCCACATTATTTCTGTGATTTTTATATTGTCATTGTAAGGTTGTTGGAAGAACAGAGATAAATAATTTCATAACAAAGTTTGTTGGTTCACTACCTGCTAGGATGTGTTTACAAATTGTAAATGGATATGCTAACAAAAAATTCTGCCATATGATTTATTATATTTCACCTCAGCTTTACTTTACTTGAGCACAGATGCGTTTGTGATATTTACATGCAGGCTGGAGAGGAGCTTGGAGAAACCTTGCATTTTTTTCAAGATGTGTATTCAGGCTTTTGTGTGGAACAGCATGTTTGTATCAGAGATCACCTTCCTGATACATATCAAGTCTTCTCAGGAGACATGAGGAGTGACAGACCTTGCTGCTGTGACTCATATGACAGCTCTGTAACCCCATGATTTCTGCAACCTGGGAGTGAGCTGCCACTTCAGCATTTTCTGCACTTGTAAGGAGTTGGGTTTCCTGGCTTCCTTCCACACAGGTCTCAGCCTGAGCCCTTCTCACTCAGTGAAGTGCTCTGTCATCCACCAGGCCCAGGCAAACAGTAGACTGGGTTAGTTTTTCTCTTGCTATTTGACCCTGGCTATGCAGGTGACAAACGTATTTATATATTTCTAATGTGTAAGGGAAGAGCATTTCCCAAGGTGTCATAGTTACAAGAGCTGGGACTGGCCCATCAGTATGAGGTTATAACAAAACACTGTATATTCTATGCCCTCTATATCATTCCTGGTGGGCTGTTAATGATAAATCATTGGCAACAGCTGCCCAGAGCACACTGCACACCCCAGGCCACCACAGATAAGAAAAGAGATCCAGGGAGACATTAACACCTTCACACCCAGCTGGAGGGGTCCTCCCTGTCAATGGGCCCAGCTGCACTAACACAATAGGCACTTACAATGGGCCACATCATCAAAGGATCCAAAATATCCCAGGACTCACAGATATAAAACAACCATTGTGAACTCCCTGCCCTGGGGGAGGTACTGGGGATATGTAATCCTTGGAGTTTGAGACTGGGGAACCTCCTCACTGGACCCATAGATAGAACAGAACTCCAGCAGGATTTCTCCACTCTGGAGGAGACTGCTACCACTTCTCCAACAGAACTCCTGTCTTCCAGAGGACCATCATCCTGACTACCAGGTTTTTCCTTTCCTTCTGCTCTGCACCCAGGGGCACCACACAGTGGTGGGGCAGGAGTTCACGAGCACCATGCTGTTCCTGTCCCAGGGAGGCTGGGGTGTACGTTGTTCTTGGGTCAAAGCAGTTTTGTTATCTTGTGTCATTGTATGTATTGTGATCTTTTTAGTAAAATTGTAGCTCTGACTTATGGTCTCTCCAAATTGGGTTCATTTCCCCGCTGGTTTACTTCTAAACGAGGACACAAGGACTAGGGTCTGCTTCATTCCACCTCAGGATAATGACTCTTCTGTTACATTTTCACAACTTTTATGCTTTATTTTGCACATACAAATGCTTGCTTTCAATGAAAGCTCAGTTATTTCCCTGTTGTGGAATTGAGTTTTGAATCACAAGCAAGGTTTTGTCATCATCTGAAATCAGAAGAAAGGAAAAGGGTAATAGGATTTTTCAACTTACTAAATGCATCTTTACAGGTTGCCCTGCAAAGATATGCCCTTTCACAGGGGGTAATAATTTTGAAGTGACCTTCCAAGAAGATCAGATGCGATGCAAAACAGGCAGTTCTTGCTTCAGCTGGTGGCAGATGAAGGCTGTATACACTGTCTTGACTGATGTATATCTTGCAGTTGGGAGAAGGATTCATTATAAGAGCACTTTCCTGAGGTGCAGGTGAGGCCCCTATGGGGTAATTGCTATGCCATGTTGTGGGTCACAAGTAGGAATGTGGGGCCTGAGGGTCACCAAATGATAAACTGATAAGAGACAGGAGGCATATCCACTCGTATGAAAGCTCCCACCTCATATTTTCCTCCTCTGGACACTCTCTAACAGCTTAATATCCTATATTGCAGTGCCCAAAATTGTACACAATATGCAAGGAGAAGCCACACCAATGCAAAGCAGAGTGGGAAAATCCCCTCCCTCAGCCGGCTGGCGATGCTTTGCCTGATGCCTCCCAGGACACAGTTGTCTCTTCTGGCTGCCAGGGCACTGCTGACTCAGATTCAACTTGCCATCTGCCAGGATTCACAGGTCCTTTTCCATGGCACTGCTTTCCAGTATCTCATTATCCAGTCTGTACAAACACCCAGGGTTGCCCCAGTGCGGATGTAGAATGCAGTACTTCCCTTTGCTGAACTTCACATGGTTGGTGATTGCCCAGTCCTCTAATTTGTCAAGGTCTCTCTGCAGGGCCTCCCTGCCTTTGAGGGAGTCAACAGCTCCTTCCAGTTTTGGGTTGCCTGCAAACTCGTTTCGTATCCCTTCCAGTCCTGTGTCCAAGTCATTTATGAAGTTGTTGAAGAGCACAGGGTGTAAGATGGAGCCCTAAGATGGAGCCCTGTGGAATGCCAGTATTGACTAGTGGCCTGTCTGACTTACCTCATTCACTTTTATCCTCTGCTCGACCCATGAGCCAATTGCTCACCCACCACATGATATGTTTATCCAGCTGTGCACTGAACATTTGTCCAGCAGGACACTGTGAGAGACATTATTGAAAGCTTTACTGAAATCCAAAAAGATTATATCAACTGGCTTCCAGAGGAGACTGAGGAGAGACCTCATTGCAGTTACAACTTCCTCATGAGGAGGAGGGAAGGGATGGGCACTGATCTCTTCAGTCTTGTGACCACTGAGAGGACACAACAGAATGGCCTGAAGTTATGTCAAGGGAGGCTTAGACTGGATACCACAAAATGATTCTTCACCCAGAGCGTGGTTGGACACTGGAACAGGCTCCCCAGGTAAGTGGTCACAGCATCAAGCCTGACAGAGTTCAAAAAGTGTTTGGATGATACTCTTGGGCACCTGGTGTGACTCTTTGGAATGATCCTATGCATGGCTAAGGGTTGGACTCAATGATCCTTGTGGGTCCCTTCTAACTCAGCATATTCTGTGATTCTGTGATGTCAGAAAAAAGCATTGCCACTGTCTCATTGTCCAAAGCCAATCTCACCAATGTGAAACTGGGTACTTCTTTAAAAAAACATTAATCAAAAAACAAAATATCAAAAAACAATAATCTATGCTAATTTATTAATCCTGTCACTTGGGTGGGCATTATTTAACTGCATGTTCAGACAAAGATCTTACTTGTTGCAAAGAACAGCCAGAACCAAAACCTGAAATGCCAGTGGTTTTGAGTGAAAAGGAGATATGGTACCAAAGGTTTTGACTATCCCATCAGTGGGAGTGTAGGATGTAGGATAACAGCACCAGCCTGCAGTTATGGGTACCCAAAGATGTCATGTTTCAAAGCTCTTTCCTATATCAGAAACTCTGATATATCCGATATTAAAGAAATGCACAGAAATAAGATACTGGTTGCAAGGATACTTGTATTATGAAAGTGGTTAAAATGCCCTGTCCACAAAAAAAAAAAAATTTAGCATCAGAAAACACAAAAGCAAAAATATTTTTCTTGGATTAGATGGAAAGATGCATCTGAAGATACCCTGTTAACAAAAGAGGAAGTTCCCAAATTGTTAATGAGATATTTTTGTCTCAGATGATAATACTATCAAAAATTGTTTACACGCTGAATTAGCAAGAACATTTTATAGCTAACTCTCTCTGTAGCTATCTCTCTGTAGACACTTTAATTTTTTTAACCATGAAACAGTATTGTTCTGTGTTGTTGAAGCTATTAAAAGCTCAACTGGACATGCTCCAGGGCAACCTGCTGCCCCTGACCTTTCTAGAGCAGAGTGGGACTAGAGGATCTCCACAGGTGTTAGCCAGTCCGCAGAATATTGCGATTCTATTTTGCCTAATGTTAAAGATGCTGTTAATTATTCCAGTCACCCTCCTTCCCCACCTTCCCCAATAAACAGATTTGATAAGTACATCTGTCCTCTTGGTTTAGTGAGCAATTATAAATTAAACAGAAAATTGGAAGAGGGATAAATATTATTTTAAACTTAAAAATATAGGGTCCAGAAAGAAAACCAAGGCTGAAAACATGAAGTTAAAGCAAAAAGACCCAAAATGAGATTATGGATTCCTTGAAAACCATATCAGAACATTCAAACAGTAAGTCAGGGGAAATTCAGACAGCCCAAAATGGGCCCACTTGGTAAAGCTAATGCCAGAGGTTTGGTTTTTTGCAAAAGTCAATGTTCTCATGTAGACAGAGGGCAGTCTATTAAGCCCCAGTCTTTGCTTTCTTTGTTTCCATCCAAAGCTTTGAGATACTGACCTAACTGTCTGATTTGTTCTTTTCATCAGCTTGTAAGATTGGCCACATCCATGCATGGGAGAAGAGCCTGATGGCAGGTCATTCCTGGAGGTCCAGGACAGGTTGACCTTGAAGCACAAAACTACTGTTGGATGCAGGAGTCTTTCCTCCAGTAAAGGTTATCATTGGGATGGCTGGAGGAAGTTAGGGTGAGTCACCCCATGCCATTAGTTAATGTGAATTAATTGTGTTGCTACTCTGCTCAGTGCTGCTACTAATGCTGTTAGCATTTGTTTGGACTAGATCTTAGCCCAGGTGATTAAGGCAACCAAGAGTAAAATCAGACATTACTTTTCATTCATTGATTTTAGCTGTCAGAAGAAATGTACAATTCTTTATAGGTAGGTACAGATTATACGACTTGCAAAGAAATAAATGGTGCAAGATTTCTAAGCAGTTATCCTGATCGTTAGAGAAGCAACTTCTTATGGAAGCACTTCTGAAGTCACTGGGACCAAAGGAACAGGGGTTAAATACATAACTCTTCTTGCTATGGTGCATGTAGAATGTGAGATCTGTCATTTTCCTTGTGGTAAGAATAAAAGACAAGTGGCTTTGACAGTCTTGATTAAAACCCTACCCTGAAGCAAAAAAGTAGGATTCAGACAATTCAATTTGTGATTTCATCCTATCCGATTTCTCAGAAAGGCCACCAGTTCTTTTATAATTTCTCAGTTGTCTGGGATACCTTGGTATTGGCCACATGAGAAATGTCTTTATATGAATTTTCTGTATAGTGAAAAGTTACAGAACTAAAGTAGCTGTAGTAAATGTAGTGAAACTTCACTTGTTGGAAATAGATCCATGACCTGGAATAAATGCTTGCACAGGATAAAATTTCTGTGACAAGCTGCCCATGGTAAAACCACCAGCAACAAGTCTAACGCAGCAACGTGTCTTGCAATGAAATTTTGTTGTGACCAGATGTCCCTGGTAGTGATTTCACAGTGAAAAATATGCAGGATGGGGATGAAAATCTAAATAACACTCTGTTGTTCTTGATATTTAAAGGATATTTGCAAGAAAAAAATCTTTTGTGGGACTAAAATAGGAAACACTGACATGCACCATTAAATTTTAACAATCAATTCTAACGAATAGAGAAATACTAAAAGGGATTATGCAAGTGATTGATGCAGGCCTGGCACACCCCAATTTTATTAAGACAGCAAGATGACTGGTAAGCCTGAAATGCTCTGTCAACACGACTTCAACCAACTCGCCAAATCCAGCCCTTCTCTTGCTCTGGCACCTGTGCCTANCAAGGGAAAAAAAAATCCCCTAAGCCCGGGGAAAAAAAAACTCCCGGGCTGAAGAAAAAAGAAACTCAACGCCAGCAACTCAGAAGAAAAACAACAGGAGCCACGAAATCTCTGACCTTGAAAACACAGGACTGTTTTGAAAAACGATTTTTTTTCTAGCTGAGTTTTTCTCTTCACTCTCTAGTTCAGTTTTAGAGGCATAAAATTCATTTTCTGGCATAAAATAAGGATATGAGATACATTATAAAGTCACTCTAAGACACATGGGAAGAACAACACTGGTGGGTACAGTGAAGACTTGGTCTGTGATCATTCCTCCTGCACAGCCAGATGTCCTGCTTCCCTCTGAAGAGGTGGGTGAAGTGGAGGGGAGGCAGTGAAAACCCTCATCCATTTTGATAGCAAGATTTATTGATTCTTGAGAATATTGCATTTTACAGTGATCTGCCTTTTCCAGTTAATGCAACTTGAGTCTAAACCTGGAAAATTTATGATGGCTTTATAGATCAATATAAGTCTGCCCAGAAGCACATTATTTATGCAGTGACAAAAAAAAGGGAGAAAAGACAAGGTTAGGTACTTCAACTGCAGAGCAAGTAATAATAAACACGCTTTGGAGACAAAGCCTAATCTTGCTATGAAGAGATCCAGCAGTTTGAGACATCAAGAAATGATCACAAAATACCCCATAACCTACATGTAATCCTGTTTAACTGCAAACAAAAAATTTGAATGAGGACAATATTGACATAACACCATTACAAAAAAAAAGCATCTCTTTATTGCAATGCAAAAAACAATCTGCATGGCTTTCTAAGGGAAGGCAAGCATTGGCCCTAATAGCACAGCTGACATCTAAGAATGAATTTTCCACATAAACTTGCAGTCTACACGTTTTAGAAGTCCTCTCTGCTACTCAGACCTCAATCTTTCTTTGCCAATGGGTTAGTCTAGGTGACTTGCCTAGGCGTCTATCAGACCTCCCTTCATCTTCAAGACTGTAGATCAGGATCTGAGAGGTAAGGATACATGTCCCTTTAGGGCAAGTTATATCATAATTGTCTATTATGTTTTGTGGTGTTTTCTCTTTTTATGGGATGGGGTTTCTATTTGAGAATTGCCTGAGATAGCCTGTTGAGGCAAGTGCGAACATATTAACAACTAGAAGAGTTGTTCTTGTGAATAAGGCCTTCAGTACTTGAAAGAGTCCTATAAAAAAGATAGAGAGAAACTATTTTATATGGGCAGACAGTGATATGAAAAGAAGGAATGGTTTTAAACTAAAAGAAAGGAGGTTTAGATTAGATGTTAGGGCAAAATTCTTTACTGTGAGTGTGGTGAAGCACGGTAATATGTTGCTCAGAGAAGTTGTGGATGCTCCATCTCTGAAGTGTTCAAGGCCAAGCTGAACAACCTGCTCAGGCTCTGAGCAACCTGATATAGTGTAAGGTGTCCTTGCCTATGGCAGGGATGTTGCAAG
>WEIV01010977.1:60759-83157 GCA_013390005.1 Calyptomena viridis | reverse complement strand
TTAGCGTGCTGTCTCTAAGGGCCAATTCCACCACACTAGCAATAACAGTGTATGGCAAGAACTAATGATCGTGAAAGACAAAACAAAGGTTTACATTTCCTGCAAATTACAAAACTCAGCTCAATAAGGGTTCCTCTGTGTCCTGGGAATCTAGGCTTCAGTACAGCTATTGGACGTGCAATTATATTAAACCTTATCCTTTCATGTGTCTTCTCTCAAAGACCATGTCTCAAAAATCTTTAGAAAGAAAACTGGTATCACAATCTCCTTTTCACAGGTGAGGTTGTCTTGCCAAAGAGCAGGCACTGAACTTATGGCAGACTGCCAGCTGATATCAAAGTTNAAATAAAATTAAATGGAAAAAAAATTATTGACTCAGAAGTCTGCAAGTCTCATCAGAAGAAATGATTGCTTGTTTCTGCCCAACTCCTGGATGCGACCCTAAGTACATGGTCAGCCTACAGGAAGAAATGTAAGGGCAACATCACACAAACTAAAGGATAGAAAAATAAAAATCTGTCCATCAGGATTGGCAGCTTTCCAGGAAATCTGCCCACATTACCCCATGCCAGCTACTCAGTTTCATACTGAAGGTGTGTTTCAATCAGCGAAGTGCTATTTCAGACTCATGTTTGGCTAGTGCTCCCATATTGAAGTTTGAGTGCTCCACAGCTATTCTGCTCTCTACACCTTCAGTGAACTCCAGCAATCAGTTAACAATTCTTGAGGCTCTAGCAGGGAAAAAAGGAACAGTATTTCACTTGACAGCAACAACAGAACCATGACAAGCCACACGGTGTTTGTGCCTGAGCCCCATTTTCAGGATGCTACAGGCAACAGCACAGATGCAGCTGCCACTGCCTGCTCAAAGCACTTTACAGTTTGAACCTGAATATTAGACAAACCATATACAAAGCCTGAACTGTCAACCTGCATTTTGCATTCTCCCAACCTTCAGCCACCTGCATATTCTGACAACACCAGAGAGGATTATGCACTTCTTATTTCAGTTGCTGTCCTCATTTAGCCAGTCAGCAGCGTTTTACATTAAAGGATTTTTACTTTCTATTCTAACCAGTACTATTTTTGTACATATTCATACAGGAGGACTTATGAAGTCATCTTTGTCTCATATATGTCCAAGAAAAGATCAGGACATAAAATACATTTTACACATCAATCAATTGTAACAGAACTCTAACATCCATTATGCTCGAAAATGGACTAATAGATCAGTTAAGAGGAAAATACTCCTAGACTGGATTTAAAAGCTCTACAGCATTTCAGATACCTAAATGAGCAAATTTACAGCTTATGTAAGTGTTAATCAGATATCAGATAGAGAATTCAAAGACTCTGTTGTACATTTGAAGCATTTTGTATTTCAAAGTCTTCCATTATTAGATAGTCACACGTTCCTTTACTAGACCAGAGATCAGATTCAAGGTAGAAGTAAACAGTGAAAGAGACATGGAAGGAATACCCTTCATGTGAAGAACTGCAAAATATATTGATAATATTCTATCTTGTTTATGCAGAGATCATGTTTTCATGCTGTTACTGAGGGGAACAACTGCAGATTTTCCAAGCAAGGGTCTTTAGCCCACATCACCCTTCAGGCTTTAGTGTTACTGGGGCAGAGAGGGGAATTTACTTGGTTCTCTCAGACCACATCCTAGTTTACAGCCAACCTGTATACCAGCCATATCTAATTTAGCCAAGTTTTTTCTCTTGGAACCTATAACCACAGATAGTTACTGATAAAGAAATAACTTCGGCAAAGTAAAGCACACACAAAGGCACCTAGTGCTTGGGGAAACAACACAGCCATCTACTGACGGGTGTTTCTCCTACAGCTTTCTCCTACTATGACTCCAGAAGTTATGATTTATTACCCCATTTCCAATTTTGAAGAAAAAAGCCTGCCATTTGTAGCACTGGTTCTTTATGCGCGTCTGGCCTGCAAGCACAGAAGCTTCCTCTTGCATAGGCAGCCTCTTTCAGCTCAACCAAGTCCCACTCTGCTCTAAAAGATTCAACATTTAATCCTTATTGTCACCTAGAGAGAACTAGTCTAAGCAAATGACCTTGTTCTTGTCTGAACTCTGAAGAAGCTGGACAACAGCAGATGACATACCTCCCTAAATTTCTTATAGAATCATGCAGCAAGTAATACACAAATGAATAAAGGCTATCTATATGTAACATTCACAAAAGATAACACAGGAATTTTTCTAGTTTGCTACAACCACAATTCAGCTTCCTCTGTGCAGCTGTATATCACTAGTGAGGCTGATTTACAGCTGGGAAAGCAGAACTTGCTGCTTCTGTTTGTAAGATAAAATATAATCCAAGTGATGTACTAGTACAGTTCCTCAGCAATTAATTTCCTCAATGTCCAAAAGTAAACCAAAACATGCTTTTGTTGCTGTTTTGTTGGGGTTTTTTTGTGTTTGGGATTTTTTTTTGCATTCTGACTATTGTATTTGTTTCACTCTGCTTCTTTCTGGAACAACTGTACCTTTGCACATTGCCAGATTTTTGTCTGAAAGACCACAAGAGGGTTAAACTACTTTAAGGTGAAAAAATTTCTCCAAGTAGAAGTCCAAGAAGTCCTTGTACTTCCATAGCCAGGGGAAACTTGGTGGCAAAATAAAATTAATTTTGAAATTTTTAACCATAAGAAACAGAAGAATGTAAGCAGACGATTATTTTGAAGAAAATTAAATCTGTGCTTTTATACCTGATTTGTTAGTTTGATGTAGTCAGACTTGCAGAAAAAATAAGCTGTATGCACCATATCAGCAAAGCACAGGACATTTATACGTAAAATGTTAGTTTTCAAACGTAAATATGATTTAAGGAAGCAACACAGGAAAAAGGCTAAGAATAAAAACCAACAGTGGTTTCCAGGTTATGCTAGTTCTATAAATGCCTTATCTTTATAGCCTAAGCTCTCCCCTTCCTCATTCCATATGCTGATGAAGAGGAGGAAAACACAGAAACAAAGCACCACAATTCCTCCTTAATGCACCACTTTTGAATATATTAAAGACAATTTCTTGAGAAATTGCTGCTGGCTGGCTGTTTGCTCACATCTTTTGCATGGCTTTTACGGGTGAACCTTCCACTTTGCTTGCCATCTTCCTTGCTCATCCACATCTCCCCCTTTCCTCTCAACTAGCTTCTCCCTTCACTTCTCCCTCTTATACCACCCACCACACAGTTCATAGGTTATGTCCCTCATAGGTGGAGCGCCCAAGACTTGCCCACCACTGCTCAGTCACCTCACTTGAGATTACATCTGTTTGAGAGTGTTCAGGGCACCATATGTAGCACAGTCTTCCCAAACAGGGCCTCTGTCACATCAAACGGGGCTGGGCAACACTACTGAAACACTTGAATGTCTCTTTAAGTATCTGAATGTGTTCAAAGCTCTATCTAAGCCACAGACTTATTACAAAGAGTATCAGTAGCAGCATTGCTTGGAGTGAAGTTTCCCAGCAAATTTCAGAATCAGTTTAATTAAATCTTATCTGGAGTTGTCCATTGCTGCTATGACAAAGGTGCTGATAGCAGAACAAGTGAAAAATAAAGAAATTAAAAAATGACACTCCAAACAAGCGGCAATATTTCTCCTTTTCCTTTCCTGTTCCTTCCTGGGCATAGCAGTGGTATGATCCCTCTTTAAGCAGGAACACATTCCTCACGAATCCAGCTATAAAAAACACACTTCTGTAACCAAAGTAAGTATGTTCCAGAACTAAACCTTCAATACTCACCCAAAGTGTTTGTTGCAAAGTTTTTTTCAAGTCCATCTTCAGTTAATTCTCTGTTATTCACCATACATCCTGCATTGTTGACCTGTAAAACAACTCCTTTAAACAAAAATAATCTACTCAAATACCTACAAGGAAATCCACACGTTAGTTTGCTGGATTTTGACACTGCAACACAAAGGTACAAACTGTTTCAATAAACCATGCTATTCCAAGTCACTCAGTGGCTGATCACAGAGGTTTCTCGCAAAAGACAGAATCCCCAGAGAAATGGGTCAACACAGATATATTAAGAGCCAACAGTCTTCAGTGCCTTACTCCATGTCTTTAAACTCTTTTTTCACAGAAAGTAACACACAAGTTTTAGAGCAAATATTGGAACATCGATATGCATAAATAAACTGAAACATGGAGTAGAAAGACCCACAGGAATTCCCATTCTCAGCAAATAAACAAATCAGCTCCAAATTTGGCAGGTTATCCAGGTCAGCAGGTTGCTGCATCCTAGTTAGCCTTGAGAAGAGCAGAGCTAACTACCAGAGGTGCTTCATAGTGACTGTGTCCTGGTTGTAGAACTCCAGCTTTTCTGTCCACCTGGAAATCCTGCACAGATGCCTCACCTGATTGACATATTGCCAAAACAGTGCTGCACTACACAGTTGGGATGCACTGTAAGGTGCATCCTCATGAACAGCCAGAAGCTTGGAAGCTGTGTGCAGCTAGCATAGTCCCAGACACACTTCTTTCTCTGCCTTAATTTCCAAAGGGAGCTTGAGCTTTTCTTTCCTGCCTCAAAAAAGGATCTGCCCCTACACACCTTCCTGCTCATTCACTGTCACTCCTCAAAAACTATATTCCATTTATCAGAAGTTCTTCATCTATTAAGTACCAAAAGAACTGCTCCAGGTGCCTCAGCTTTAGTACAGCCCTCCAACCGAATTTTCACTGCTAAATAAAAGGGAAAGTGTACTGAGCTCTGCATCAACCATGATGTGTAACTGCATCAAACATGTGCTCTCTCTCTGGCTCTGTTTTAGACTAGCCTTTAGACTTTCTGTAAAATTTTAATCTTTAAGAAGGTCTAGCTTTAAGAGGAACAAAATTATTAGTAAAAGTCATCAAATAGAAAATATGTGGTAAGAATCTCAAAAGACGTAGCTAAAAAATTACTGCTTTTCTCTCTTTTTGTAGCATATCTTTGTGAACTGAGAATGGACAAGAGCAAACAGACCATGGAAACTCCTGAAAAAACATTTAGAGAAAATTAAGCATAGCATGGGGGTCCAAATTGTGAAATCTACATGAACCAGTGGACAAATTCATAGGCTACACATTCCAATGACAGACACGTGATTTAAGTATGCAAACTTACCAACACATTTAATTTATGTTCATTTCTGAATTTTTCAGCAAACTTCCATATTTCCTTGGGATTAGATATATCCACAATATGTAAGAAGATACTCTAAAGGAAAAGAAACTAAGTTAAAAATCAACAGGGACAGTGAAGAGACCCTGTTTAGGCCTGTCTAGGTGAAAAGTTATTTAAGCAGTATGAAAAAAATATTGTCTTCAGAACACAACTAAAACACAACTGAGAAATTTAATTCTAGTCCTTAAAACATGCTTAGTCACTTGATTCAGCTGCTTCCGAGACACAGCTTTTTAACACCAAAGTTATTACAAGAGAGTCCTACTTAGACAAATGTATATGACAGACAGTCAGGCATAGCAGAGAACTAGAAAAATTTTGCAAAGCTTGCAAAACTTCAGTTTAAACAATCCATACAGCAGTTTTCTCTTTGGCTGAAAGGAACTTTCCAAAGAAATGTTCAAGGTCACAGCATTAGAGAATAATTTAACTTGAAAGGGACCTCTGGAGCTGTTTGGCAAACATGGAAATTCACCAGGCTGTCTGAGCCGCCTGCTTGAGCGTTTGATCACCCTTGTGGTGAAAAAATTTTTCCTACTATCTACTCAGAATTTTTTCCCGGTTCCAATCTGTGTCAGGTGCATATTGTCTTTTCACTGCAGACCTCCAAGAGAAGCATGGCACTGTCTTCCCTACACAATTCCATCACATGGCTGTAGATTACAGTAAGACCCACCTCAGTCTTCTTAACACTGAGCAAAGTCAGCCCTCTCAGACTCGCCTTGCACACCACAGATCCCATATCCCTAGTCACCTGGTAAGCCTTCCACTGGACTTGCTTCAGAACACTGATAACTTCCTCATCCTGAGGAATCCAAAACTGGGCACAGGACTCCAGACTCACAAAGGCTTAATAGAGAGGAAGATGCACTTCCCTCTGCCTGCTGGCTAGACTCACATTCATACAGCCCGGAGTGTGGTTGGTGTTTCTTGCCCCAGGGCACACAGCTCACTCAGGGACAACTCGTCACCCCCTAGGCCCCCTTCTGCAAAGCTGCTTTCCAGCCAGCTAATCAAAGACTGCACTCCACTGCATCACTTCAGTTGTTAAAGAGATGTCATCAGTTTTCGCTGCTGTACTGACTCATGGGAGATGCCACTAAAAATCGTTAACAGATCAGTTTTGTACCGTTGATTGTTACTCTCTGAGCCACATCTTCGTGACAATTTTCCACCTACCTTGTCATCCACCAGTTCACACCACATCTCTCCAAACTGGCTACAAGGATATCATGGCAAACCACATAAAAAGGCTTGTCAAATCTAAGGAGAGCACTGCTCTCTTCTTCTCCACAGGCAGAGTCACCTCACCAAAGACAGCAATCAGGACAGTTAGTCCACGTTTGCCCTTGAAAAATTCACATTGTGTTTTCTCAATCACCTTTCTGTCTTTCATGGCTTCCATGAGGATTTGCTCCATAGTATTCCTGGGGAGCAAGGTGAAGTTGACCAGCCTGTAGTTCCCCAAATCCTGCTTCCCTTTTTGAAGATGTGTGGTTTGTCTTTTTTCAGTTAACAGGAAGCATTTCCCACTTTGAGTTTTCCCTTGAAGATCAACCAACTTTTCCAAGGCCTTTTGCTACCCAACAGGTCCATAAAAGCAAGAAAAAAAAAAAAAATCTTCTTTCCTAAAACCAAATATTGTAATTCTGCTACTCACCCTTCTTGTCTGTCTTGACCTTAAATTCCACAATCACGTGACCACTTCCACCAAGGCAGCTGTTCAAGAGTGCTATTGACAGCAAGTCCAGCAGGGATCACCTCTAGCTGGCTTGTCTGACACTCATATAAAAAAAAAATCATCCTTGCTCTCCAGAAATTTCCTGGATTGTTTACGACCTGATGTGTTGCCAGCAGGTGTCAGGGTGCTTCAAGTGCTCCATGAGTACCAGGGCCTGTGACCATGGGGCTTCCCTACTCCTCTAAAAAGATTCCATCTACTTCCTCTACTTCATCAGTCTGTAGCAGACACCCAACATAGTGTCACCCACACTGACCTGTCCTCTGTGCCTTGCCTAAAAGCTCTCAACTGGCTCGTTACTCATTACAGAGCAAAGCTACGTGAATTCAAGCCACTGTTTTGCAGAGAGCACTCCTCCCACTAGACTTCCCAGGGATGTCATGGTTTAACCCCAGACAGCAGCCAAGTACCACAGAGCCACTCTCCTACCAGCAGGACTGGAGAGAGAATTGAAGGGTAAAAGCTAGAAAACTCATGGGTTCAGGTAAAGGCAATTTAACAGGGAAAGCAAAAGCCACACACACAAGCAAAGCACAAACAAGCCTATGGCCATTCCACTCTGAGAATGCCCGATCTTGTCTGATCCTGGAGGCTAAGCAGGGTTGGGCCTGGTTAGTACTTGGACAGGAGACTGCATGGGAATATCAGGTGCTTTTTACAAGGAAATAATTCACTGCTTCCCATGGGCAGGCAGGTGTTCACATATCTCCAGAAGAGCAGGGACGCATCACACCTAACAATTACTTGGGAAGACAAAATACCATCGCTCCAAACATCCCTTTCTTCTTCATTCTTCCCCTTACTTCATATGAAATCATAGCATGATTTCATATGATATGGAACATCCCTTTGGTCAGTCTGTCAAACTGTCCCAACTGTGTTTACTCCCAGCCTCCCATGCACTCCCAACTTTCTTGTCAGCACAGCAGTATAAAAAGCAGAAAAGGCCTTGGCTTTGTGCAAGCACTGCTCAGCAATAACAAAAACATCTCTGTATTATCAACCCTGTGTTCACCACAAATCCCAAACACAGCACCATATTAGCCACTGTGAATAAAATTAACTCTATCCCAGCCAAAACCAGCACAAAGGGCAAGGGAATACATCCAGTACTTTAGTAATGCCAACCATTTCTCTCTGATCCTAGTGAGAGCACAGTTCTGCAATTATGCATGGATTCCTGTGTTTCCTATACTATGTGTATTCATGTACAGCTGAAATGGACTCCCAGTCATGCTGCTTTCACATGAAAACTGTGAGAATTTCCTCCATTTTGTGCCCCCTTGACACATACTCACTGTCCCCATGACTCTACTACTTTTCTGGGTTTGGTCACTATAACCTAATGAAACCAGTTTAAAGCCCCCCTCACTAGCTCAGCAAACCTGCTGGCAAAGACACCTTTGCTATAATTTGTCATTGCTGCTCAGCAATGCTTGTTTATCAGAGGTCAAAGAGGTCACAAAGGCCAAAGACAAAGTGACAAAGGCCAAAGTAACACCAGCTGCACATTCAGGTGTTGAACTGCAGGGTGTATGTGCTCCTACTCGAGCCCTTCCCTTTCACTGTAAGAATTTAGGAGATCACTACTTGGGTCCCTATGCCATGGCTCTCTGTAAGAACTCTGGACGAACTCCACGCCTCACAATGTCACAGGTGCCCATGTGGTTGGGCAACAAGAGATATTAGTCCAAGGTCCAGACCAGCCTCATCAGACTCTCCACAATACCTTAGATCTGAGCCACCAGCAAGTGACAAACCTCTCAAGACATCAAACCAGGACTGCAGATGGGTACTTCCCTCCACCATAGGAAGGAGCCTTCAGCCATTATCACCCACCACTTCCTCCCACTGTCAACAACTGTTCAGGATCATCTGTCTCCAACACCTCCCCTGACAGTGCTTGTTCTTCCTCATCTGTTACCATGGCACTATATCTATCCTATAAATGCACATCTGCAGGCAGAGAATGAGCCTGCCTTCTGCTGGCAGCACTCACAAACTTCCATTCCTCCCAATCTTAGGAGTCTCTATCCACCACTTATTTAAGCACGGCTTCTAGTCATCCTTCCTTCCATGCAATGTGCTCTTCTACTCTCTGCAAAGACCCTGTCAGTCTTCTGTTTCTATTCCCTGTGGTTATGCAGCCTGCTCATCTCCTGCTGTCACTTCATGCGGCAGCCCAGCACCCTGATGACAGCAGAACCCAACAGATGAAGCCACCATCATGTGCTGCCCCAGGCTCGGGGAAAAGTAGCACTCATTCCCTGCAGCCCAACATCTGCCACATTATTCCTCTGGAGCTCTATCTGGGCTCGTCTCCCACATGCCAGGCACAGTTGCTCCAACCAGGGTAGGAGAGCACACTTTCAGGTGCATCACTGCACCCACTCCAGCTGTCTCAGTGTCAGGTGCCTTCTGCATCCCCTTCTGTGCCAACTTCTGCATTAACTGCTAAGTCATTGTTAGTCACCCCATGTCACAACATTCTAGCAATGTTTTGAAATACTATGGCCAGGAATGTGGACACAATAGAATTTTTTTAAAAAACAAAAGCAAGCCTGACTTAGAGCAAAGTTATAATTTTCTAAACCACTAAAGCTAGAAATAATTCCTCTCTCCAAAACACCACAAACCTTTTGCTGTTTGCTACAGGAAATTCTGCTTTTTGCAGATTTTTGTTCTACGTAGTACAAGCACAGTGGCATTTATCAGCACACAAAGGCATGTCAACTCCTACTCTCCTCCTAGATAGCACTTAGTCTCAAAGACACACCACAGATAGTCTTATGATGTTTCCCAGGAAAAGGCAGTTTTAAAATAATTATGCAGAGGATGTGTTCTCATGCAAAACAAATAATCATTAAAGGGCCTTCTCTCTTTCCAAGTTGCTTCTTTAAATACTCATTATACAAGCAAATGAGATAAGTGAAGAAGCTGAAAAAATTATATGGCATTATTCCCTGCTATAATTCTGCTTCCCTGCAGAAAAAAAAGCACATGACTTTCTCTCTAGCCATTGGATTTTAGCTTCCTAGTTGAGTTTGGCTCAGAATTTTCTCATTGTAATAATGTGCTTCTAGGATAACCCCGCTTCATCAGGAAAATAGGACCAGATGACCCACTGTGGTCCTTTCCAACTTTACCCATTCTGTGATTCATTTCTGACCAAAAACTTGACACTGCTCTACTGTTTCAAGATAGATCTCTCTCTAAAAGCTTTCTACTTTTAAAGCTACCACCATTATCTACTGGTACAGAAGAGCTAAAGTTTTCTGCACGAAAGTTCAATATTCCAAGGGATTTCAGAGACTGAAAAATATCTAAATCAACACTTATCTGCTGAAGACTGTTACATTGACTCACAAAGAGGATACACAGGCCTGTTCTCTATAAAAGTCCTTGGTGGTAGAAAAACCACTTTCAAAGTGAAACCTTATCTCCGTGACTAGATCTACTTTAACAGATTAGGAGAACTTTCCAGTTCCCAGGTCTAGGTGCAGATGCCTGCGAAATAGCTCTATGTCATCACTGAACTCAGGCATGTGTTGTGGAAGATGGAAAAAATCTTTGGGGTAGACTTGTCATAGTCACAGGGGCTGGAACTGGTTTATCACTATGAGGGTATAACCAAAAACTGTATATTCTATAACCTCTATGTCATTTCTGATGGGCTGTTAGTAATAAATCATTGGTAACAACTGCCCAGAGCACACCTCACACCCCAGGCCACAATAGATAAGGAAAGAGATCCGGAGAGACATTAACACCTCCACACCCAGCTGGAGGGGTCCTCCCTGCTAATGGGCCCAGCTGCACTGACACAATAGGCACTTACAACAGCCCACATCGTCAAAGGGTCCAAAATATCCCAGGACTCAGAGATAAAACACCCATTGTGAAACTCTCTGCCTTGGGGGAGGTACAGGGCATTCCTACCTGAACCTGGGGATATATAATCTTTCGGGTTTGGGACTGGGGCACCACCTCATTGGACTCAGAGGGGGAACAGAACTCCAGCAGGACTGTGGCTGCCACTCTTGAGGAGACTGCTATCATTTCTTCAACAGAACTGCTGTCTTCAACAGGACCATCATCCTGACTACCAGGTTTTTCCTTTCCTTCTGCTCTGGGCACCATGCAGGTGCCCAGGGGCACCACACAGTGCTCAGCACAGGAGCTCACGAGCACCGTGCTGTTCCTGTCCCGGGGGGCTGGGTTGTACTTTTTCCTTGTGGGTCAAAGCATTTTTGTTTTCTTGTGTCTTTGTATGTATTGTGATCTTTTTAGTAAAATTGTAGCTCTGACTTGTGGTCTCTCCAAATTGGGTTCATTTCTGCCACCGGTTCACTTTTAAACCAGCACAAGACTATAACAGGATCTCTGTCCAGATTATCAGGAAGAGCAAGCTCAGTCTGGATACAGCTTGTCAAGTTGTAGACAAAGCATTTTATTACCTCACTGGTTTGCTTCTGAATGAAGAAGGATGTTCTTGTGGACTCCTTGTTAAAATGCTCTTCCCAAGGCAGTCATGTGTCCCACAGGGCCTCTTGTACAGCTCATCTAACGCTTCACTGAAAGCTGCTCCTACAAGTGCCCCATCCCCAGAGTCATGAACAAGTTCTGCAGTGTTCTCATACTCTTTCATGACTACAGAAACTACAGGTTCGCAGCCTACAAAGTGGGAATGCAGTAATCATGCTGACTTTTGAGGAAGAACACTATTTGCCTAAAGTTTTGTTTCACCAGATGACAGAAAACAGAATATGAAGGAACCTTCAGAGGTCAAACTCGCCTCTTTTCCCAGGCTGTCTGGCTGCACTTAGCAAAGGAGGTAACTCAGAAAATCACCAGTCTTACTATAGCCATGGGATTTCTCAGCTATAGACAGCTGAAAACTATTTATTTCTACATAAGGACTGATCTAATTTACCTCCATTAAAGAACTGAAGTCTAATGTTGTGTCACACTAGGGAACTGAAAACAAAGAGCAGAAATTTAGTCAATATGACACCTCTAACCATAAAAAGTCTTCAGAAATTTTGATCCACATTAAAACTATTACTGGAATGAAAATACTGTGTACAAGAGCCAAGTTATTAAAATTAAGATAGGTCTCCATCCAAGGGCTGTGGGTTAACTCTGGTAGGTAGTTCAGCCCCATACAACCACTTACTCACTCCTCTCTAAGTGAGAAGGGGGGGACAATAACAAAGGCAAAACAGACAAAACTTGTGGGTTGAGATATAGACAGATTAATAAGTGAAGCAGAACTGTGTGTGAAAACAATGCAAAATAAGGAATTCATTCACTACATCCCATTGTCAGGTAGGCATTTGGCAATCCCCAGGAAAGGACTTCTTCCTATGCAACAGTGATTTGGAAAGCCAAACACAGTAAATGTGAGTGTTTTTTATTCACATTTACTCCTTCTTCCCTCCAGCTTTTACCACTGAGCACAATCTCACACAGTCTGGGGTATCCCTTTGGTCAGTTGGAGTCAGCTGTCCCAGTGTCCCCCTTCCCATCTTCTTGTGCACTCCCATCCTGCTCACTGGTGGGGCAGTGTGAGAACCAGAAAAGGCTTTGATGCTGTGTGAGCACTTAGCAATAACTAAAACATGGGTTGTCAACACTGGTTTGGTCACAAATCCAAAACATAGCACCATAGGAGCTGCTATAAAGAAAATTAACTTTCTCAGCCATAGCCAAAAGCTAATAACTAATTCACTTCTCCATAAGCACACCCTCCAGAATAATTAGCAAAAACAACAGTGACAGCTACAGGGTTGTACTGTAGAATGTAATATACAGGAAAAAAAAAAAAAAAGAATATGTAACAGAAAGAAAGAAGTGGTATTCTAAGAAAATGAGATGAAAAGGCATGTAGAACATGCCACACACAGGACTTCACAGAGCAGCCAACCTTAGCAAATCAAGGGTATGTTATTCAGACACATAAAACCTTCAGCTCCAATGCTGTAGACTCATAAATGTTGTTACAAGAGCATTGTAAGACATTAACTTTTAAAAGCCTCAGCCACATAGTCAGGCATAGTAAGTAGGATATGACAAAAGATGTCAACAACAAACATTACATAAACAGCATGATGCTGGTAATGTTACTTATCACAGAAAACATCACCTAATGAAACTAAATCACTTCAAATGGTATGAATGGTAAACTAATAGATGTTTCCATGTCTGTATGAAAATACTACTAAAAACACAATAGCAAAATGTCAAAACAGTATCCGAAGGCTTCCAAGGTCATAATATTAACAAATCTCGCTAAGACTAAACAAGAGACTGAAAAGCAACTCACCTGATTGCCCGTTTCGGTCACTATTTCTTCTTTGGCAACCTCAGCCCGTTCCTTATTTCGGCAAACCAGATGAACCGTGCCACCTGGTGGATTGTGACAAGAAACACATTTGATAATTAAGTATTAACTGCGTTTGGGGGAGACACCGGATACAAGAAGAGAGCTGGAAGATTTTTGCTTGGCTGTGGTCCTACAAAAGCAGGCAGGAGGGAAAACATATCATTCCGGGTCTTCACGCAAGGCTGAATGTGTGCAAAAGGCCACTGCCCTCCAAGTACTGTCTGCTCAAACCATTTTCTGTCAAGTCTGCACATTGTGTTTAGTGGATGAAATAACAGAGCTACACTGGAAACTGAAGCTAAAACATCTGTATTATAAATGCTTCTTTTGATACATGCCTTAGGGTTTGAACAACACAAGTGACTAGAATTGCTCTGTGAAAGGGAAATAAAAGTGCCAGGTATCATAACTCTTCTCATCAGTGGAGATATGACAACTATGGCCTCAAATTGCAGCTTAGGAAGCTCAGGTTATCCATTAAAGAAAATATTTTTAACTAATTTTCTTCTAAATAGATCAGGCTGTCCCAAGAGGATGTTTAATTTGCATCCTTGCGGGTTTGGGGCGACTAGACAAAGCAATAACTGGTTTGATGTAGTGTTGCCAACAGTCTTGCTTCAAATGACATGCTAGACAAGATGACCTTGAGAGGTCTCTTCCAACCAACTTTTCCATGAAAGAATATGCAGGGCAAGGCTCTTCCCAGAGACCTGGACACTTGCCATGATCTCATCACTTAGCCACATTAAAGAAAGTCTTCAAAAATAGGACTAAAGTACAGATAGGCATCATTGTTTTTTCTTTGTATCCTCTGATTGTTACAAGTCAGTGTTAATCTCAGTCACAGGAATACTGTACTCTTTAACTATTTTTAAAGGTGTTTTAGGAGTTGCTAGCAGTTCACCACTATAAAGCTCAAGAATGTAATCTCAAAGGATTCATAATAGAAACAACAGTGCTAGGTCTCTCTTCTAGTGCCCAGAGCCCAAATACAAAACACCTAGACTACCCCAGGGACTGCACAGTCACACACTGCACGGCCCAGTCTGGAGTGCAGTAATGAAATTTTCTGTCTACAAGAGAGGTTTTTCCACTGAGCACCACAACAGCAAGTATCCTTGGCTTGCAGCTGAAGCCTCAAGGTTCTTCTGGAATTTTCTAACAGGGTCTTATTCCTCCACAAAGTACTGCCAGAGCTGGCTAGGTTACTTTTACCCAGTGCACAACCACAGGCAGCAATAGGAAACTCACAAATCTGGGATAACAATACAAAATGACACTAACTGATGTTTAATACAGTTTCATCTTCAGTTTATGTCATACATATGCCATACATGGAAGGGAACATCCACAGGCAGGCACTGAATATGAACAGATCAGAGTGAAAGACAGTGTCTGCCCCAGGGAGAACAGATTTCATGACAGAGAAAAGGCAGTCAGAAGGTTCTGTATGCAAGGCTCATTTCTTTGCCAGTCTCACAGCTACTGCAGACTTCTGCAAAGGAGGGCTTCAATTACAGACCTTAAGGCAGTTAAGGATGGGCATTTGCAGATGTGTAAGAAACTCTTCCCAAAACACAGAAGACAGCACAAGTAATGTGTGCAGGTACAAATTAAACACATGGAACAAGCAGCTAGCCTTCAAGATGATCAGGAACACTCTCACAGTCTACCGTGGAAAACATTCCATGAATAGACATGGGTTTTAAGGGCTTTGAATACAATTTTTTTTCTTGTCTTTAAGGACAGAGGGGAAATTTTGGTGTGACCTATGGACTAGGAAAGGAATTTAAATATATTTTCCACCGTAAAGATAAAATAATTTGAACTTAAACAACATGCAGGAATTCTCAGAGTAGCTGGGAGAAGACTGTATCAAACTGGAAGTACAGTTCACAAAAGAGGAAAGCCCAAATCCACATACCATCAACAGACAGAACAAGAGGACATAGTCTCAAGCTGCACCAGGGGAAATTTAGGCTGGATGTCAAGAAAAAATTCTTCACAGAAAGAGTGATTGGCCATTGGAATGGGCTGCCCAGGGAGGTGGTGGAGTCACCATCCCTGGAAGTTTTCGAAAAAAGACTTGATGTGGCACTTTGTACCATGGTTTAGTTGGTGAGATGGTGTTAGGTCATAGATTGGACTTGATGATCTCAAAGGCCTTTTCCAACACAGTTAATTCTGTGCTAAGACACTAATTCAGAAGAAAGCTGAGCACAGACTACAAAAATTGTCATCAAGATTGTCATTAGTTAGAAAGATCTGAGTGCTTGAAGGTAATGCCAACATAGCTTCATTATTCTCCTGCTGAGTCTGAAATCCTTGGTTTTTTTGTCATAGTGTACCGTAAGAGATTCAACTGGAAGCCAAAGCCCCAACAGCTGACATGGAGTTTCAAAGTCACATATTCAAGGACAGGATCAGGAAGTCATTTTAATTTCATAGGAACAGCAACATCTGCCTATACAGCACATCAGACATGTGGTCTGAGCCCAAGGTTGTTCTGCTAAACATGGTGACCAAATCCCATGCAGATCTAGTCAGCTTTCCACCTTGCAAAACCTGGCAGGCATATCCATTTCTGAGCAAAACAGTCATCAGACAAAGCAATACTTAAATAAAGCTATTACGTATAATAGCAGCAGTGGGAACCTGAAATCAATCATATGCTGGCACTGATGGAGATCTTTAACCCAAAGACTCTTTGATGCTAATCATTTGAATTACTTTACTTTAACTTCCTTCACAAGATAATCACGAAACCTAAGCACACAAAGAGCAAAGAGCCATGAGCTTCTGCTTTTTATTCTACACACCAAAACTCCTATCACTCTTGTACAACAGGAAGTATTTTGTCAACTCTGTATGTGATTAGGTTTATCCTTCAACAGCAGCTAGGTCCAGTTCACACCATCTCTTTGCATACAGAAAGCAACATAAAAAAATAATTGCATAATTAGTCAAAGGGTACAAACAAAGGGTATTATCATTAAGATCAAGCACAACTACATTGCTTCTTTTATGCTCTCCCATCTCAAGTTTCCAAAGCCAAATGTTTTCCTTCATCATATGACAGCTCTGTGAAATGACCTCTCATCCCAGAGATCTGTGTGTATTTGTGCTGGAAGGCCAAATCCACTTCCTTCCATCTTCTCTGTATCAACTCCTTAGAGCTCCGTGGCATCCAGGCTCACCTCTCCTTGCTATCTCCTTGGCTGTGGCCTTGCCAATGCCACTGTTTGCACCAGTGACCAGGAAGGATCTCCCAGCTGCATCCACCTCCACATCAGCTGAATTGAAGTGCTTGGAAGCAGACTCGTAGCCACCCCTGAATAAATCAAGACACACCTGTGAGAAAACTAGTTGAGAGCCCTTCTAAAAAACACACAGAGAAGGATTGAAAAGCACTTTCCCCTCACAGCAAAGCATACCCTAAATGTTTTATTCCAGCTGGGACACATGGGGGATCATTCCTTCAAAGCCATGTGTACCGGCAGATCCGCGCGGCTTCCTTATATCAGTCAGAGATACACATATTCATTAGATTTCTCAATTCGCCTACACATATTCATATTCTGCCCCCTCCTTCCCTCGCTTCGTATTATAATTAGCTTTTATCAGTTCTCCGCTAGCTCTGTGCTTCCTAATACTGTGAGCGGTGGTCTTTTTAATGTGAGTTGGGGTCTTTTTAATGAAATCCAGGGTGTCTCTTCGGTGACCTTTCATTTTGCACAGGCGTGATAAAACCGTGGTCTGTTGTTCCGAACTGCGGACTTGCTGAAGAGCTGATTTGGCTGGTTGAGTTTACCATTCTGTTCTGATCAGGAAATACACGTTTGCTTCAGCTTATACCAGGGTCGAGTTACACAAAGTGAGCTTAACCAGTAACAAAATTATTTACTTTAGCTACATGATTTTTAATAAGGCTTCTACATAGTTTATATATCACTTTAACCATATAATTTTTTTCTAACAGAATTTATACAAGCTTCATACCAACTTCCCTGGGCAGCCTATTCCAGTGCTTTAAAACCCTGTCCATGAAAGCAGCAGCTCGTGGCGCTTGCCTGCCCGGACCCAGCCCTGCCGGGCGGCTCTCACAGACAGGGGCTGGAATCTGCCGAGGGTTAGGGAGCCGGCGACTAAAAATGCAAAATAAACACCGACTCGAAGCGGGTAAACTCCGGCGGGCAGGCAGGACCGCCCCGCGCCGCGCTCACCTCGTGTACTCCCGCAGCCCCTTCACGAACCACACGGCGTTGCGGTACCAGGACATGGCTCTGCTGCCGCCGCCACAGCGGTGCCGGCCACGCCTCTGCCCTTACATAAGGCGCTGGGTCAGCCCTGCCCGCGTTAGGTAAGGCCCGAGGGGCGGCCCGGCCCGGCCCCGCCCCGCCCGACCCCGCCCGACCCAGCCACTGCTACGGCCGCAGTGAGGGAGGGCAGCGAGTGTGTCCTGAGGAAAGTTGCACCACCTTCCTTCTCAGCAGAAGTTTGTGGGTTGTTCCTTCTAATCCCTTCTTCCATCAAGGACAGCTGCAGCGAGCCCCTACCGCGCTGGAGACGTCTGTGCCTGGTGAACCTGGTGGCAGAGGAAGGATGGAGAGTTTCCCAGGGCACCTGCTCGGGACATCCTTTTGCCAACTAAGCCAGGACTGCAAACGGGGTGTTGTGTTCTGGGATTGGGGAGCAGAGTTACAGGATCTGGGCCTGCGTCCTCTGCCCTGGAAAGCTGTCAAAGGGATGCTCACGAAGAAACATAAACAACGGTGTGTTATGGTTTGACTCTGGCTAAAAGCCAAGAGCCCACACATAGATCTAAAATTTCTCAGAGACGGGGAAAAAAAACAACTTTTGTGATAAAGATTACAAGCAACTGTTTATTAACTACTTCACACAAGCAAAACAGGCTCTAACTTAGAATGTTAAGAATTTACTACTACTACAACTACAACTACTACTAAAATCAGAGCTTAAGAGTTTAAGGGTGAGCAGTTTGATAGTTGTTACAGACACCTTTCTCCCCCCACCCCTCCCTTTTAAGATCCTTCACCTTCCCCCAACAGCTCGGGAAGGCAGGTGTGTGTGTGGGGAGGGTTACAATCAGAGGTTTTCTTTGCTGCTGTTCAGAAGAGAGAGTCCCACCCCAGCTTTCCTTGTGGGGTCTTCTCCGTGGAAACAGNTTGTTGCCTGACCTTGGCTAGCTTAGAGCAGAGAAAAACTCCAGCAGCTTCTTAAAGAAGCCTCTCTCCTAGCCCCTCCAACTAATAAAAAACTCTGGCTACTTAAAACCACAACACGGTGTTGTGCCACACCAAGTAGCATTTTGCATAACAAATAAATCCATTAAATACCCAGATCCTACTAATGGAGTAAAGTATACCAGTAAGGAAGGGGCACACGGGTGGCTGTTGCACCCGTGAAAGGGAAGTGAAATTCAAAACGTGTTTTCAGTTCCTCTGGTACGTGCTTTGGAGCTGCGAAGCCCGAGAGAATTACTTGGAGTTGCATATCTGGACAGCCCATATTAGCCATAAGGAAATTGTCATTGTAAGTATAATTATGCTTTTGAGCACATGAAGGGTCTATGCAGTTAGAATGTTCTGTGTGCAAGTTAGATAAATTTATGTGTTTTACATGTTATGCAGGGCCACATGCAGAGAAGCTGCTTTGAGAACCAATTTAAATTTTCAAGAGCTTAAGTTACCTGGTTTCAATAGCAGAGATAGGGGAGAAATGGGAGTTTTCTGTCTATTTTGATCCTGTATGATAGCCTAATACTTCTTTTTCTAAATCCCTTCACTCTGCAAAGGCCTCCTACTAAAGTCTTGCACTTTCTCAGTACACCGCATGAGTATTAGGCTCGTACAAAAGGCACTTCCCACTCTCAAGTTATAAGTTTTGAACTCCCTGAACTTGGCACTGTCTGTTTGTACTGTATATTGTGTGTGAAAGAGTTTTCAGAGGGCAAAGAGACACATTTTAACAGTGATATTTTCTTCCATGCAGAGACCATCCAGCTACATGTAGTACCTTTGCTTGAAATCTAAAAATGCTGCTTCTTACTAAAGCAGCTGAAAGACTATTAAAAACCCAGTAGCCTGAGTCAGTTTTAACTGATCTTGTTTGTGGAAATGGCTGGGAGTTTGTGACTAAAGTATTCCTAAACAATTAGTTCTGATTCTGTTGCTTGAAATGGAGATGTCGGGCCCAGAATGGAACAGCTTTGCAATAGTGGGAGTGGCAGAACATGATTTCATATAAAGGAAAATTAATGGCAGCCTAAACTATGGGCATGTACTGTGATGTCTGTGAGTGTATGGAAATAGTTTTGAGATTGTCACTTACACCACGCAATTAGCAACCAAAACTGTACAGCCTAGACTGTTTAATGATGTCTGATAGCCACACTCGCTGTGAACAGAGTAGACATTAGGCTTGTGCAAGCCCTGCATACCAGCTGAGATAATGTCTCCTCTTCCTCCTTTCTGTCCTGTGCCCAGCAAGATCTTCAGCTTCTCCCTTTCCCTCACAGCCCAGAAAAGTCCGCCTGGTTAGTTACTTTCCTCAAACCCCGGCTCAGCAGAGGAAAACCAGAGAATATGTGGTTATGCCTGCTGTTATGAATATCCAGGCAGAAAACTTCAGTGCTGCCCCATGTTTTTATGCTAGAGACTATCTTACCTTGGGCTTTGTAACTCTCTGTGTATCTCAGTGTGCTGTTAAGAGAACAATAACGTTCCACAGCTGCTTATGCAACAGAATTAGCTGCATTCTTTGCAGGAAATATGGTTTCAGTTTGAAAAACATTAGCAAAGCCCAAACAAAACAAGAACCCAGTGGAAATGCAATAAACCATGTTGTGCTTTATTCCCTTGTCATTTCTGTGTTTACCCTGCTGATTTCTTAAGCACTGAGACTGTGGTTTAGTACAAGCAAAATGAGATGATGGCTCCGATGTGTTTTGTTTGTAGTTTCAGCCTATGCTCTCATAAATTGAGGAGTGTGTCCCTGCAGTCTGCTGACCTCTGAAAGTAAATAAGGTGTATGCAGATATACAGAACTCCTTGCAGCCTAAACCATTTTAACTGTAATCACCAAGATGCTGGATGGTGCAGCCCTGAGGTACTCACTAATGTGAGTAGGCATGACAGAAGCTCTCCATGAGTCAAACACAAGAATAGATTATGGCACCCAGACAATGGGAGCAGCTCATAATATTGTTGGGGTTAAGCAGTAATGGGCAATTACAGCATGTTACTCATATTAACATTAGAGGAAGTGTTTGAATGTAGGATTGGGTACCAGGGTCATCCTGGTACACACACAGTTTTCTCAGAGCATATTATATAAATACTGTAATGTTAGCCATATCCTTCTAAAAAATGCCATTTTAAGGAGATTTTGCAAATGCGCAGAAATTATGCCCTTGCCAGAGTGCAACAATCCCTGAGCACATTCAGCTGAGAGGTTTCTGCTTAGAAACACTTGCTTTTTCTGTACTGTGGACCTAACCTTGCATTCAGAAAGAAACTGTCACAGCACTGTCTGTCTGAACAGCTTCAAAGAATCAATCATTAAGGTTAGAAAAGACCTCCAAGATCAAGTCCAACCTTTTCATCAGAAGGGAGCTGTTGCACACTGCCCTAACACCTACACGTTTCTGCTACCTCATTTCACCCCCTGCAGCGTTTTGCTTTTGTATTGTTTTCCAGAGGCAGGAGACTGTAGAGGTTGTGTAAGTGCTCTCTGCTAACCCAGCCATCACGATGAAGAGGCAGTACGGGTTGTGTGCAGGAGAAAGGCAAGATGTACTTTTCCCAAGAGTTGAATGCTGCTAATAAAGGGCCTGCATCACAGTATTCTCACAGGCAAAATTTCTGCCCACATCAAAAGTTTTGGCTGCGTATGTTTCCTTTGTTACTGCATTCTAGGATGATGCATCTAGTTAGCTGAATTGGAATCTGTCTTGGAGCTTTGGAAATGTGGAAAGTTACAGCTTCTGTCTTCTTGATTGCTACTAGATTAGCCATAAATTCGGAAAAGACACTGCTCTGAACATGAAGGATTTTTTTAGACAAAGAATTCTTCTCATGGATTGGCAAGCAATATCTCAAGTAGCTGTCACAGCCAGCAGCTGGTATATATGTATAGTCTGGCTCTCCCACTAGAAATGGAGGGATCAAGAGAACCACAAGTCTCTTGACCTCCTGACATTTCCCTCATTTGAGCACAGAACAAAATGGGTCCACCCTGGATAATAAAAACACAACCCAGTGTTTAACCTTGATAAAACATACACAAGTTAACTCTTCCCCTTGAGGACTGCAACACTTCAGGTATATCTCCACTATCAAATACTCCATAGCATATTCCCAGGTCCTGATCCTCTTACTGCCCATACTAGGCAAATTATTGCTGATGCCAAGGCTCTCGGTAGGTATTAAGCAGATACTTCTATCTAAAACAAGCTTAAATGTCATTGGGGGAATAGTTTGCTCAAGGGATAATTTATTCCCAAGATCTATGGATGAGGCTGCACCAGAATTAACACTGCACAGCTTGGCACTGGTGATCCTGCATTCTGGTAGATGCAGAAGCAGCTCCCAAGCCTCTTATGCAGGCCCTACATGAATACAGATAATCCTGAAAGCAAATAAAAATTCTTGAGTATTATGGCTGTGAGCTTCCAGATATTACAATTTTTTTTTAATTGAGAATCTCAGTATTTTCTTAAAAAAATAAGAGTTGGTGAAAAATAATTCTCTGGCACCCTGCTGAACTAATATGAAAAACACACCTTAGACTTGATCTATCTTTGTACCTGTCAAAGAGCAAGGAGTTTTAAGCAAAGTTTTAATTACCTCCATCACAAAAGTGGAAAATGCTGATTGCTTTCAAGGACTGTGCGTTTCAAAATGTTTCATATTTTCTTCCCAGGGGACAGGTCTAAAAGTAGATTGAGTACTCACGTGCTGAAAAACAATTATATATGATACAAGACCTTTAAAGCATATTCAAGGCTATTTTGTCAATCTTTATTATCCTTTTTTTTTTT
>WEIV01010977.1:458-60622 GCA_013390005.1 Calyptomena viridis | reverse complement strand
TTTTTTTTTTTTTTTTTTTTTGAGAGACTAAAATCTCAGTCTGAAGGACAACTGGCTCCTTTGCTTGCTTTCTACCAGAGATCTGGCAGACCGATGTGCCTTCTCTCCTTTCCTTGCAGTTACTAATTTTCTAATTAAGTCTCTGTGCCTGCCCTCATTAAATCAATCAGAACTGAGTCAGTCGCTACTGATTGCAGTGGGAACAGGCGCAGGCTTTAAGGGCCAGATTTGCAGAAAAGCTCAGCATCTGTAATTGGGGGGCCAGGTTTCCAAAGGAAGTGGCAACTGTGTGCAAGTCACTGTTGCTCTGGGAGCCACTCCTACCTCTGCTTTTACCATGCTGGCCTCAGCTTTGGATTCAGAAGACTTGAAAAGTCCTGCTTTAGAAGCTAGCACTGCCTCAGTCGGCGTAACAACAATGAAGATCTGTTGGCAGCCTGGGGAGGGGCAGTCTACACGTGTCCTGTTACTTGGATGAAGCAGAGAGTTTGATGAGTGGTTGAAGAGGAGCATCCAGGTTCTGAGGTCTGAAGTGCTTATGGTAGTAGCAGGGTAAGACAAGCAAAAGCTGCTTGTCCTGAATGCAGAGAAGGGTTGAAGTTCTGGCCTGTGTGTGTTTTTGTGAACAGCAGGGTGTTTTCTTTGTTGTGCACCCAAGTCATCCCCAAGTTTGCCAACTGCTGTCATCAGCAGTGTTGTTTCCAGTAGAGTCAGGCTTTCCCCAGACCAGACAGACTTGTTATCAAGAACAAAATGTGGCAGTATGTCATCAGCTCAATCACTCCTTTTTGCTCAGGGGCCAGTAAGAGGAATCTCATACTGTGCCTTAGCAGAAGTGTAGGTTTGCTTTACCAACTGTTGAGGGTCCTGGTCTCTTGAAAGCCTGCAGGGCTTCCCAGGGTCAGGCATGTCCTGGCAGGGGGAGGGGCTGCTGAGTGTCCTCCCAAAGTGAAAAGTGTTGGGTAGGAGCAGCAGCTAAACCTGCTTTTGACCTAATTAATTAATATGTATCAAATAGTTTATGCATGCTTAAGTACATAATTGTTCTAAAAATAATAGGAGCTTTATAGTTAATATGTATCCTAGAAAATAATCTTTTTAGTCCATAAAAGATAATTTTATGATCCCCATGAGTGAAAAATTCTTTGTCCTTACAGTAGGCAACATACTTGAACACATATGTGTTTGTTGCTAGGCTAGAAAAGACACTTTCTTCAGCTATCTCTTCTTTTTCCTTACTGCTCTTCTACTGGATCTTACTGTTCTTACTACCTGTTCTTACTACCTTCTTACTAGCTGTTGGACAGGGATGTTCATGGGGTTATTGACTCAGGTGAGTTCTGCTACACTTCATTCTTCTACCTGATTTTTCTTATTCTTCTGGAAATCTTATCATTTATTAGTGTTTATTATTCTAAAACAATTGTTACCAAATTGCAGATGTTATCTAGTAGTATGTATCCTCCAAGAGGTATCTACAAGCAGGGCAACAGACACACCCCAGTTTATATGTTGTTATATGTTATATATGTTGTATGTTGTGTTCAAATGCANAACAGACACACCCCAGTTTATATGGTTGTTGTATGTTGTGTTCAAATGCCAAAGTAATAGACCTAAGTTTTTGTGTCTCCAAGCAGTCCTCATGCTGTCGTAACAGATGATGTGAAACTTATGCAAAGCTATGGAGCCAAACCCTCCCATGTAAATAAGCACCAGACCTGTTTAGTAGAAGTCTTATTTTCCCTGTTGGACAATTCTTTATTTTTTTTAAGTCCAGTAAAAATACTGAAGCAAGACTTTTTCTGCTCTATTCTGAAAATAAATGGTATCTATGAGCTAGTATTGTGAAATCTATGCAGAAGTAGAACAGTAATACTAAGATGCAAAGTAAGTAATGATAATACAAAGATTGTCTATAGCAACTTCTAAGTAAGTATGCATAGTGGATTTTTTTTCTCCACTGTTTGTACACTGTGTACTCATTTTATATTGGTACTGAAAGGTTACATTTTTTTTTCAAAGGACTGAGAATCAAATCAATAAGATATCATAGAATCGTAGAATGGCCTGGGTTGGGAGGGACCTTAAAGATTCTAAAGTTCAAGCCCCCTGTCATAGGCAGGGACACCTTTCCTTAGACCAGGTTGCTCAGAGCTCCATCCAACTTGTCACTAAACACTTCCAGGGATGGAGCATCCACAGCTTTTCTGGGCAACGTGTTCCAATGCCCTACCACCCTCACAGTAAAGAATTTCGTCCTAATATCTAATTTAAACCTACTCTCTTTCAGTTTGATTCCATTCCCCCTTGTCCTGTCACTATATGCTCTTGTAAAAAGTTCCTCTCCATCCTCCTTGTAGGTACCCTTCAATGTGCAAGTACCTAACTCACCTGGACAAGAGAGCCTTGTTAAAAGAAAGCTTTCATGTTGACCTAAAGGCTCACAGTTTGTATTGGAGAACATCTTACATTTGAGCTTCTATATGGCATCATGGGGAAAGTTATTACAGATTCTTCCTTTGCTTGAGTGCTAGAAATCATAAAGAAGCATCAAAATGGCTTCAATTTTGCCCACAGATTTGAATCTGTCTCTGATATAACTATTCATCTCAGTGAAACTGCAGCAGGGTTGATTATAATTAACAAGACTTGTAAATATAAAGTACCTTAATTTTTAGACAGAAGTCACATAGGCTCATGTGCTTACACTTATTTTTATTCAAATGAGACATTTGGTAGAAATTCAGTGTTACAAACACATACACATGATTTCTCAGTTTCATACTATTTGTTGAGAAACCTTGCAATATGACATTGTTCTTTTTAGCAGTTTCTTTCTACTTTGTTTTCTTGTACTATGCAGCGTCAAATGGTACTTGTCAGTCTTTTTTATTCTCCCTCAAATATTATACTTTCTAAAAATGCTTTCCGTTTCTTCCTACGGCTAACACTTGTGGAAATTTCATCTGCTCCATCAGTGAACAGGAACCTGAAGAAACCAAAGCCAAGAAGCAACAGTTTCAAGTTGCAGTCCTGATATAACAATCCTTTCTGTATTATATATAGAACATAAAAGGCTCCTCATTGTGAAGCAAAGTTCCTATCAACTAGAATTTGGAGAAGGTAAATAATCAAATAAGATTCAATATAGCTTACAGAAACTGATCTGGTTTAGAATGTTGTACAATATACACTAGTTATCACCAGTTTAATCTTTGTAGCCCTTTGCCTGTAAAGTCAGAGCATTTGGGCTCTTTTACATCAACTGCTTGCACTTTAGGATCTGAGACATTCGAAATAGCCCTTGGCACAACTCAGAATAGCTTCTGCTTCTTTATTTTTTTTTCTGCACAGCCACCTTGTAGTTTTAGCGTCTGATATCTTGGGACCTCATAAAGCTCAGAGCAAATGCTGTGTGAGAAAGATCATCTTCTCTGACAGCACAACATGCCTGTTTCCACTCCTGAGGAGATGAGGTCTGTGATATGCCTGTGATATACTCTTTTCTCTTTTCTTTGAGTCAGCAGGTAGGAGCCTTTTGTGTTCAACATTTGGAATGAAGGAACAAAATATTGTGTGTTTGGAGCCTCTAAGATAGTTGTGGGAAGTTGCTGTCTTAGAGATTTGGAATATTATGCCCATTGTTAAAGAAGGTGGGGTAGTGGGAGGAAAAATATACTGTGGACAGTAAACTGTAATAAGTGTGACTTATTTCAATGCTGCTATCATTGCATTTATGATATGTGTACAGTCAGTGCGTGCATACAGAATTGTCTTTGCATCTTTATATTATTAAATTTCTGTAGTACTCACAACTAGCAGTGAGCAGGCTATCCAATCCATTGAAATAATGTATATTTTTTTCCTTTAAATGCTGGAAATGGGCCTTTCTTTCTCAAGAAGGGGAGATGATTCAACTGAAACAGTTACAGCTGGTTTCCTGCATTGTAGTCATAATAATTATGTAGTTCATAATAATTAGCTTAAGGGTGTATTTTGTTCAATTTTGAGAAGAAATTTATATTACTGTGAAAAATACAAGAACGTTTTCAATTTGCAATTTTAGTCTAGTGGCAAAATACTAAGTGTTTTAAGGCACAGACTTGACCTTTGGGCTGTAATGACTTAATTCCCCCAAAGCTGTTTGCTGAAGAGCCATGCCTACTTCCCCAGGGACTGAGCATATGTCTGCAAGAACATCAGTTTGTGGTAATTTTAAAAATTTCGGCTTGTAAATTAAGATGCTGCAGCCATGTACATGTTCCTGGCTTACCCCAAAGTGAGATCAAGTGGCTCCAAAAGTTTTGAAGATGTTGATGTTCACACCTGCATGTGCCATAGCTTATTGATATACACAAGATAAAGATAAATACTATAAATGCACAATTTTTCTGTCTCGGTCCTAGCAAAATTTTTTGTTTACTTTGTGTAACTTGGAAGTATTTCGCAAATGCCTTTTGCCTCATTAATACCTCCTCTATAATTTTGCACTTGTACCAAACAGGTACTGAACACTAGTTTTCCAAGATGTCAATGAATGCACTGGGTTCTCAAATCTAAAGAATTCATCCTCCATATCAAACTGTAGAGAATCAGTCAGCCTTAGCCTCCCATGAACGAGACATCGGCCTCATGCTTGCCATTATGTGGCTCAAGTTTGGTAAATGATTGCACATCTGCTGAGCTGCTGTAACTATGCTGACATAGGCACACAGCAAACACAAGGCGATATGACTTAACTAATGTCTCTTCTCCTCTGGGCTGAACTAAGATGATCTTTCGTTTGCTCAGATGGGAGCACATCATCACTTGTTGTGAGGTCATTGGATGTGCAGTGATGTGGGAATCAATTCAGGCATAAATCAGGAGTATTAGCTCTTAATTCTTTGTGATTAAGTTATTATTATAGTAGCTTTTTGCAAGAACAAGGAAGTATGTGCCGGAGTCCTGTGGGTGAAGCTGCTTTCTTGTTAAATTTCTTCTGTGTTATAAGTTGAGTATAATTTTCAGGCTTTATGCATGTTCATAGCTTCTGGATAAAGTTTATGTGTAACGATAAACAGCTGCTTCATTGTATTTGAGTGATGGATGGAGGTATGCCTGCTGATAGGCAATTTCTTTGGGATCTTAACGAATGAAAGATGCTCTCCACTGAAGGTAAAATACCTTAGACCAATTCAGAATCGAAGGCTGAAATCCAGGAGCCCAAGTGCTGAGCCAGTGAAGTGTTTGAGGTGGGAAAGAGGAATTCCATCATTTCATCATTGACAGCAGTTGTGTTTTGGAAAAGTAAGATACCATCAGTGGAGAATGCATGATGGAGCAGCTCTTTGGGAAACAGTGATTTCTCCCAGATCCAATCTGAAGCCCATGAATAAAAGGAAAAAGTTCCATTGGTCATATCTCCCTATGTACAACTATGCATGGCCTTAGTCAGCCAGCCATGTTAGTAAGTCCTATTCCATGGGTTTCGAACAAGGGCAGCCTGACCGTGACTTCTCCTGACCAAATGCTGCCCGTATGTTGGATTATTTCACCCTTTATCCTACCTTCTTCCTAAGATCAGTTTTCTGGAAATAAACAATTCTTAAAGCCAGGACCTGAATGCAGCCTTACTTACCTACACAATAGCCTGCCTGATAAATGTTCATGGTTGAAGACAGGTGCTTCCCGCAGATGTTACATTGTGTTCAGCCTCCATCCCAGGAAGGATGGTTGAGCAGACCCTGTTCAGCTGTGGCACATTGTTGAGCTCTTTTACAGATCACACCCTTCTACAGGCATTGTATAACTCTTTTAGGTTTCTCTAAAACATAGGTTTAAGCTGTGTGCATTTTAAAACAGAAAAAATACACAAAATAGACATCCTCATCCTGTGCCTGGGGCCATCCTCTTGTTCAGCTAGAGGGGAGCCACTCCAGTTTGATCATATTAACAGAAATGCATAAAAGCGAAAGCTGAAAAAGCACTTTTACACTGCATTCATCAGCACACAAAAAAACAATCTACCAGGACCAGTTCTGAGCTTGTTCCATTGCGTGTCACAAAACAATTGTCTCTGTACATGCTGGTGCTTTTAAAGCTGACACTGTTGTTGACTGAAAAGCTGCTTGCATTACAGCTGTCCATTAAGCATGGATTTCCATATGTACAGCACCAAAGTGAACAAATCAAATGTATACTCACGTCACAACTAGAGAACTGCTGCAGTGAACACATCCACCTGAAACTCTCACATCCTTCCCCATGTCTTACTGTTGTGTTTTATATTTAAAATACTGATGTAATGCCATCAGTTTTTCTATGCACTTGATCACAATGGTTTGATAGTCATCTTTTGTGTTAGTGTTGTACTGACAAATTACTGCTATAGAAAAAGTGGAGGAAGAGTCTCCTCAGACTGGGGAATGCTGAGCTCTGGTTGAAGCATTGATGTGACATTCAGTAGCTCAGTTCCTCGTTCTTACAAAGACTTGCAAAGTGGTCTTGGCTCAGTTTGAATGTGCTGTAAGCATATGCTTATATTCATACTGTCTGCAGATGCTTTCTAGTCCAAGTTCAGAAGTGACCCAAGGGCCGTATTCAGGCTGCCTTTTATACATGTTCACATGGCCAGCATAGCTACTTACTGGCTGATCTGACAGGGGCCTGAATAGCTCTCTGACGAGCAGCTAACTTACTGTCCAAGTCCATGCACCATGCAAAATGACCTGAATACAGCCCTTTGTCTCCTTGTCTCACTCCCTCATCTGTATTACAGGGACAGTAACAAACTTCGGCAAGGTTATGGAGATGTTCAGATCCCTGTGAAGAGGACAGCATAACTACTTTTATAGGCAAAGATATACCGTGCTGTACTGTGCTATGTGCAACCTAAGGGGGCCTGGTTTTAGAGGAGTTTGCCATCTGCAGGAGCTTGCTCCAGATAGAACATTCAAGAGTTAAAAAAGGGATGTAAAAGTTAGCAAGAGTGCACCCTGGCATCTGTAGCAGCAATTTTACATAGGCTATGCCATATTCTGGCATAGCTATTTCCAGATGGCACTGTATTTTACAGTTTCCTGTTGCAGTTCACTGCTATCATATATATATATACAGTACAACGAAGATATACACAAGGGTAAATTATTGCCTGTTCTGTGTTGTACGCTCCTTCCCAAACATCTGGGTCTTTATTTATGTGGCATTTATTCTTCCTCAGAAGAGAATCTTTGCCTGGAAAAACAGTATATGCAGCAGCTACAAAAGATAAGGAGAAACAGAACAGTATGGCTAATAATGAGAACACCAACAGCAAAAATGTACAGGGTTTTGTCACAGTAATCCTGAGGCTGATGAAAAGGCGGGATGAAATTTGGCAGGTACACGGAAAACACCCAGTAATTCCCAAGAATGAACCAGAGAAAGAGGAAAAGGCTGAGGGTTAGATGGATGTAGTACTTGTGAGCATTCTGCCTCCAGGGATATTCGTCATCATCATCATCATCAATCACAACAGACTTGGAAAGCAGCTGCCTCATCCTGGTTGAGTCGTACAGCAGGAGAGTCACCTGGAGGTATTGGGGGAGAAAAGGGAGTAAGTAAATTGGCTGCAGAAAGTCTGAATGCCTTCTAGCCACTGCCAGTCTTTGGGCCAAATAAAACTGGGTGTGGGAAAATCATGTAAAAGAAAGATAAGGAGCCAAAAATGAGACAGATCCTAATGGACAATAATGCATTTTTTTTTCCCTGCAGTTTATTTACCAGTGAGATTCAGGCCAGACATTGTAAAAAACTTGCCATTGGAAAGGATGGAAAGGCATTAGAACAGAGATTGTGTAGGGAGATGGCAGCAGTTCCCACGCTGGAGACTTGACAATAAATTATAGTAACTGCTAAATGACTTAAGTAGTGTAGTTCCTGCCTTGTAGTGGGTGGATTTGTCTCTCTCAACTCTATTTTCCATGGCTATATAGGTGAATCACCTCAAATAAAATTACGAAGCAGCTAGACTGTGACCTAAACCCCAAATAAATTGCTTCAGATACTTGCAATGTACTGTTTTCAAGTTTTCTTCAATTAAGTGCCATTTTCTCAGATTGCTCCATTTCTGCCTTCAGTCAGAACTAACAGAGAAATAGGTGCAATACCGTGATGTTGTGAGGTTGGGAAGGTCTGGTATAGAGGGAAACGCAGTAGACCCATCGGCGATGCTTAAATTTCTAGTTTAGTCTTGGCAATACAAAGAATGTAGATTGACTGCAGTGTAGAAAAGCTTTCATATTTCTGTCCCCTCAATGACTTTCTTAATTTTGATAGATTTATAGGAGAGGTATATACAGATCCCAGCAAGGATTTGGGACAAACATCGTGAAACTTACGTTATCTTACTACACCTGAAACGTTTGGCTCAGTCCTTAAGGCACCAGCTATTGTAATTGCAACTCCCCGTTTTAGGTAATCAGGATCCTGTACAAGCCTCCCTGCAGCAAGCTGTGTCTTTGGGAAAGGGGCTCTAAGAAACCAGCTGAGCAGAAATCTGCCTTGGGCAACCAGGAATTAAATTTAGAGGAAAAGATAAAAGATATGGCCATGGGGAGGGATGTACTGTCCCCAAACAGGGGTTCTCAGTCATGCTCTCATTTACATCTGTAAATGTATTCTGAAATCTGAGCACATGCTCATTTTTCTGATTGAAGTGAAAGAGAAGAGCACCAGACCTATTTGGGTATATGTTCTGTTTGATTCAGATTTTAGCCTATGTGCCCCATTTTCATGAGGCAAGGCTGAGCAAGAGAATCTAGGACATCCTGGGAAGAGTTTTCTCTTAATCTCCCCTGTAAAACTGTTCTATTATATATAAATGATTAAATATGTGTCACAAAACCAACTGTTTTTCTAGCCCAGGTGTTGGTATCAGTTTGTGAGAAACAGATTAAAGTCACCACACCAACACAGGCAAAAAAAATGGTGTTTCCACTGGATGTCTCGCATCCAGCTGTACACTCAAATGGATAGACTTGTTCAAACCACCAGAGCATCTTCTTCTCAGGTGAACACTTATTTTACTCTGACTTATGATGCACAGGAGGGATAAACTTACTTGGCTAATAGGTCTGAGATTTCTGCATGGTGGGACCTGTGGGTCCTCCTGAAGCCCCATGCATCTCACTTTGAGATGAGCTCAGCACACATGCAGCTGCCTGTACTCAAGTTTCATCAAGCTCAGCAGTGAGAATGACATTCAATGGCAGATGAGTATTGGTTTTTAGGAAGTCAGAGAAACATCCCAGGTAAATTTATGGACCTCAACTGCATCTAACCAGTTGAAAGAAAGCACATTGAAATTCGTATGGATGTTGCCTTGCCAAGCTGTGATTGAAGCAATTTCATTTGCTCACTAACTGCTGAATATACATTTATGGAGCAACATGACATGAATTCAACAGGGCTCTCTGGATACTGTAGAATGGTTCAGTTGCCTCAGTGAACAGTTGTGGGTTACCATTGCCTTTGAAAATACTGGAGGTGGTAAAGAAAGAGATGAGGAGCCTACAGACCTGAATAGATCTGGGCCAGAATGACCTGCCATTAAATGATGTCCAACACAGGACAGCATTCATTCAGATTTCATCCTGCACCCACTCTCTGACATTTTACCTTTCAGAGTTCAAGTGGATGTGTTGTTGAGTGAAGTCAGAGCAGTCCAATAAACAGGCCTGGGTTGAGACAGGGGGAATTTGGCTATGGACCTAGCACTATGAGATGACACATGAGTTAGGCCAATCAAGTTCTGACCAAATGTACTGCCAGACTGCAATATAAGCAGTCCTGCTGTCAGCTGAAGAAAATTCAAGCCACTATTTGACATCAGCCTGAATATTAACGGACCCATTTACCACCTTTCTTAGAGTGAGAAAAACTGACTATAAACCAGAAATAGCTAAGAAACAGTCAATGTTTTTATGGAGGCTGCAATCCATTAGTATAAAAATTTCCCTTCACTTCTGCTCTAATCTTTTCTAAACTGTTATTAAATGAACCTTTGATTATACAGATAAGTCCACTGGTGTGATTAAATGACTAAGCATTTGTCAGTAGAAGTCACTTGTGACATTCCTTATAACAAGATTAAGCACTTTCGTTTTTTCTCCATTTACTTATTTACTGACCAAAGGTCCTTGGGGAGATGATTCATATCCCAGTGATGTACTGAAATTTGGTTACCACCGTGAAAGCGTGCAGGGGATACAGAGATCTACACAGGAATATTCTTTCCCCTTTCTTCCAATCTTGGCAAAGAAAAGAGGCTAGAATTGTTATCCAAGGGGAATGTAGATAGCTCCTGTCTGCGGTGTCTGCTGGCTGCAAGATGTAGTGCTGTCAAGACTAGTAGGTTCCCTTACAAGGCCATGTGTACATTAGGCCACAACCCATCAGGTCTACCCTGTCTGCTCTGCCAGTGACAGGCTCCTGGGAAGGTAGGCTGGGTACCAGGTTGCTGCTGCCCTGGTGAGCTCTGCAGGACAGACAATGCTGCCAGTACAGATGTTCCTCCAGCAGCACCACTTGCTGCTCTTAGCCCTTCATGTGCCAGCCTTGCAGTTCCAAAACTTTTCTTTCAGCTCTGCCCCTCTTCCTTCCTTTCACAGGAACACCGCTGGGGCAGGAAAATACAGTTTTGCTTAATCCTGTAGAGAAGCCTTAGAGTAGCTCTGCGCTCTGTTGTGACAAGGCTCTTCATGCTCCCTAGCAGCCAGTTAACACTGTCTGCAAAGGGACTGTCAGAGCAGGGTGTTCCCTTACCCTAGAGTCAATGCAGAGTTATAGCTTTATGGTGACCAGGGTGTAGCATGGTTATTGAGGGTGTCTCTATTTGTCAAGTAGCCAGGCTCTGGCTCAGCAAAGATATAAGTGAGTGCAGTCCACTAGAAGACAGGTAGTTGTGGTTAGAAAATGCTGCACCTAGATTAATAAGTCCTGCTGTGATGCAGGGATATACTTACTCTGGAAGGAAGTGATTTTGCTGCATAGTCATTACTTCTAGCCAGGTCAGAGTGGGAATAAATTGAAATTGTGAAGGACTATGTACAAACACCTGTAGTTCTATAGTATTCCCAAAGCTAGAGAGAAACTTAACTTTTTGTTTGGTCTGTGTGTGTGAAAATGAAGGAGGAAGGTTTGGCCTGCTTGAAAGACTGCTTGTGAAAAAAGACCTCATTTACCACAGCCATCCATGTCATTTCCCTCAGTAGGGATGGTAGCACAACCTGTGATGTAGGAGAAAGTCACACCACAATGTGTAGGACAATGCTGAAAGCTAAACCCATTAGCATCTCCCTTGACTGATGGGTGCTTTTGGCATTGGAAGAAGCACAATTTAAACCCGATATCTCTCTTCAGTACTGCATGCATGTGGCTGTCTAGAGTCATCATTATGTCTTAACTAGCAAGTTAAAGTCTAGTCACACAAAATATTTTTCACACACAGAAGACACAGTTACCTTTAGGCTGCCAATCACGCCACCCACCAACAGATATAATGGAATTAGTGGCTGAACTGGGCAATCTTCCAAAAACTTCATTCCTGAACAGCAAAAATGAATGTTTATTATCCCAAATGATCAAGTAATGCAACAAGCTATACAGTGAAAGCTGTAGATGCTGTTAGTGAAGCGTAGTGCTTACACCCAAGACTTGTATCCACCACCTGTTGAAATGAGGTCTGAATTAAAAGGGGTTTGCATCTCCCACCACATGGGTGAGGGCCGTGAACAAACGAAAGGCAGGAGAAGAAAGAGAGAGAGCAAAGGTAACAACAGCATTACTGTTGTTCTGGCATTACAGATTGCAGCCACATATAGAGGTCATTTAGCCTCTGCTGTTTGTTAAATGAACCACTGGCTGAACTGGACAGGAAATTTTCATCAGCAGTAGAAAATTAAAAACTCTGAAAAAAAGGAATTCTGAATCACTTCTCCTAGGATTTTCCTTCTCATTATCTCCCACGAGTGTGGCATGTTTCCAAGTCTCATGCCTCGGAGCTTGGGAGCCAGTGCCGATGGGAGCACCTGGAACCATTTTAGCTTCCCAGGCAGCTGATAGGCAACTGCAGAAGCTCAAGTTTTCAGGCTGTTTGGGTTGCTGAAAAATGAAAGCTTTCATTGTTATGGAGCTGGGGGTCCTGGCAACCCTCAAATCTACCGCTAGAAAGAGAAAGCTGGATAAGTTTTAGGGGAGGGAGTGTATGGCTGTATATGGATGTTGCTGGCAGTAAAGACTGAAGCTTGTGATACAAGTCTGTGGCAGTAAAACTCATCTGTCCAAATATAGATGTCTGCAATGCGGGCATCCATATGTGAACTAGTTTTCTAGACTCTGTAGTCAATAGAAAGAAATAGACACTTATAAAATTCAATTCATTTGTCCTAAGATAGGCATATGTAATGGGTCAGGTGAGCTGGGCCCTGAAAGCCCCTCTGTCTCTCCATGGCCATACAAGGAATCTAGACAGTCAGCTGTAGATATTTAAAGTTAGCTGGGATGAATCCCTTGCCCAAGCCTCTTATGCAGTGGCATCTTTAGAAATTTTAAACTGTTCATTAAACTACAATTTTTTTTTTTAATTTATCCCATGTTTCAGGGCTTTGACTTATCAGTTGCAGAGGGCAGAAAGGGTTTTCTGTTTTCTTCTTGCTGTATAAGTAATTTTCAAGGAGATACTTTGATTTTTCTCTGAACGCTTGGGGCTATCTAAATGCAGGATACTGAAAGCAATGTGCTGGTCTTAGTGCAAAACACCTCTCAGGTGGTAGATCTTACTTCCATTTTTAGAACTAGATTGAACAGGAGAAATCAGGAAAGAAGTGCCAGTGGGGTTTAGTTGGTTGGTTGGTTTGTCTGTGGGGTTTTTTGCCCTTTCTGTAGCTGTAATCCTCTTCAGCTTGTCAATTTGCCCACCAAATCCACTGGTATTACTGATGTCCTGAACATCTCCCACTCTCTTTGCACTGCATAATACTGCTGTTCTGGATTCTGGTTGCTTACTGTAGTCATAGGACACAGTGATTTGTGATCTACCGTGTGTAAGAGCTATGCAGTTCAGTGAACTCTTCTATACTATTTATTACCAGCCTTCTCATAATTGAAAGGAACTGTACTTAGAGGGATTTGGACTCTTTCCCTTTTTGTCCCTATTGCAAGGCTGTAATTTTTTGTCCATTTTGCCATTGTGTAATGCTAAGACCTGCTCAGACTCCCAACTTTAAAGGGGTGGGCGACAGGGAAATTGTCACAAATTTTATCATTTTCAGAAATCTGTTGCCAGGGTTCCCAGAGTCCTTGGCCCTGTAATAGCCTGCACAAAAGCACCTGGCCAGAGATCACTGGGAATATATATCAGTTCAGGAACCTAGGCAATTTCTATTTCTAGTGTGTTACTAAGATTTTGATTTGAGGCAAAAAAAAATCAAGAAAAAATGCCTTTTTTTTTTTCCCTCATGGAGCTATGACTCTCTTTCCCAGAAAAATTTATTATGGATTCCTTTCATATATGTAACATGACAGCAGTCAGTCTTGGGAAGGATTTGAAAGGCAGTGGTACACTTGTCAGTTTTGGGAGGATACTGCAAACAGATATGACAGCAAAAGAGTAGGTCAAAGCAGGTAATAGAGTAGTAACTTAAAAAATGCATCCTAAGGTGTGAATAGGAAATATGGACCTCCAGTTGACAGATGGGCACTGGTATTTGTTACAGTGAAACCAGTGAATGTGCCAATCAGTTCTCACACAGCATGTGTGTGATTTATCTGGGAACACCAAAACTAGTAGGAAAGCATCAGTGCTAGCTCTTCTTTGTCATGAGCACCAAGTATGTTTTCCTGTGACTACTAGTGATGGGATATATGGACCATGCAAGATCAAAGCTCTGCTTCTAATGCAGTGCTTCCTGCAAGCCAGAGCTATCTGTGGTTTAGAGTGAAAAGCAATTGTGTCTGACCACAACATAGACCAGCACGAGCCCAAATGAATACACAAAAAACCTTTGCAAGATCAGACACAGCAAGGATGTCCAACAGCTTGCACCATGTTGAAAGAAACACAAGAGATGGGAGGCTTGGGAAAGCAGAGGTACTTGCACACGCAGAACAACACTGCAGTGGGATCCAAAGTCCAGCAAGGGGAAAGAGCACGTGTGAGCAAACAGGATTTGAGCTCATTTTGGGCAGTGTTGTGGCATAGTCCACAGTGGATCACTACTAACCAAGCGTCCTTATGACTTACAATTATCCATGAGATCGGGGGTCAGGATGAATGGAAGTTAACACAGCACTGGCCTCATTTTAGCAGCTTTGCCCTTCTCAGCTGAAAATGGCTGAAGTGCACCCCCCTAGTAAAGGAGGGCTGCTGTATAGCAAGGCTAATCTGGTGTTGGGTGTCTGCTCCTCATCTTTCCTTCCAATAGGAGGCAGAAGACACAACATATCGGGACATTTTCAGTTGTTCCTGGCGGATGACTGCAGCTGTCATCACTTAGCCCAGACCTCAGTCAAGCGCTGACAGTGGGCTTTACACTTGGATCTAGGTGCTGCACAGGATTTATCTCGAAGTAATTGCTTTTGGGCACCGTCTTATCAGAAAGCATATCAGCAAATCAGAGGAAATTTGCAGAAATGATGAGCAGCTGAAGGACTGAAATGCAAGGAAAGATTGTGTTAACAACAACTGCTAAAGCAGAAGACTGGTTCTCACATAAAAATACAGAGTATGAGAACAGGCTTCAGACAACTATTGTGAGCCTTTGAGAGTTGAAGAATTATTTGGTGTAGATATGAGTGTGAGGAGTATTACTGGGTTAAAATTGTACAGGGGGAAATTTAGACTGCTTATTGAGAAAACAATGTCATCAGCTTTCAAATGTGATTTAGCTACCATTCCAGAATACTGTCTATAAAGGTGTTCTGGACAACGTACAAGAATGTGTTATTTGGAACAATCCTTCACTGTCCCAGAAACTGGAAAAAAAAGTCTTTTTATTTTTGGAGTGTTTAGTGAAAAAAGGGATCATCTCTGACAGTAAGAATTAGAAAGCTGCTAAACAATCTGTGGTTTAAATGATGTCACAAGTCTGGAGCTTGGAAAATTTGTTGAGTCCTTTTCATGTATCTTGACTTATCCTGTGATTTACAGTATTATCAAAATTTAAGAGTGTCTAATGTTAGCGTGTAATCATTATCAGGGCTGCCAGTCATTCATCTCTGAGTTTTAACAAGTGTTATATCTCACAGTTTTCTTTTGCAGAAGCAAGAGCCATAATGAGTGGAGGCACATCAGCAATTTATTTTTTGAGATCATGGTAACAGAATATTACCAGAAAATCAGATGATTTTACTTAGATAATAAATATCTGCATTTTCCTTGACATTTCATTTTCCTAAAAATGCCTTTGCAGATATGGAACTGCAGGAAATCGATATCATCTGACAACACTATTACAGTGACATTATCTCTTAATTTAAGTTGGGAGAAAAAAAAAAGGCTCTGTATCTGATGCAGAAGATACTTAGAGCTCTAGGCTAATATCTTACCATACACCTTTCACTTCTCACTGATCTTAAAGATATTATGAAATATTCCTGAGAAATTTTACTTATAAATGGTCAGATTCCAGCCCTGGATTCATTTACAGAAGGCTGAATGTCAATATGCATGGAAGCTGTGCCACATTTTGAATTATCCCTTTCCACCCCTATTTCATAGCTCAGGCATATTCAGCCTGGGGAAAAGCTAAAGCTAAAATCCTCTTAAGGGATAAATAGCAATCTTAAGTCATGGATAAGCATAAAAGCCAAAGTGTGGAGATGTAACAGTTCAGTCCATTTCCCTACTTCCTAATTGCTCCTTAATCCCTCATTGGAACCCTCTAGTTCCTAATTAGGACATCCTAATTGGAGTCCCACCATAGTCATCACTGGTACTTGGAAGACCACAGAGAAAGGGAACGGCACCAACCTTTAAGCTGAACACTTTTTTTGTGAGTTTGGCCACCTGTACATGCCAACAGTCTAGATGTCCTGATTGCTTTAAAAGTCACATCATTTCAATGCAGACACCTAAAAGAGGGTATGGGACTCTTACTGTCAGGAATGCCCATTTCTCTTAATGACCTGCAAGGACAGCACATGACACTCATCTTGGTTACAGATGCATACACTCCAAATCTGTGGGATGCATCTTGCCCACAGCATCTGCACGTAGAGTTCCTTTGCACCACCATCTTTCATGAATAATGAGGCAGAAGGTGAACAACGTCTCAAGGACACCCATCTAGAAGGATTGTAAGAGCTCTTGAGGACAGCACTTAGAATCCAAAGTGATCTGGATACACTGGAAAAAGACATTCAAAATCTACGAGGTGACACTTGATAAAGCTGAACACTGTGTATAGGACAGAAAATTTCAATGTAAATAAAAAATGAGAAATGTCGGATAGGGAGCAGCATTGCCAAAAACCATCTGGGCTTACAATGCACCATAAACTAAACCGGAGCCAATGAGTTGGTGTAGAGATATCATCTTTCATTTTGAGGTGTGTTAAACAGAGGAGCTAATTATTCTGCACTGCTCATTCCTCAGGTCTCAGCTGCAGTCCTTTGTTCCATCTTTCTAGTGGTTTTTTTGGGGAAAAATTATTTTAGCCAGAGGCCAAAGAAGGGAGGCAAAAATGAAAAAAAAAACATTCTAAAGAAACAGTGACCTGTGAGGTCAGGATGAAAGGAATAGGTTTTTGACATCTCTGGAGGAAAAAGAGAAGATGAAGCAGGATTATAATAGCAGCCTTCCAACAGTTCAAAGGTTCTCTTGAGTAGGACAGTGACCAATCTGTCTTTGTGACTACAGAGGGTAGGACAGGCTGTAATCTGTTTAATTTGACATAGGAAAGATTTAGGTTGGATATGGAGGAAAATATTTTGTCTGTGAGAGCAATAAAATGTTGAAATAGGCTCCTTGAGAAGCCATGGAATTTCCTTGAGCAAGGGCACGTCAGACATCTGTCAGGGATTCCATGAGCATGTGAGCCTGTCTAAAAGTGAAAGTGGACTGGTGTCTCTACTGATGTTTCTCAAGTGGGGTTTGCAACCCATGTGGAGGATGTGAAAGGCCCAAAGAGAGCAATGAAGTGTTAGAAAATACTCAGTTAAAAAAAACCCACTAAAAATCTATGTTAATGGTAAAGAAAAGGTGATGCTTAAGAAAAGAAGGGCCTTATGCAGTTTAAAAATTTATAAAATTCTGCAGCTCAAAGGATTTTCCTTTCTTAAATATTTGATCTCGAAATGCTGCTCACAAATCCAGCCTTTGAGGGGTTGTACAGAGACAGATCAGCCAAAAGACAGGTCTGACTTTCAAAAAGGTGGAGAAATAGCAACCTAGAGCATCTTTTTTTCCCTTCCAGCATTATGCTTCTAAGATTTTTGCAGTGTAATTAATACAGAGGAACCCTGATTAATGAAATCTTCTCGTGTCAGATTCTGAACTTCGTTCCATAGACAGAGCCCTGTTTTGAGGTAAGAACACTGGAGGGATATTTAAGATAAACAGGGTCAGAATTTAAATACTACTTCCTCACCGACATTGCAGCAGGGGCTGGGATTCTGTCTGAAGCTAAAGTACCAACATGCAGGTTTAGCAGTTGGAAACTCTAAGTTTTCCAATTCCTTTCTTCCACCAGATGTGTTAACCCGCCATACAGTGCTAGGAAGTTTCTATTTTCAAATTGCTTTAGGAGTCAACTTACCTATAAAAGTCATGGACAGTGGTAAGGCCAGGAGAGCGAGGAGCCCAAATATAAAGCATGCTGTGAGTGAAAAAAGAAAGAGCGTTATTTGGGCTAGTTTGAGTTTAGAGACCAGCATTTCCACCCAATTCTTTACAGATGCTCTTTATCCATGCAGTTGCGGATCAAGAAATGCAGTGCACTTGATGGGGTGGGAGTATCATCTCTGTGGAGCAGCATTTGAGATGATGGGACCAGCACGTGGTTGGTCACTCCCAGAGTGCAGTGAGAGAGAGAAATTGCTTTTGCAGCTACTACTTGTAGCTGTGTTATTGCAAGGGAAAGAATTCAGCCACTGCTGCCTTAGTTTGCATCCACTTCAGAGGTACTGCCAGGTGACTGTGCAGTAGCAAGTAATTTTGCATCAGCTAATCCATGACAACTGATGAGCCATATCTGTTTGTTAAGCAAATAGCAGTTTTAATGCCATTCCACTCAGTTTTCACTGATAGCTAAATAAACTGTCTTTATTGCAGATGTGAATAGTTTCTGGATGGTCTAATTCCCTGACCCAGCTTGGCTCATGAAGGCAGCAGCCTTGCTGCAAGGAGCAGGACTTGTCATTGGTATAGATCAGCTTAAGCTGCATGGAAGGATGCTCCTAGGAGTGCACATAAGTGGATCTGAGGTGCTTACTCCCCAGAGAGCTGCTGGTGTATCTGAGTCCTGATATTTTCCCAGTAGAGCCTGATGCTGCAGAGGATGAATGCTGACCTTTGCAGAAAGTGAGAGACAATAGTGTCAAGAATAGTGTAAACAGCCTGTCTTAAAAGAGCTGTCACCTCTGTGCTAATCATGAACACTTGGCAATATTAAAGTGAAATACTGCCCCGCAAAATGAGAGTAAAACGCAATGAGGACATTCTGTGGCAAACGTCCCTGCAGAGTGCTTCTACAAATGGCTCAGTCTGCAAGCAGATGCCTAAGGATGCAAAAGGGCAGGTGGGCATAGATGGCAGAGGGGCTGAGAAGAGCATGGACAAGAAAAGGAGCAGGATGTCTCCTTGGAGGTTTGTGGAAAAAAAATCATGAAAGAAGCGCTCAGGGTTGGTTTGGGACCAACCCTTCCCCAGGCAAACTGTCATGCCAGAGAACTGCAACCTCTGCAAGGCTAATGGCATCCTCATCGCCGTGCAGGAGCGGGGACACTGCCAGCACTCTGCAGACAATGCCACTCCGAGAAACTCTGCAGCACTATCAAAACATCACCCTTAGGCTGCCTTAGAGAAAAAGGGAAGCTTCATATCCCCCATTTTACAGGAGAAACTGAGATAGAGGACATAGGAGCGGCATCAAAATTCAGGGCAGATCTACCAGGCTCTCTGACTCGCAGTCACTTTTCGTGGGAACAAACCAGCCCCCACACACTGCTTGTGTTTTCTCTGCAGAGAATGAGGATCTTATACCTCAGTGCTCGAGAGACATCTTTCTCAGAAGTAGCATGTTTGTTATCTCTACGAATTGGTAGAGACTGAAGGTATTTTGAGCTGAAGAAAGCATTTCTGTTCCTTTGTGCAAGCCCCTCCTCCTTTCCCCGTCGGCCGGCCTCTCACACACAGTTTTGCTCAGACTCTCCTATCTCTTGAATACTGCACAGTACAGAAATTCTTCCTCTGCTTCAATAGCGTCCTACACTTGACTAATCTCTTTCAACTACTGACAGCCTCTCATTAGAACAACTCAGCCTAGAGTCTCCCTTTTCACCATGTCGCATTTTGTGCTAGCTCCTCTTGCTGTTAAATTATCTAGACTATTCTCTCATATTCGGAAGCGATGATATTGTAGCTTGCTTGGGCTTCCAACAACACCTGCGAATAGTGCTCACAGCCTGGGCAACTCATTTATCTGGTACCCAAAGGAGTGCACTTCAGGTTTGGAGGCATTGCATTGACTTCCTGGTGCTGCCAGAAGTCCTGTCATTGCAGTGTAGCTTTTGGAGTAATGTCACTCCTGTGCCTGCGGTTTCTTAGCTGCCTCCTGTTTCTGCCCTTCCTGCATGGGCAAGTACTCAGGAGCCTGGGACGAGGAGGCATCATGTAATTTCTTAGCGGTGCAGGACGTGGCCTGCCTGACCTCCGGGGAGGGACGCTGCAGTAGGCTCTGTAAAAGGCTCAGAGAGCCCGTGTGTACGTGAGGCTGCGCATCTGGCACACAGGTGTCAGTGTTTACTTGTGTCTACCGTCTACCCAATAGCTTGATTTTGGAGGGGAGAAGTGGGAGGTTGGGACCACTCAGAGCTCAAGAGTAAAAGATAATGGTTCATTAATTCCCCTCCCAAAGCAGTCTCTGGGAATGTATTTACTCATTATCTCCCCATTCAGCTACAGCCTTTTAGGTCTTGAATTGGATGGGCAGATGCAAAGTCTGGGAAGGCTTCCAGATCCATGTTTAACAAAGCGAGACTCTTCAACAATTGCCTACACAACTGGCAGGGCTCTGCAGCCGTTCTAAGTGCCTGTAGCAGGGCTAAAGACTGTTTTCCCCTAAACGTGTGGGATTTTCACAGAAATACTGCTCAGCTGGGACACACGCACTCTCTGCCTGGATTTGTCTGGGCTGTGCTGCCCCGTTCTGGTCTGAAGACAAACTGCTCAAGAAAATTATAAATACCGCAGGGTAGCACAGCTCAGCAGAGGGGACGCTGTTGTCTGGGCAGTTCCACATGTGTGGCTTTGTGGTATTTTTATGTCGGTGATACCATCACTTCACAGGCTGGCCAGGGAAGCCCCCGGACCCATTCCCGGAAAAAAAAAGTAGTAAAAAAGGGCTGGCAGTCTCTAAAAACATGACAGGGTGAAGGAAGTGTTTCCAGGAATGGCTCAGAAGGATATCTCCTCTGTGAAGCTGGTGTCAGGGCATCAGGCAGGGGGACCCGCTGCTTTGTATTACCTCGGCAGCATGTGCTGGAGCACTGGTGAAGTACTGCTGTGGGAGCCATTAGTGAGCGAATCCTAATGTGCCGGGAAATGGGTGGAGGGAAGAGCTCGTGTCTGGAATCGCAAGACGAAAAGGAGAGCAAATGGCTGTATATCTTGTGCATTTCTTAAATCTGTGGTCAGATCAGTCAATGCAGATTTTGTGTCTCCTGCCCAGCAGGACTGTCAGCTGATATAATAGTTGAGTTACTTCTGCCAGGGTCTCCCCGCAGAAGTAAATGCACTTGAAATCATTGATAACATTATGGCTGTACTTCATGGTCTATCTGATGCCCGAGCTTTTGCATCTTCCATAGCCATGCCCCTGCACTGCAGCTCTCGTCCCCGCCCTCTGCTACTGTTTTGCCGTCTCTCCCATTACGAGCCTGGCCTCAGGGCACCCAGCCTGTTGTCCTCTGCCATGTGGTTTGGAACTGGAGGCAGTACTGGATGTGACACCAATTCACCTGTGGCCTCCTCAGACTTTTATTTGCTGCCATGGGTTTTCCAAGCATTTGGAAGTTTCAGATCAGGTCAGGCTGTCCCTATTCACTTTGAAAATAGAGAAAAGTTTCTTTCTTTTTAGGTAAGAATAGTCTTAACAGGATTTTCAGAAGTGATTTATGAGTATAAATCTCAGTCTACCTAGACTTCTTAGGTAGTATGCTAATACAGCTGTAGTGCAGGAAGTTCAGTAGCGTGCGTGACAAGCTCTTTGATAATAAATACAGCAATAAATGAAGTTGGTTACATTACCATTACTCCAAAATCCTATTTATTCTGTAGCCTGTCAGGTCCCTGATGAAAAAGGATTTTTCTTTTTTTAAATGATATGCTTCCAGCTTCCAAACAAATTCTGCAGTTACCCCAGGATTTATCTGCATGAACAAGCTGAGGAGCTAAATTCTGGGTGTAAAATTCACAGTGTGCCCTTTGGACATCCTGTGGGAACACTGCTTTGAAGGAGGCTGACTCTCAGCAATTTGGATGTGAGCAAATTCGGGTCAGTTGCCAAGGTCCCTGGCCTGATGATGCCCTGAGGCAGATGCAGATGGTAGTGCACTAGCTTAGCAAGCAGTGTCACAGTGTGCTGTACTGCAGCACAGACAATGTAACAGGCTGGAGTGCAGATGGGTAGCAGGTATTTTCATCCATGTTTTATTCCTTCACAATATCTGCAGGCGTCCCCTGCAGTATTGATAGGGACTTGAAGAAAAGAAAGAATGCAGTGTGTGCAGGTGCTGTGGTGGCAAAGAAAGCCTTGATGGATCTTTCTGGGGAACCAGCTCCAGCAAGGTCATATGTTTTACAGAATGGGAATGAGTCTGCCCATGGTTTTGGTAGCTGTGGATACTGGCTGTCTTTCTGTGCTTTTGAGTGACAGGAAAATGTCACTATTTCAGATGGGATATGCAGAAAAGATGAACTAACATGAAAGAAAGTAATTAAATCTGTTCAGCTTGGCCAACCAACAGCAAATTAGAGAAAACAACAGCAAGTTTTGAGCACTAAAGAACAGACCTCTGAGTGATCCAATAAGCTTGGAAGGTAAAGACATGAGATGAACCTGAGGAGAAACAAAGATTGCTCTGTTCACGAGGCTAAGTGACATAGCAAGGAGTTATATTGATGAAATAGTCTCTTGGGATGAACAGCAGGAATCTCATCCTTGGGGTAATTTAATCCCTTGACCAAACTAGAAACTCAACAGCTGGAGGCTTCAATGTTAAAAACAGCCATTCCCATGAAAGTCTCTAGTCCGTGTGAAAAAAATGATTTGCAGACCAAAACCAAGCTCAGGGCCACCTGTTGTTTGCTGTGACTTATCACTGTTTGCTTAGACAAGGTTGTCTTACCATGAAGTAGTACTTTGTTACCCATATAATCTGTGCCACCTTTACATAAAGGTGTCACCTTCCATGTAAAATTTATGTTCTAGGTTCCAACACTGATGACAGCAGTGCTGCTTCCATCAGAAATGGTGTTGAATAATGAGATGCCACAAATCTGGGAAACTTCAAGAGGGGGAGGATGCAGATGTAAATGTAGATGTAGGTGTGGATGTATGCCTAGATGTAGGTGTAGGTGCTTTGGGGGTTGGGCAGTATTGCAGAGTGCCTTACCTGAATTTTACATTATGTTTGTAGCTACTAAACTACAGTTAGGCCATGGTCTAGGTTCTGGATTTGGCCCCTTGTGATTGATTTCCAGATGTACAAGATAAAACAAGATTTCAGCATTACATATAGAGCCACTAGTTTGCTTTGCAGTAGACCCAGGGTAGTGGATTAGCCTTCTTTTGGGGGGGATCAGGTAATTGAAGATTGCCCTAACGTTCTCAACTTAAATTGCTACACCAAGAATGAAAAGATGCTCCATAGGTGGGTTGACTCTTTGGAGTTATTTAAATATCAGGAGACCATAGGTATAAATGTGGGGTTGTGCTGAAACACTCTTTGAAAAATATACACAAGATGATGAGAAAAAGTGAAATTAAGTGTCACTGCACTTCATGAGGGTTTGCATTTTAATGAAAATCAATTTTGGATGCACTAGCTGATCCATAGCTAAAGGTGAGTTGATTTTGAACTTAAATGTGGTGAAAACCTGAAGATAGTTTTATGGAATGGTATTTCTCAGTTGTCTTTCTCATGGGTAACTTTTTGGGTACCCAAGAAAGTTCCTCTGGTGTACAGGAGAGTTCAGAACTAATCCCTATCTTTCAGAAAAAATCCAGAAATATTATTTTCTCTGTCTTCATTAAAATCCCAGTGGCAAATTTAATACTCACAGGGAACAATGACATTTTGCTTGTAACCACTAGGAACAAAAATCAGAGAAAATACCACTTTTGACTTTTTTAACTGTGATATTCACCAACGGGTCCAGATCCCCTCTGCTGCTTGTCCTTTCTGCAGGGTGCAAGGGCTCCTACACCAGCTGGGTCCCAGTTCTGCTCCCAGGGGCTTGTAATGAGAGTGCAACATGCTCCACATCCCTTGTTGCTCATCACTCCCCAGCCTTCCTTTCCCCTAAGGCAACGATGAGCCTGAACAAGTGGGTGAGAAAATGTCCTCTCCTTCCCTACCTGTGTCAGGTTTCTGCAGGGGAGCCTGGTTTGAGCTGTCTGTCCACCTGGCCTGATTTTCTCTGCAGTTGTAAGGCAGCAAGGAGTTAAGGGGCTTAATCATTAATAAAATTTCATTCTGGACTTTGAGAGCCTTTCAAGCAAAGCAAAAAGCAGGAATATAGAAGATTCCAAGGTAACCATCTAGACTGGTAAATGCAGCATTTAGTGGGGGTAAAGTATCAATTATCATGAGTGGTCAAGGGGTTTGCTTTTTCTCGTATTTGACTAGAATTAGAAATTGCTACTGCCTAGAAGTGAAAGCAAAAGGTACTTGCAACTCAGAGTGAAAAGGAGATACAGTCAGTGGGAGTAAGCTGCTTTAAAACCCTTGAATCTTAACCTTCTGCTTCCCTGGCCTTACAAAAACCCACTCCTGAAATGTATTTCTCCTGTGACTCTGTGCAGCTTCCACAGCCCCAGCCTGGGTCAACTATTTGCTGCATTTCTTCTCGGAGAGTAAGAACCAGCCTGTTCACCCAGCCTGGGAGCTATGGTGTCATTACAGCCCTCTGCATCCTCCACCCTGTGTGGGAAGAACCAGCCACTTTAAAACCTGGGTGAGCCCAGCCTGTCACGAGGAAGACCCCTGTACAAGTAACTGATGCTTCCAACCCACAACATGCTTACAACACACAACATGTGGCTGCTTATAGGGGCTACCTGTACCTGCAGTGGCCATTGTGCCAGGGACCAGGCAAGCAGAGGGAAGATGACCCTGTCCTAAATGTCACTGACCACACTCTGTCCCCAGCCTCATGTCTCTGTGTCAGCACACAGACAGGTAGCAGTTTTGCTTTGCAGGAATTGCTCCTGCGAGAGTTCATTCCCAGGCTGGCTGTGCTGCTGTTTTACCAGCTGATTCTCCCTGCAGATACTTCTGCTGGGCTATGTGTAAGGTAACACTCGAAACAGAAGGCAAACACATTGTATTGCTTAGGTTATTTGCTGCAGCCTATATTTAAGTACATGCTGTTTATATTTGTTTGAAATTTTATGCTGGTCTGATATACTTCAAATACTGCAGCAGGCAGCTGCTGCTTGGGACAGAGTTACTATTGTGCACTCCATCAGGACCCAAAATTTCCTAGGAAAGGAAATTTCAGAAAGGAGAAAAGGAAACTTGAGTGGAAGATTCAGATGGGACTTGGTACCATCTTAATTCCTTTATATGCCTGGTTTAGCAACAGGGCTGCTTAAACACAGAAGGCATTTACTACCAAAACTACCTTACCATTGCTGGCAATCTTGGATATGCACCGGTGGCAGGCTTTCTCCAGGCCAGCAGTCATTTTGATGAACCTTGTGAGGTGTCTGTGGAGACAGAGAAATTAGTAAGGTTATGAGAAGTGTCTTTGCCTTACTAAGCATCTTGACTCAAAGTACTCACACACTCTGGCAGGCTTTCACTACCCTCAAAAACTCAAAGCATCCACAAGCCTGGACAGTAGCCATCAGTATGGCATACCCAGAGGCAGGTGTGTCTTCCAGCAGCTCTAGGCTTGCCTGCTGGTGATGATGCCAGAGCTCTGGAGTCATAGGGAGGCTGGGGGAGAAGTATTAGTGCTGAAAACTATGAAAGGTTCTGTATTGACTTTGACTGGGGTTGGGACAGAATTAAGTATATTTAACTGTTATGAGAAAACCCAGTGAAATGGGTACAGTTCACTACACAAACATCAGCAAAAATTAATTAGGGAGCAAAATATGAATTAAAAAAAAAAGGGAGAAGAGAGGATGAAAATAATTTTAAGATCAAGGAGGATTCTGAAGAAGAATATAGAATAAAAATTGCAAACCACAGGGAGCCCATAGCAAGACACCTTTGATAGAAAAATAGCTGGCTTAGAAAGCAGCTCCTTGTAAAGAAGAATTTTTACAAGGTGCAGTGAGGGGTGAGCAAGCAGCTGGGCATCTAAGGCTGGGGCGGCACACAGCACGAGACAGTTCAGTAGCACCCAGCATCAATGGGAGTGTTGGAAGCTCACACACACACCCACACCCCCACACTCTTATATGCACCAAGCCTCAGCCTCTGGCCAAGGTCACCACAAGTCTGCCACCAACAGCAGCTGTGTGATAAAAGAAGGTGTATGTGGAGGAGACTGGAACAGGGAAGATGCATTTCTGCACATACTTCAAAATAGCCTCCTCAGATTTCCTAATGGTTAAAGAGCAATATTTTAAGCTTAGCATCATTTTGTTCTAAGCTAACATGAAACCAATCCCAGGCATTTCTCATGTAATGTTGGGCCTAGCCTGGCCCAGAGCCTACTAGTGACCACAGGGCCCAGGCATATGTTGAAGATAAAGACACACTTGTACAACAAGCTAATATGTGGCCATACCCCTCTCCAAAGTCTGTCCAAGCCCTACTAGTCATGACTGAGCAGAACTGGCTGTCTCCTGGGAGCCTGTTTTCTCCTGCAAGCCCAGAGAGCAGCACAGGACCCTCTGCTGCCTTGGGAAATGGGATGGAGTTTGCTCCTTGCACGATGGCATGGCAGTTTCTATTTCCTGGCAGCAATAGAGGCAGGTGACCTGTTGGTGACCAAGCAAGTAGTAGGGACTGAGGCTTTCACAGACATCTCAGTGGGACAATAACCCTTGCAGGTAGCAGCCAGCCACCAACATATATATATCTATATATATAGACAGACATAGATATATATATCTCCAGTTTCTAGTGTGCATTGTTTCATCAGGTGTCTCACGAATTTTAGCTCTCCTTCTCCAGCCCTCGTGTTCATACTGTGCCACAGGCCTCACTTGATGGGTGTTACTACTGTATTAAGCCTTGCAAATCCCAGAGAACATCTCCATCAGTACTGAACTGGAATGGAATGGTAACTACATATGAGTGCCTGACCTTCGGGGGGTGCATACTTCTTATACCAGCTACTAAACCTTCTTCAGTAGAGCAAATACTGTGCCTTTGGGCTGCAACTATTGATGAGCATTTCAAGGAAAAAAATAAGCATTGTTGCATGCCCATGGAAAGCAGGAAGGAGGAAGGGAAACTGGTAGTTTCCACAACCAAATGACACATTAATTTTAAACTACAAAACTTTGGGGGCAGACTTTGTTCCTAGAAAACACATAAAATGGGCATTTATTTTGAGTATGCCATTGGCTGCCAAACAAGATATTCTAAATTATGCAGAGATCAGGAATGTTAGTCTTTTTATAAATGTTCATGATTATAATAACTTTTATAGCAGTAATTCTTACAGAAACCATATTAACCAAACCAATGCTGTATTAAAAAGCATTTGAATACCAAATTATCCTGAGCAGAGTCATGTGTGGCTGGGAATGCTGTATTTCCATAAGCAGAGGGTAAACATATATTTTGTCTTTATTTACTGCTATTTTACACTAAAAGAAAAAAGACAAACAGAGAAGGACTTGGTACCTGGAAGCATGTCACCATCTAGTGATGGAGCCCAGAAGTGACTGTGAATCAGAGCTCTGTGTGTGCAGTTTTAACAGGTGAGATAAAGAAAGCAAGTTCATAATGGCTGTATACAAAATGTGTTCACTCAAGCACACAACACACATAACTGCCCGGTGATGTTTTCAGTCCTTCCTCAGACATTGGCTTTGACTCCTACAGGACTGACAAATCCCTCAGAGAGGTCCTTACATTTGCCAGATAAATAGGTGTGGCTCCTTTCACCCAGAACTTTGGTGATTCTGTAGAAGCTGCTGTGGGTGTTAAAGATGAATATTTTCATGTGTGCCAATGCACGAGGGTGCTGAAATACGATTCAGCAGCCAGGCAGCTGCAGAACAGTTTTGTTTCCCACTGAAACAGGGAAACCATCACTGAAACTCACGGGAAACTGCAAATGTTGCAGCATCAAGACTAGTGGCATGCAAAGGCAGGGGGATGTCTTGCCCCAAAGTGCCTACTCACAGTTTGCTGGTGAGTTGGAAAAACAGAAAACTCAGCTACAACTAAGAAAAAAGGTGAAAGACCAAACCCAATTTCCGGACTTCGTCCCATCAGTTGTACCTTGGGTTTGTTTCCCCAAGGGAAAGGGACCTGCTCTTGTGTTACACGGGCCAGTAAGCAGTGGGGACAAGATTCTGAGCCCCTTGCAGGATGCTGGAGCCTCTCCATACAGCTGCTTTTCATGGTGGCAGGTTGCAGCTGAGCCACAGCAGAGTCACAGCATCCCTGTGCCTCCTCCAGGCTATCCAGTACCTCCTCACTGAGTGCCCTCACACTGGTGGTCAGTGGACAGGTTTGCCCACCTGGCACACGTGCTGTGTCCCACTGTGTCCTCCTGTTGTAACTCAGTTCCTTGTCCCTGACAAGCAGTGGTGATAAGTCTCTGTAGCACAGACCCTCCATCCTGTTTCCTTTGTTATTTTACCTAGTTTTATCTTTAAGCTATTTTTCTGGTCATTATTCTCGTCCTGAATATTTAGGTAAAACAAGTCAAAAGAAGATGAAAAATGACTCTCTGGTGCATCCCTGACCTATGCAAAGCCAAAAGGCGATTTCATGCTGGCCCCACCATACATCAGCCCAAACAAGAGTCACCTCCACACTTGTCCTGTCCTGTTGTGTTCACACTTCTCAAACTGTGCCCTGCCCTCTCCTATCTGCGGGTGAGTCGCTCTGTGCTGATGGACACAGCAGCCAGAATTTCTGGGGCTTCCTAAGACCCCAGTTCCCACTCAATGGCTCCTGGCTGCCACAATGTCCCTGCTGAGACAGAGGAAGTGCATGTGGGCCAGCAAATCCCTGCAGAGCAAGGTCTCTTCTCCAAGTACTGCTAGAGGGAATGGTTTCTTTTTGTTCTTCTAAAATATTTAGAGCAAAATCCTCTTCCAGAGCCAGTTTCCTAATGAACCACAAAGCCCCACAGTGGCTTCTGTGCCAGCACATTGTCCGCTTCCCAGCAAACCCCTCTTACCTGAGAGTGCTGTAGGTGCCAGATCACTTCACCTGCACATGTGGGAGTCTGGGCAGAGGAGCAACAAAATGCAGCCTTCAGTGAAAGACAGCTCTGCTGGGACCCCAGAGCTGTGCTCGGCTCCCTGGCACCCTGCCTGTGGAGGCACCGCGGGTCTTAGTGGCTTTTATTCCTCCTGGCTGTCCGCTCACAGCTCTCGACGGCAGCACCGTAGGAGCTGTGGGATGTGGGAGCGCTTGCCGGCAGAGCCCATCCTCATTAGTTTCCCCACTCCCACAGCTGGCTAGAGCCACAGCCCACTCTGTGCCGTTTCAGGGTGACAGCAGGGGGAAGCAAAGGACCCCACACAAATGCGACTGTATTGGAGAAAAAAAAAAAAAAAAGAAGAAATTTCTTTCACTAAGTCTTTTATTTTAGGGGGAAAAATTATTCACACATCAGTAGCGAACAGTAAGAATTCGGTTCATTCTTCATGCCATTCTCCCACTTCCCTATTGATGTAGCTGATAGAGCTCTTTACAAACTGCCACGTATATCACCTTAACTGTTGACCGGTTTATATGTCTTGTGTCACACTGGCAGAGGTCTATTTCTTACGTGGTTACTTGCTAGGTCACCTTCCCATCCGCACATTACAGTTTGGTATCTCAGGTCTAATTATAGGTATTGATAATTTTCTGGAAAGCCCTTGTTTCTGTATGAGAAAAAAGAGTGTTTGAGGGAGAGTACCTCTGTGGAAGGAGTGACAACACTAATAGAGATTGATGTGTACTCTGAATCCTTTTGGAAAGGCCCACAAGAAAGAAAAGGTTACCTGCATTAGTCATCGTTGAGGAGCGGACAGAGTGTCTGCTCTGGCTCAGGAGGAACAATTCTGCTTTCAGCTGTCAGGTTTGCACAGTTCATCACCAATATAACACCCAGTGCTAAAGGTTTTGCATTAAGAAAAGGGTGTCCACACTGGGGTCAGCCAAGGGAAGGAAAATTGTAGTGTTTGGTGGCTAACTTTGCATGCCGCTGGGTCAGCGTGCGCACAAACACAAGCACACGCTGGTTCTTATACTCTCCATGCTTATCCCTGCTGCATGGTCACGTGCTGGAAAAAGCACTGACCACATGGTGATGTGACTGCCTGATTGCCATAACCTCGCAGAGTGACTGAAGTAAAATGCTGAGCTCTTTTCCCTTGCTTCATTCCGTGGATGGTCCTATTCTGAGCACAGGTAAGACTGGGAGGCAGAGAAGCTTATACCACACTTTCATCACTGCTTGTTCCATGCCTGCTCAGGCCAAATTAAAGTTTTAACACATTAAATGTAGTGCAAGTGAAATCTTTTTTCTGATTTGACTCCTAAGGTCACATCTTTCACACACGTTGTAAGGCCTTGGGTGGAGCTGTGTGGCTCAAGGACACTCACTGCAGGGCATGGCACTGTGGAAAGACCACCAAATATTATTAGATTTATTTGATAAAATGGTGAGAAATATCAACACTGACAGCAATAGACCAAAAAAGAGGTCCAGCCTCCCACACCTATAGCTTTGCACTTCCATGAGCTGTGAGCTTCGTGTGAAGAGGTAGCAGCAACTCCTAGGAGGTGTTAGATGCAGAATGTAGGGTAGCAGCAAAAGCAGAATGAGGTAAAATCCCAAGTAGAGTTGATTCTGCAGCTATAGACCAGGATAATTTCATAGAGAAAAAGAGGAATTTTGCTGGTACGTCTTCAGATCCAAGGTTGAAAACCTGGAAAATTTTGCTTCAGGAAGTTTGGCAGTAAAACAAAAGGTGAGACTATGACTTCTTTCCATTGCACTGAAGCTGCTCTTCCTGTGATTGTTCCCTGGCATGAGACATCGACAAGGATTTCAGTTATCTCCAGTATCACTACCTTCTTTTGGGGTGCTTTTTCTCACCCTCCACAAAGGTCTGAGGCGAGTGTTGGGTCGCCTGTGCCTGATGAGGTGATGCCTGCTAGAGGGTCACACATTGTAAGCCATGGCCTTCCAGCTTGTGTGCTGATCTTGTGACTGCTGAGGTCCTGGGCTGAGCTGAGCAAAGGGACTCTGCGATGCTGCCACCAAAAGCACAATCACATACTCTCCTGAAACACAGGCCCCTCTCAGACCAGGAGGGACTTTTACATCCCCAATAACATGCATTTGGAACTCTTTCACCAGGTGGCTTTTTGGAAGCAGTTGCACCTCGCCATGGATTTTCATGGCTACTTAATAGTTAGTACGGAGATGGGAAAGACCATGTAGAGATACTGTCTTTCCTTTCCAGTTTTTGTTTATTTTCAGCTTGTTTTTCCCCCTCTATATAGGATGAGCACAGCTGCCACAGGGCCTTCTCCTAACTTGATGATTCAGAAGTCAAAATCAATATAAAAATAGTCTCCAATCTCCTACATTGGAAGAGTCTGACTATTGTCTTAAATGCTGGATGTAATCAGGAATGTTATATTTTCTTGTATTAATTATCTTTGTGTATTGAAATATAAACAGACCGTGGGAAAGAAATTCACTGTGCATTTCATTTCTTCCATTGTTCAATACAAAAAATGTGTACTTATCTGCTGAGAAATACTCCGCTTGTGCAGCGGAAACCAATCATCAATACCAACTTACCAGAATTTTAATGATCTCCTGTAGGGATCCAAGAAATTATAATATTCAATCATCACAAGAAGATCACAGCAAAAAATAACAGGGACCAAAAGTTCCTGTGGCAAGTGCAGCTGGTGTTGACAGTGACACTCGGGGGTACCATTAAACTGCTTAATTCTGGTGTTTCTAAAGGAAAACTTCAGGAAGCCTTAGGAATATAGCAAGCCACTGTGTGCCTGGTCTGAAGTCCCCTAGGCTCTGAAAGCCAGGAAATGACCAACTCTGTTACCTGGGATGGTCTGGAAGCTGCAGATCTCATTGCAGTGCAGATGCTGTGAAATGCTTTAGCCTTCCAACACACACAAGATCAGACCAGGGCTTTCCTCTTATGTGTATCACTGAGAAAATGTTTTGCATGGCTGTCACAATAAATTACAGACCCAGGTGAAGCCTGCTGTTGTGGATATTTCAGGTCCTTGGCTTCTTCCCAGAAGACTGTCTTGAGGAAGGGATGTTTATGTGCCAGTCTCTGTGCCAAGTTTACTTGGCAGCGCCTAAGAGGAAAGGCAGAAAACGAGAAAATATCAGACTATCTGCTTCGTGCTTCTCCTTACTCAGGGTAATTTATCATAATGTAATTGAGACCTAAGGAATGAAGAGACAAAAGGCAAAATGTACCGGATAACCTGTGGGAACAGTAACTTTAATAAAGTCTAGTAAGGGATAAGTGCTCGTGGTGCAGCTTTCAGTCAGGTTATTTAGAGAGTCTCTTTTTCTACTCTAAATATGCATCACACAAGCAGAATAGGATGAGATTTGCCTTGTTTTTGTAAGAAAAATTACAAGACATGAAGGTATCAGCTGTGCCTTGGACAACCGTGAGCCTCCAGCCCCAGATGCTGAGGGATAATCCTGGGAAAGCAACAGGAGATGTTCCCTAGTTCTGTAGCCATTGTCCATCCAAGGCAGGGTAACAGACCAGATGTCCTCACCTCATTTGCTTGTATCTCTGAGTCTTCAATTACTCTATCAAATTCAATCGAAATCAACAAATAGATACACAAGTCATTATAGGTAACAACCAGAGAGCAGAACCCAAGGCAATGAATGCACATGGTGTGTTTTCATAGAAAGACAGGCTAAAGCAAAACCAGTGTATGAAAAGTTACTAATGAAATTACTTCTTCAGGAATGTTTACTGGTTTCCAATAGGGAAAAAGATAAAAGCTTTATTTCATTTTTATTTGATGGCCTTCATCAGAGATTATATCTCATTGGTAATTCAAGAGGTCAACCTGTGTGTTCTTCTGTGTAAAGAAAAATTTTCCTTCAAATAATAAATAGATTTCTTTAAAAAAATCCAGTCTCTGTTCCCCTGCTTATCCACCAAAGTAATGAATAATTTACCCATAAACCCAGAATATTAACTGGGAAATGCCAGTGCTCTTGAAACTTGCAATAAAAGAAAGTGGAATTACTAAAAGTGTAAAAGCCAAAGCCCTCACTGAGGTCCATGTATTCTCTGTTTATGCCACTGCAGAACGTGCTAGACAAATATGTAGAGTTTGCAAAATCCTCTGGGAATCCCTAAAAAATGAAGTGAGGAAAAAAGGTTAGCTCCTCACACAAGGGCATAATAAAGCTATTGAACATTTCTGTCTTAATTGTGCTTTGTGCTAGAGTATAAAGGAAAGTTACCTCAGCTGTATAAAATGCTAAACTCTCCTAGCAGCAAAATGCCTCCTTTAATATAATAGGAGGAATAAACCTCTCACTTATAAAATATAGTTGCAAAAAAGGGCTAATAACTCACAAGGGTTTTACATACAATTGAAAAAAAAAAAAGCCTGTAAAGTTACTATGTATGAAATGTGATAATCTAAATCAGCAGTTTAATTTACACTTCTGCATATCAGGGTTAATATTCCCATTGCATGCAGCCATAATAAAAAGTGCTGTTTCATTGACAAGATAATATTGTGTGTTTTCATTTTTTTTAATTTCATTTTCTCCCTCAGAAATATGCCTTTTGTCAGCTACAATTGAATTTGTCCTCCTCATTTGTCCTCTCAGCTGGAGAACAGTAAACCATACTTTACACATTATCTGTTCAACAGAACTGGAAATTCTAACCCTCCAAAAGGGAGGACCACAGTCCCTACTTATAGCCTTAACTCATGGAAAACAGAACTATATCTTTACCACAGAGTAATTATGGTGAATGATAATGAAAAAAAGCAGGAATACTGCAGAACAGTTAGGTGACCACAGCTGAGTTAGGATGGAGTTCAGTACAGCATCGATGTGTGTGGAGTGAGGAGTCTTCATTGGAGTTGTCTGATTCTGTGATCTGTAAAAAAAAAAAAAAAAGAAAGGCAAATAGAGGTGTCTACCTGGAAAGTTCCATTAGGGTCAGCCAAGAGTGCTGGCTTGATGTAGTTCCCTAAATACATCCAACCTGGAATGCTCTTGGTATCCTTCCTGGCCCACACAGAAAGTTGTAGGTCCTGTCTCACATCTGTCATCCCTGCATTTTGAGGTCACCTCAAAGAGTTCTGGAAGCTTATATTTTCTGAACATTCCCTTCATTGGCCTCATCTGCACTGTGATGTGGGGCTGGGCACCAGCCTGGAGTGTAGATACCCATATTGCTGACAACCTCGTTTAGTTATCTGCCGTACAGATCCCAAAGTCACCCCTGTGGTCTGTGCAGGCAGGAAGGACAGGAGCTGGTTAAGCTTGTGTTTCTTTCTTCTGTAGCACTGTGTTGGGAGTGGGAAGGGGTGAGATGTGCTGAAGACCCCTATACAAAGGAGAAATAACCCCCCCTCTATTCATTTAGACGTGTATATTTAGATACTGCATTAAAATCTCTACTTTGAGAGACAAAATCTTGCCATATGCAGCCCCTCCAAGTCTCATAATCAAGGAATCACCCCCCTGACTCCTGATCAACATTGCCTGCCTGCAAGGCTTGGTCTCAGGCTGAAGCTGAGAGGTCCAAGGTGTTTGTGCTCATGGGATGCTTTAAGAAAGGTCTTTCAGTGGCAGCTGGTTGCATTAGTTCTCACAGCCATGTTTCTCATGGCTGGAGAATAAGGCACCTGGAGCAGGCTCCAAGAGCTTTGTAAAGAAATTACCTTCTTCAACAGTGACATTTCCTTCCAGGCCAGTTTCTATTTGAGCAAGAGCCAGAGGGGACTCCCTGGGGATCCAAAAATCTTCCTTCACAAAAGGGAGCTTTGTGGGAGCAGTTCTCCAGGCAGCTGTTAAACCATTGTCATGGCATAACAAACTTAATGTTTTGGGGTCCCTTTGGGTCTGTTCAAGAGCTCTCCATGAAGGCTAGGTTAGGAGACAACTCAGCTTTGGGCTATAGTAAATCTAGCCTCTGGCTGATACCTGAACAAGCAGACTCACTCATGCAAATGAGCCACTTTCGGTGAAATTCCAGGTGTATTGTTGCTTCTTCTTCTGAAATTATGTTTTAGAGGTGTGCTGTGATTTAGGCTGTTTTAGATTTCACTATTCGAAGGGGGTTGTGAGTGAAAGGTAAGGTTATTTTTTGGGCACACGGATGTCTCACCAGATGACACTGTGCTCACAGACTGACTCCGAACACAACTGGGGGAGGACAAGGTGTCCTAGCAGGAGATGTGGAAATACATGTCATGTAGATACACTAGCAAATTCCCAGGACCTGGCTGGTGAGCTGCAGGCCCTGGTGCACAACGCTAGCACGTCCCAAATGAGACTCTTCTCAAAAGTAGGGACAATGTTGAAACTAAGTCATATTCCCACCCGGGTTGGGTGGGCTCCGAGTGCCTCCAGCACAGCCCTTGGGGGAACTACCATGTCCCCTGCACTGAGCACACCAGATGGCAACACTATTTACAAGGTGGCTTGGGTTCCCATTGGGGCAGCAATTCCGTAAGTTCTCTTTGACTGAAATGGTCAGTAAGACTCACAGAGGTAGCACAAAGAGCAGTGGTTTACTGCTGTCAGAGCAGAGCCTGCCACAGAGCACTGCCACTTTTTGGAGTCTGCTTGGCTCAAACCCAGCCTTTGTGTAACAGGTACCTGAATGATCTCAGCCTAAAACACAGAAAAAATGATAAAAAATTATGGTTTTGTGGGTTGTGGGGTTTTGTTTGGTTGGTTGTTTTTTTGTGGATCGCGTTTTTTTTAATCTTACCATTCTTTGTGTTCCCCTTTGAAGTGTTAGAGTCAAACAACTGCTTTGGAAGACATTCACAAGGACAGCCCATTCTGGTGAGGTATTGTCTGCAGCCTGAGGTCATTTTAGTGATCTCTTTCCTCAGTTCACTGATAACTTCAGATTATTTACAGCCTAACATTTAATACTTTATTTCCAGGAAGCTTTACCCACGCTTTACCTGGCGAATCTACTATTCTAGAACATCAGATCTGTATGAATTGTAATATATGTTGATCTTTTCCTTAATGCACCTAAGGTGTTGCTATCAGTCTTGCATGGGCATATATTGGTCATTTAGTAGCAGCGAAGGTACTTATCTGATATTTGTTTTTGAGGTGTGAAAGAGAGGTGATGATGCACTTTTTTCCCTCTATTGAATGTCTATTTAGTTCTAAATTCTCTAGGGTGGTCACAAGCAACATGTAGCCTGAGTGCCAAGGCTGGTTGGACCCCTGTTGATTAACGTTATGAATAAAAATAATAATAACAAAAATATGGTGAATCATTTTAATTGACATTGCTGATTTAATATAATCAGTAAATCAGTATTAGGAAAATGCTAATATTTTCATTTGCTGTAAATTGCAACGTATTTTGCTAAAAATCAGCAACACTAGAGAAGAAGAAATCAAAAACAAAACAAAAAGGAAGAAATTAAAAACAAAATAATTAAAAAAAAAAGAAAAAGAGAGAAGCTATTAGAAAAGACAGAGGTGTGGGGAATCTGTTTTTTCCAGATGAATCTACAGGGTTCAGGTAGCTTGGCCTACTAAGACAAAAGCTAGGGGCATAGAATTAATCTCTGTAAATATACCAGGGATAAAGAATTGCTTATACAAAATAATGATAAAAAATTATTAGAACAACTGAGTATAAATGGGTCATGGAATAGAACCTGATTTCTAACCATCAAAGAAGCCAGGGTCAGAAACGGCTTCTCACTGCCTATAGAAAATGTTTTTACTAGGCTGAGAGGATGACCAGACACACAAGCTCTTCATCTGGTCTGAAACAAACTGATCTGAAACTTCAGACCATCTACAGTTGCTCTGAGTTTAAATTCATTAAATTAACCAACTGAAGGTATTGTTTTGAGGTTTTTACTTTGCTTTTTTCCCTGTCATTCATGTGTTTGGGGTAGGTTTGTTTAGATTCCTCATTGTTTCTGGAGATGTGTGGCTGTATAGTGTGTGCAGGGTTGTGTGCAGTGGTCAGAAAGCTGCCATGGAAAGGCCTCTCTCCATCATATTACTGCATTTGTAAGGTGATGATGTGATGGAGCATCTGTGAGAGAAGGACACTGAACCTGAGAACTCCAGAGGTCTTCTTTTGCTAAAGCTGAGTCTTACAAAAAGGAGTTGTAACTAAAAGTTGGCTTGTTTCTCTACTGGAAGGTGCCCGAAGTTCCTTCCACAACACGTATGACATATATGGCATATACAGGGCTTTGCCTAAAGTCAATGAAGATATTTTGGGATTCTCTAACTCCTACCATCTCATTTTCTCTCTGAAAATACCTACTTCCCAAGTCCAAAGATATCTGAGCACTTGCAGCAACAACAGATGGTCCCTCCTGTGCTCAGTAACTTTTCCAGGAACACAGATGCTCCCTTGAATAATTTAGCTGGGCAGAAATTAAAGCCTTTGGACAGGTGAGCAAATATTTCCGGACCAGCTACATACATTGGTCAGAAAATGACCACTGCTATTTTAGTGTTGGATGAAGGACCATTAAGGCAGAGCAGTCACTCACCCACTTTGAAGTTCCTGCTCATTGGTACGCAGTGGAAGAGTCACCAAAGAGCAAAGCCTTTCCTCCCTGCACAGAGTCCTCACTGGATATCTTTGGGGCTACATTTTTTTGATGATAAGAGATGGCAACAGAGAAGAATAACAAGAGCCTTTACAAGTAGAGACATCATTTTTTTCAAACTCATTTTACATCTGTTCCCATAAGGTTTCGTTCTAGTAAAATAACAGATCTAAACTAGCATCAGACTTGCTAGCCATTAGTTCTGCACTCTTAGAGATGTCTGCAGAAACCTATTTTGATGATAACTGAAAGAGTGTTTGCAGACTTGTGGAACAAAATGATATAATTTAGTCATTTTCTGTGAGATAATAATGATGTGCTAATTGAAAAAATGTACCCTGATATAATTACCCTACATCTTTATAAGCCTGCCTCAGGAGCACTGTAAAAGAACAAATGGCAATATTTTTACCGTACCATGTGAGAAAGGGCTCTCAAACTTTTATTTGTATCACTTGACGCATATTCGGGAGATGAAAGCCTCATAATAGCAAAACAACTTTCTGCTTTTTTCTGATCCAAAGGAAACTTTAGCCACATAAATCAGAGACAGACTTTGAGGTGAGACACATGCATACACCTGGGTGCTCTGTGACCTGGTATGCATTGGGATATCTCTATCAGCTTCCACCTGTAGTTCCCAAGAGACATAGGTCTTTTTTGTGTTATTTTCTGACAGACCATCTGCAGATGGGCTCAGTGTCTAAAATGGGACTGGATGCTTCTGTTTAGGCAGCTGGGTTGCTTCCTCCGTGTCTGAGTAAAATTTTTTTCCTGAGAAATTTTCCAGCTGAACCCTGAAAGAGCAGGAGGGAAGAAGAAATTACTCTTTGATTCTCCCTGCCTTGGGTTGCTGCTCCTCTGCCATGTCGTGAGCAAGTCTTTTTTTGCAAAGAAACCAGTCTGAAATTGCTGTGTGGGGCAGTTTGCCCCATGCTCGGGCTCAGGCTCGTGCTCTGGATCCATAGGGCAGGACAAGGCATGATCATCTGTGATTTCTCTGTGGGTTAGTTCTAGAAGATCCCATTTCTGCAGACAGGTTTCTGGGACTGTCCTTCTGTCAAAATTATCTCTGTGCCTGCTACAGCAGAACATGAGCTGTGGCTCCACAACTCCGCTGCAACACCAACTTGTGAGCACCTATGTCCTCCACATGGCTCTCTGTCTGGTTTTGGGAAGATATGCTCATGTACAATCTGAAAGCTGCCTCATCCTCACGTTGCTAACAGTAACATTAGGCAGAGTAAAAGCCCATATGGCTTCCTGCCACTCCAGCAGGGCAAGTGCTGGGTTGAGCAGGGCTGTGTCAGAGCCCATGGAGTGCAATGGGACACTGGGTATGGGCACAGTTTACCTAGGCCACAGAGGACCTCAACTAAAATACCAATAAGATGCGCCAGGCTAATGAGCATGGTAAAATTAGCTGAGCAAAATTAGGAGCAACAAAATTTTAATTTAAAAGAAGAGACAGTGTATTCAATGTTGTTAATGGGCTGGCAGCTCTTGCTTGATCTTAGAGGGATGGCTGGAACTGAAATGCTGTTGTCCTAATTGCTTCCAACTGCAATCCCAGGGAGCATGAAATCAGCACGTGCTATTTACTGATATTTCTGCTGTGAAAGAAGAGGAACTGCCAACTTGGGAGCCCCACAGAAAGTGCAGGGAGAGCAAAGCCCAGATCAGGAACCCCTCTGGAGGAGGAGGAATGGCTGCTGCCCCAGCAACTGCTCTGAAACTTAATAATAACAGGCTCGTTGCAATTAGTTTTTGGCACATTTTTCTCACCTAATATTTCTGTTCATCCAGGCACATGATATGGTGCCACTAACCCCTCCAGATGAGAGATCCCAGTTAGGAGTGCACCCCACTTGTTGGGATCCTTCTCACATTGAGCAGGGAGAAACTGGTGGGTCGAGGAGCTCTATGAGAGTAAAGCTGTAGATGGCTTTCTTCCTCCTTTCCACCCTCCTATCTCCCAGAGAAGTCCCAGGTGTGGGAGAAGGCTACAGAATCAGGAAGCAGTACGAGGAGGAAACAGCAGAACCAAAATTCTCCTGTATTCACACAAAGCTCTCCCAACTGGTCCCTCCTCATATTGCCATCCAGGAGAGCTCATCCCAGTTGCTGTGTCGCAGTTCACTACCCTGTTTAGTGATTGCAGAGATGGAGAGAGGCAGCAGTTTGCTAGATGTCACTAGAGACAACTTGGCCATACCCAAAACTCTGGGAAAGATTACAGGGCCCTGTCTGTGCCCAGCTCAGCTTTTGGAGGAGGGAGGAAGTGGGGGAAAAGGAGAATCTGTCTCTCCAACATGGCAAAGGTGTGACAGTGGTGTCACATGCTGGTGAGCACAGAGGCTCAAGAGGTGATGTTTGCCAGGGTGTTTGGCAGGTCTTGCTACTTGTCTCCAACCAGTCACCATGCCCTGAAGCTGTCACATGGGGATGGAATGCTCCCCACCTCCCTGTTCTTCAGACAGAGCAGATCCATATTGCCATTAGCTGTCTTGCATCCACAAAGGGCCCTGGGGTCTTCCTTGACTACAGCGAGAGAAAGGTAGGCTCATAATATATTAATAATCAAGAGTTTTTCATTTATAAGGCAACCTACTCCCTGCTACGCAGCTGGAGGCACTGTGCAAAAAGTCATAATAGATCTCATGAAACAGTATAAATAAATAAGCTCCTTCAATCCTAGCTGTAGAATTATTAGGTAGTGAATGGAAAATTAGATTTTTGTCTTCTCTTCATTGATCAAGTTTCACATGATTCTGAAAGCTGTGAATATTTTGGAGGAATCTGTAAAGGGGCAGAAGACTGCCAAGGGTCAGAGAGATGAGAATTCCTTGAGCACCAGAGGAAAAAAGGCAGAGGTATCTATCTGTCCTTCAGATAGGGACGCACTGATCTGAGATGAGGGCAGCAGTACAGTGCCAAAGGCTGTTCCTGGCACAGCCCCTCAGTCTCTCCAAAACAACAACACCTGGAATCATGGTGGGAAATAACTTAGAGAAACCCTGGCATTTGCCCTGCACAGTACAGATTGACTTCCAGGAGCTACTGCCATTTGTGCTGTCTGAGTCCTGAGCAGGGAGTTCTTTTTCAGTCATGGCTTACATGATATCATTACTGACATCCATCACCCCTCTCTGTTGGGTCCCAAGGTATGAGTTGAGAGTCTGGGCTGGGCCTCTGCCCAATCCATCGGTGATGAGCAGTGAACCAGAGCTGCCATTGTCAGCTGGTGTCCTGCTCCCCTGACTGCACCTTCCACCAGTGGGACCTCATCAAGAAGCTGCAGGCTGAGACAGCCTCTCAAATGATTCAGTTTGTCAGGACACAATGAAGAATTTTTAGGAGAAGAATCAGGGCTTTTGGGAGAAAATTCAGGGCTTCTGGGAAAAAATCAATGTCTTCAAGATGGCTGTCCAAGCCTTCCAGGTAGAAGAAAAGTACATGTGGGAGGGGGAAGCTGCCTTGTGGAAGGAAGAAAAGGCTATTCAGGAGGACACAAAAGCCTTCTGGAGGTTGTATCATGATTTCTGGAAGGACTATAAGCTTTCTGGAAGAGGGATAAGAACTTCTGGAAAGAAGATCAGCTCCTCTGGAAGAAAGACAGAATCCTTCTGGATGAAAACAGTGTTCTAGGGAGGAAGAAAAACTGCGGGCAGATGAAACATCTCTCCTGGAGAAGACAAGGAGGCCCTCCAGGAAAATGGAAGGAGGATTTTTTATGTGATTTGCTTTAAAGCCTTTGCACTTCTGTTTTCAGGACATTATTTATTCTTTTGAGATTCTGTAGCCTGAGGAATGGGGTACACTTCTGGTTTGCTAGCTTTTTACTAGGACACATTTGAGTGGGTAAAACCACAAGAAGGTGGGAACTTAATGGCTGAGATCATCTTCTGGAGCTCAGAACAGCCCACCTAACTCAATGCAGTATATATCAGCTAAATAAGACACTGATAAATGGTAGCCATCAGATCTCCTGTATTTAAGAGTCACAGTTAAAACCTGAGTGTTAGTGAGACAACTTGTGCTGTTCCGCCAGGTTAGGTGAAACATTTTAACTTCACACTGCTCTTGAGAGCATGACAGGAACATTTACCTGCTTGGGTGAGGCCCCCTACATCCAGATTACAGAAGTCAGCAGTATGTGGGAAAAGATGCAAGCTGGAGGGAAAACTGGCAGCAAGTCCCTCAGCAAGAGAGAAATAAAATTATCAGTGTATGTATATATATGTTTGTGTGTGAGAGCAGAAGAGGGTGCATACAGGGACTGGAATTATGATTCACCTGCTGAGCTGCTATTGCCAGTGCAGGTACAGGATCCTCTAACAGAAAATCTTCAAGTGCAGTATAACATGTGGTCAATATTTAGCAATATTTCATAGAATCGCAGAATAGTTTGGGCTGGAAGGGACCTTTAAAAGTCCCCTAGTCCAACCCCCCTGCAGTGAGCAGGAACATCTTCATGTATTTCAGGTTGGTCAGAGCCCAGTCCAACCTGACCTTAAACGTTTTCAAGGATGGAGCATCTACCACCTCTCTGGACAACCTGTTCCAGTGCCTCACCACCCTGATTTTATGTGAGGTAAGTACAGAACCAGTGCCTTCTGCCAAACTGTGGGCAGGAATTGCAGTTTTTATTTTCTCTTGAGAAATCAAACTCAGATGCTTTATGTTTTCAACGTCTGAGCTGTAAAGGCTGTTCTACAGACAAATCTACATTTGACGATCCATATATCCAAGAAGACAGGGGACAAGACCAACTAAAAAGTACCAGGCATTGAGTTTTTCTCTGGAATGGTAATACATTTTCATTCTATACAGAATTTTAGCACTGAATAGACTCAAGAACACAATGTAAGAAGCCTTTACAATTGCTGTTGAAGAATCTGATGACTTCTGCAACTGTCAGGCATTCTTAGGCTGTCACTCAAGCCTGTCAGTCAAGTTCAGTCCTTTGTGATCTGCTGAAGGATAAGGCTGCCTGTCTCATTTAATTTTGCTCAAGTTAAATGATGCACTCTATCTTTCCTGACAAATCCATGAATATTTATTATTCAATGAATAACCAGCCCATAAAAAAAAAAGGCCAGCTGATTCAGCTAGGAGAGGAATGTCTAGCAACCTTTGTTATTATTATTCTATTATTGCCATGTAAGGCAGAAATGAAAATGACCTATTAGACCATTCAGTGCAACTTCCTGCAAATTCAGGACTCTTACGCATTAGAGCTTTATCATTAGATGTTACAGAGAGAAAGAACCTTTCAGAAAATAACAGCGTTCAAAACGCAGTTGTCACCTAATAAATTTTAATGTCAAAAAGCCAAGAATTATCTCAGTTATTCAAATCCACATGTCAAATTAAAATCCATTTAAACTAAAATTAGGTATGCTCTCTCTTGCAAAGAATTTGAAGTACATGAAATGCTCTTATGAGAGCTCCTAGTCACTTCTTCTTTCATGGTAGAGCAGTGTTTCTCTGGTGAGAGTGCTGTCAGTGACAATACAACTGTTGTGAAGTTTAAGGCATTTCACAATGAAGCACAGAGGAGCCAGAAGTTTAGCCAAAGAAAAGCCTATACCAATATGGTTTTAGATTGCTGGTAGCTCCTCAAAAACACTCCATCCTGCCTGGTAGCTTCAGAGTGGCCTTTGATTGGGTGGCGTTGCTGGAAAGAGACCACATGCCCATAAGGGTGGGTATTTGAAGTGGGAAGTTAGAGGGCACCTGCTCCGTGTCCACCAGCTCTGGACTGAGGATGAATTTCAGTCATGAAGGAGATCTCTGCTAACTCTCTGGAGTGGTGAAGTAGTGAGGAGGACAAACAAAATAATTTCTATAACAAAAAGCACAGTTACATTTATCACCTCTGCAACAGGCACATGCAGGTTGTCAAGGTGTGTGTCATGATTTGACTCTGGCTAAAAGCCGAGAGCACACACATAGATCTAAAATTTCTCAGAGAAGGAAAAAAAAAAAAAACAAACCCTTGACTTTTGTGATAAGGATTACAAGCAACTGTTTATTAACTACTTCACGTGAGNACAGGACTCTATCAGGCCCCTCTGCTCCAGCAAATGTCCCACAGGATCACAGCCTCTCTCCTCCAGCACTTCTGCTCCGCATAGAAATCTTCCAATCTTTCCACGGGTGTGCATAACATACGAATCTTTGCTCCTATGATCCCCCACAGGTTTGCTGGGGCCCTATTCCAGTGTTTAAGGCATCTTCTCTTTCTCCTCTCTCTGACCTTGGTGTTAATCAAACTTCCCACCCTCCTTTCTCTTAAGCCGCCATGATGTTCTGCCCAGCTTTTTTTTCTTCTTCTCCTTCTTAAATATGTTATCACAGAGGCGTTAGCAGTCGACCTTGAGCTAGCTTAGAGCAGAGAAAAACTCCAGCAGCTTTGTAAAGAAGCCTCTCTCCTAGCCCCCCCCAGCTAATAAAAAACTCTGGCTACTTAAAACCACAACATTGTGACATTCAGAGTGAAAAAGTACATCTCCCTTGGAAGAGCAAGTCTGCTGATCTGGCACAGGTCGGCTGTAGGGACCAGGGAAGAATTGCATGTCTGAAGAACTTAGGATGTTTGAAGCATGAACTCGTCTAGAGTGGAAGGACCTAAAGAAGCTGCCAAGCCCACCTGTGCCTCAAAAGCAGCCATATCTGTAATGCTCTGTGCAAACACTTCTCTAAGCTGTTTTTCTTGTTTAATTCCCAGTACTAGTGTGCCATGTGTGTAATTCCCACCACTTTCTCTCTAGGACTATACTTAATGTAATTTTTTCATGCTGTCTGAGGTGAATCTCCCTGATTGTAGTTTTGACTTCTTATCTGTAGCCCTATCCACTATCTGAAGTCCAGTATTGTCTTCTCTATCCAGGTCTCCTTAGATTAACCCGCCTCATCTCCTTCTGTCCTCCTTCAGTGACCAAGTGGTTTAAGTGTCTGGAAGCCTTCTGTCCTCCCTTCTGCCCTCTCCTCCCTCCTCCAAAAGACTGAAAAATCAAGATAATTTGCAGCATCCAGATTAAATCCCTGAAGATGCCAGAAGTCCAGGTCACAATGCACGTTTTGCACAAGGGATTCAGCCAGGAGCGAGGCTGCTGAGCCCTTCAGACACCAGCCCTTCAGTGCTGGACTGCACTGCTGCTAGTGGGCACTTCTGCAGAGTGATGCCACTGCATCGAGCCCTGTTCTTCACCCAGGGGTGTCTCAGCCCCCTGTAAGCAAACCTGCGACTCAGCAGCACAGTCAGGCAGAATAGGCACTGATGTAACTTTAGACCATAACCAATCTTCCAGTGGTTGCTGTTGAAATAAAAAGCCATTAAAGACAAAAGTGGAACAATTAGTGTAATCTCAAAGTACACCCAGAAATGAAAGACAAATATAGGGAAACATGGTGAACCCAAGTGGAATTCTGCACAGAGTGATCTGACGGTGCAACACGGAATATTGATGGATTGTCTGGGCTGCATGCCAAGAGCTCACTTGCTTTGTGGTGCAGGTGATGCACTTCTTGCTTTTCTTCCCTGAACAAAAATATGGAAATGCTGTAGAAAATATTACAGAAAATATATGTCAGGGCAGGAAGGCCCCACTTTATCCACACTGAAAGCAGCCCTGGCCTCAGTCACAAATCAGTGAAGATGCTGTTAAATCTGATATTCGTATTTCAAGGTGATAAAGTCTTTTCTTTTAAAGCTTTTTCTCAAGCAATTCACAGCAGGCTATTTTCTTTTCAAGGCCACAAAAAAGCTGGAAATTATGTACTGCAGCTTTGTACCTCTAAAACCATAGAACCCAAAGTGTCTTACAGAGGAATGACAACTCTCACAAGAAGCAATAAAGAGATTGAGTCAGTAGTGCCAAATTAGCTTAAATATTTGAATGGGAGAAAGAAATAGCTCCTGAGCTAACCTGCACAATTTTGAAATGCAGCATTGTCATCAGAAAGCATTTCTGACACAGCTGTGGAGCTAACTCGTGGGAGAGGCAGAACATGAAAAATGGTAGGGTCATTTAAGTAAATTGACACCGTCTAGGTGTGTCATAAACCAGAATTTTAAGAGTGACTGAAGAAAATTAAATTTATTCAGTATATGTATATATAGCTCTAATTTTCAACTGTGTGTGTCAGTTATTGCATAGGAGGAATGTAAAAAAGCTGAGAGGCAAGCCTGTGAATCATGGGAAATTTGAGGTATGGAGATTGTCCAGGCACGTATATAAATTCTGCTGCTGTTCTGCCAGGAAGTCCAACTGAATTGATGAAAAGTCAGGGCAGAGGATTTCCAAAAAAATTGAAGGAAAAGATAGAATACTGTTACTGAAAATACCAAATGGGAAAAAATAACCACACTTGCATCCTTCAGAAATTAACATCTAATGTGGGTTAAAGAAGAGAGGAACTATGAAGAAATTGTATTTTTAAAACAATTCTATAATGCTGAAATCTCTCTGTTTCTCTCTTTCTCTCTCTGTTTCTCTCCTCTTTTCTCCTTTTAAAAATAGATAATTTATTGATTGAACTTGGAACATGATCTGCAGAGAGAGAGGGAATTCCAGATTCTTGATATTTGGGGATTTTTGGGAAGGTTTTGGTCCTGATCCAGCAATTCAATCAATCTATACAGTCCCACAGAGTATCTGAAATGTTCCATAGTCTCATACAAATCTGTATTCACAATTAAAAATTAAGATTCTGCTATTGCCAGTTCACAGGCAGTGTGAGAAGCAGGCAAGGGGAGCAGTCAGAGAAGGTGGTGAATTTGAGCACAAGCACACTTCCTTGATGATGTGGGCTTTTTTCAAAATAAAAGGCAATACAGATTTGTACCTGGGATCTTCGAAAACCACTGTGGCAACCCCAGAGTTGTAAAGATAAGCACAGGTTGTAGCTTGGATCTTCAGTTTTGCAATACACAACACAGAACCGGTTTCCTGGGGCTGCAAATTCTTTCTCTTCTAATTCATGATTTTTGTGTGTGTTCCGGGGGGTGCATATGTGTACACACAGACACATACCAAGGAGGAAAAAGTGGCCAGGAACCAGTCAGTGTGTACAGTACAGGCAAAACACTGTGCCCCTGCCCTGTCACCTCTGTGTGCTGGCCCTGCTGTTAGAAGTGTTGTGTTAATGGCTAAGAGCAGGAGCTGTACAGCTCTGGACTTACCAAATCTCAGCAATAAGGCTGGTGATCTCAGCGCAGGGCTGTGATGACATACCTTTCATGCCATCATCATCTTCATGAGCATCTCACACCTCACCACACTGCTCAAGAACAGTATGAACAAACTAATTAAGGATGGTGTTTCTTTGGCCCCAATGGAAGCATGACTGTCCACCCTCCACATTTTTAACGTGAATTATAGTATCATGATTTTGTTATCCCACAGCACAGCTTTTTGAGTGTTTTGGCGTGGGAGCTTTTCAAGCGGAATTACTGTTATTTTTCCTGTGAATGCTACATTTCCAGAGCTCTGCTAAGCTAGACTGAGAACACCTAAATGGAAATTGGGTTGAAAAGCTGTTATTTGGCTGCTCACCCTGTCAGTAAATTTCCAACTCATGTACAGATTTTCTTTCCTTTTCTTTAAAATTTATGGCTTGACTGCCTTACTGCAGGAGGGAGGAAAGAAGCATGACCCAAAGTAAAGTCTCGCTGGGAGCACAGTGGGTGCCTCTTTTGTAAACATGTTCTCTCTCTTCTGACTAACAGAAAAAAAAAAAGCAGCTCTCCCTTCATACTCCATTGCAATTTCAAGCTGCAGCCCAAACACATCAAGTCCCACTGAAGAAAAAGCTATACATCCCCCAGTTACCCCTCACCTGTCATATATGCACTTAATGTACATATAAAGTGACCTACACTGGCTTTACATCGTACCAAGATGTAAATATTTCCCTTCTTCTCAGTGGCACTCAGATTTGCATCTGTGCGATTGACAGCTGTGTTTCATTTAAAAAGCCAGCCCAAGCAGCAGTCTGATGGCAAGTCATTAATACTGTGAAATTAAGACATGAAGAAACAATTCTGTGACCTGACCTTTTGTGCAGCTCAGCTGAGGAGCAGAGGTGTGATTGAGGGCTGATGAGAGGTGGGACTGATTAACAGGGTAGATATCACTTGAAGCATCCACCCTTTTCAAGGATTGGAAGAGGGAATTTGGGTCAATGAAGGTGTAAATAACAAAGCCTGCAAGGATCCCTCCACAGGGAACCATCAGCCCTGAATAAGCACCAGCCTGCCAACAACACTTCAAACACTCACAGATAATATCTTTCAAAAAGTGTGCTGATAACTGGGCATCCTAATCCATACCACTCTTATGGCTCCTGGTATACATACCTCTGTGATAAATATGTGATGCTTTTTACTTTTGACCCACCCTGTCACCAGACATTTATCAATTGTAAGCTTACGGTATACTACTTTCTAGTAGTGAACATCTGAGATCTTCCAGTGGTTTTATCCTACAGCTCTTCTGTGTGTTTGGGACACCTACTATGTCAGTGTAACAGACTGGAAATGCAGGCACAGGATGTGTGCTATCAGCATGCATGGCTTGGGTGCATCCCAATGCCATACTGGAAGCCTGTGCCCTTGCCCAGTGCCTTGATTTACACAGGAAGGAAACAGAAGCAGACATGAGAGATACAGGTGGGTCTGGATGTCAGAGGTGGGACTGCAATCATGCTATAAACCTTACCGCTGGACTAAGATCCAGAGCTTTAGATGCTGATATTCAGGAACCAAATATGATTAATATTGCTGTGCATGGAAGTCCAGGGACCTGGGCTGAGGTGACATGTCTGACAGCAGAAAGATGGCTCTCAGACAGCTGACCCTGGGGCTTTTTGAGGCATTTTACAGATCACAGCTGCCTTCTCTGCTCCTTGGCTGCAGCCACGGTAGAGGCCCCCCAAAACAGCAGCAAGAACAAGATGATGCTGTACAAAGCTCCTAAATGTGGCACAGTGATTTCCAGGCTCATGTGTGACCCAGGCATAAGATAACCCCTGACTTCAGACACTTACATAGTGTTTAACCATACATTTAACACCTCTGCAGCTTGTTCACAAGTTACATGCTCAAAGTCCTACTCCCAGTCATGGGGCCAATGTCTCTCATGACAACTGTAATAGATTGATGCTATTTTTAATCCAGTTACAAAAAACAGTGCTCACAGTGGCAGGTTATGCCATCCTCACCCCTCCAAGACACACCTTGGCAGCAGGAGCCACCAGCCTCAACTTCTCACACCTCCTGTTACACTTTGTCTCCTGTTTGTGCACCATCTCTCTCCCTCACTGGTGCAGCCCAACCCTGCTCAATCCCAATCCTTCCTCTTCCACACAGGATTTCCTGATGCAAGGCAGCCTACCTGGAGGCAAGCAGCACATTATGATATAACTTATACCTAGACACTTTGAAGAAAGAGAAAATAAACCAAAGTAAAGCAGGCTGAAGTGCTGGCTGGAAAGAGAAGACACGATCAGGAAAATCCAAGTGGGTGACAGCTATGGCCAGGACAACCCTCCTCATAATGTGCCAATTTCCCACTGAACAGCAAATAACAGTGACAAATACATATAATGTTTCAATGCCAAAAAGATTTGTATTTGGTGTAGAGATGCTGGACTCCTCAATTCAATGTTGGCATATGAAATTATCAGTTTGCAGCCTCAAGCACAGAGACAATAACTGGTGCTGCACACATTGTCAGTGCTGCATATTTTTAGACTCTTGTAGGCGTTTGTAGTTGTTTCAAAGTGCCTTGACGATTTTTTCACATGTTTTTCCAGCAGGAATTAAGATGGTTTCTTGAGCTGCAGAAAAAAAAAAGACTGAATGTTTTCCCTTTAGGTCAGGGCAAATTTTGGGGCAACAAGAGCAATTCTGCGGCTGCACCAACAGTCCTTCTGCTTTTTATGTGAAGGATTTTGTGATGTCAGCCAGAAACATTTTTCATGTCTCTTGCCATTTTACCGTGCTCTGAGGCAGGGACATGCTGCTCAGGGGTTGCGGGACAATTTCCCTCACAGGAATTTGTTTAGGAAAGGGCTGGGTTTCTCCCTTGGACTCCCTGAAGACATGTTGACCTAAGAACAATGCCAATTACACCCATTTGCCTTAATTTCATTATAAAAGAAAACCCATGAAAATTGGATTTTAGTGGGGAGCAGGCTCACAATTCCTATGAGATCAGTGCTAAGTGGTTTAGGAAATAACATTGGTTTTGCACAAGACTGGCAGGGCTAAGCTGAGCCCTGCAGGGAGCTGGGACCAAAGGGCAGTGGGAGAACTGGAGGGCAGCACTTGGCTCCTTGCAACTCATCCATTGCAAGGATGCTTGCATCCAACATCTTACTTGGGGCTGGAGGTATGATTCCAAGATGGTACTCAAATTGTGGTTCACCTCTGATCAAAAGAGGTTTTGCTGGAAGAGCAAGGCAGTGAGAGTAAGGGATGACTATTACACATGAGGTGTTTGCCAACGTGAAGCTTTTCAGCAGCTTCCACCGAAAATCCTCATCTCCAGATTAAACAGTAAGTGCGTCAATGTGATGATTACATGTTGATGGGTTTTAATATCTGTAAATATATGTGTGTCTGTGCACTGATGTGTGCAAATCTATATGGCCAACAGGTGTATAATCACAACCACAGTTGGATTGAGACGTGCCTGAGGCCACATACACTTTAAAAAGTGCTTTTTGCTCAATGATTTACTCTGAGGGCTCTGAAAGGTGGATTAAATTTCTAGTGCCTCCTCCTTCAGTGTTTGGTTGTTTTCCATGGTCTGATTTTGCGCTCCTTTGACATGGAGATTCAAGGACACAGAAGGGCGAAACAGTCTGTTAATAAAGTCAGCTGATTCTCAAAACATGTCAGTCATGCATATCTGGGTGTGCATGCAAATTGTAGGACTCAACTGTCCTCTCGAAACTGTCCACATTTACTATTGGCTAGTGCATAGTGAGCCCTGGACTTTAGGGAAGTGTTGCTGGAAGACAGTACTGCAAAATTTCAGGTGTCTAAAATGGTCTGTACAGAGCAGCTGGTACCACCAAATGGAAACATGGATGTGCACAGGACTACAAGCACTGCGTTTCCACTGCATCATAACTAGATGGGTCCAAAAAGCATGGTGGTATCATTAAACTCAAACCTTCATCCCCCAGCCCATCAGTTCTTTGGCTGCCAGCAGTGTTGTTCTGCTCACTTCTGACAAGGAGGCTTTACTCATATGAGGGAAATGTGCCCTGTGATGTTTGGAAAGAGCCTGAAGAGTTCTCTTGAAAATAGCACATTCTGAGATGATACTCAAATTATGGTTCATCTCTGATCAAAAGAGGTTTTGTTGGAAGGGCAAGGCAGTGAGAGCAAGGACCTGTTGGATAAGTTCCAGGATACATTATTGGTTTTCCATTTGAGAGTCGTAATGATCATTCAGATGCATTTATAATCAGTTTGCTGTGATTTAACAATGAGGAATGTAAAAGGCAGTCATGTAATTGTGTTCTAGGAAAATGGATGTGTGTGAGCTTAATGTCAAGATGTTCTTCACAATTTTAGATGTCTATCCCTTTTTTGGAGTACATCACTGGAAGAGGAGAGTAGGGGCAGTGCGCAATGAATGCCAGTGGCAGCTGGGATAGGGAGAGGGATTGGAGTTGAAAGTGGGGCCACAAAGGGGTAGAAAAGCCCCAGCCAGGGAAATTGAGGAGTCATTTGTGGGCAGAGCAGGAGTGCTCAAACCAACCAGCCAGGAAGCAGAAAATGTAGGACAGGTTCTGTACAGCTCAGCCTGAAAAGAGGGGAGTGGAAACAGAAATGCAAAAGGTCTGTAAGGTCCTGAGGGGCACAGGTGACTAGTCTCCACTACTACAAAATTCAGGAGACACTGAAAGAAGCTATCTGTGTTTGCATGAACCCTGTTCTAAACATTCAGCATTTCCTGCTTTCCAGAATTTTAGTTTAAAAAGCTAGCCCTTTCCAAGTCTTCAGAGGTTTGAATTATGTGACCTTAAGCATAGTGTACCAGAGGCAACCTTTACTCCCTTTAACCTATGCCTGCTGCAGGGTTTTGTGCTGAGTGCCAGTCAACCAGCCATTTCCAGGTGACGAGAAGTATTTTAACACCCACAAATCCATCAGAGTGGTCCTGCATGATTTTTAAGTCACTGTACTGTGAAAACCCTCCCTTGCCAAAGGATAATTTCTGTAACTGCAAGGAATATCCACACATCCAGCTCCACTCTATGTCCACAGAAACAAAAGCCAGTGCAAAGCAGGTGAAGAAGGGCGCATCCATGCAAGCTCATGTTGCTGCTGTGCACTGCCATGGACCTGCTCCCAGGGGCTCTTTCTAACCTTGCCACATCACTCCCAGGGCTGGCACGAATCACAGCTGCACAAGGACAGTGAATACAAGAAATATTAGAAACTCTTGGCAGCAGCCTGCTGGCGGCTGCCCCAGGGCCTTCCCAGCAGCCTGAATGTACAGCAATCCCAGTTTCTCACTGCTACACTGCTTGACAAGCTTTTGTTAGAGCCTTGTAGGAGCTTAGGTAAACCCATTTATTATTCTTATTATTGCCTCAGCACAAGCATTCCCTCTCTCACCAATACCAGGAAAGTTTTATGAGTTCCTGTGGAAGAAACAGACCCTGACGTAAAAGGCTTCTCATCATTTGGATTATTATGTGTTCCAAACAACCTCTTTGGTGTATTTCTTGTGCTAGATGCTATCAGTTAGATGTTCCTCATTCATCAATTAATGTCCATAATGAAAATGTACCCAGGCCAGTTTATTTCACTGAGAAACTCTGCTGCAGTTGTCATCATGGCCTCTAAATGTCCAGCACTGCAATTGCAATTAGTGGTAGAGGTCATCCATGATACGATTTTCCTCTCATTCTCTGAGAAAGCTAGAAGAAAACAGCAGTGTTAGACAAAATAACACTTCTGTTGCTTATAAACATCAGTCACAGCCTGTAAGAAGCTGGAGAAAAGGACCACTCTTGTTAAACTGTAAATTGCTGATGCCATGTCTAAGAAATATGTTGGATTGCATACATGTTACTACATTTTCTTATTTTTCTCCTTATTTTTTTTTCAACCCACTTTGAAAAAACATCTGGGTCCTGACTGCTTGTATCAGTTAAACTCTTCAGGACATGAGAAGCATGACCAGCCAGTTGTGCACACCAGTCTATGTTAAGGAAGAGCTGCAGAGGTGGAATCCCTTCCCTACCCCAAAACACTCACAAGAAGCCAGGCTGGAAGCTGTTTCTGTACCCTAACTAATACTGGTAGCTTCTGCTGTTGTTAAAGAGCTCATAGATTAAAGTACTTACTCTGAGGGAAGGTCCAGATGGCAAAATAGTAGATCAGCAATAAAGCCACACCAGTGGTCCATTTGCAACACAGCTGTCCCATAATACAGTTAAAAATACAGTTGAATTGGGATCTGATTGTGTTTTATAGGTTTTCTCAAATACCTGAGAATGGGCAGAGATAAAGAAAGATTCTGGTAGGGTTTAGACATGGTCTTAAACCACTATTTTCCCCTCCCTCCCTTATTATTTGCATTCTTAAAAAGGTATTTTAAAGGAATTCAAGAATAATTAGTGTTTTCCATGCTGGCATCATCTCCTTGAAGAGGACATCCAGAAGCCTCTGGCAGGCATCTCCAGGTCTGCCCATGCCATCCCAGAATTGTGCCAGAGGGAAAAGGTAGGGGAGCAGATCATTCAGAAAGGAAATAGCAGTGTAATCCCTTTTTAAAGTGAAGTATGTGGTCACATGTGAAAGAATTTCTTGGCTGTGCTGGTGAGTGTTAGAGAAAACCCGCAGCACTCATCAAGGCAGTGTCACCTCATGCTCCTCCATATTACAATATGGAGACCCCAAATCCTTCTTCATTACAGCTGGTTTCTGAAACATGGATGCAACCAAGTGATGTGGCAGAGAATGGGCTGAATTGCACTCTTTGAAGGCAAGCCAGCAGATTCAAACACTTCCCAAATTAAGTAAAGCCTGGAAAATCAACTAAAGACTGAGGGGCTGCACACTCCTCCTAGTGGAAGAAGCGCTGCTAAGGTCCAGGATCGTCAAGCTTTTAGGAAATGGACATCTCTGCTAGAAGAGGGAGTCCTCTGAGTGTGCTGGAAAGACCTGAGACTGCCAAGCCTGTATCACTGAATTGTCACTGCAAAGGGTTAATGTGGATGATGGGGCAGAGTGCACCCTCAGCAAGTTTGCTGATGACACCAAACTGGCAGAACTGGCTGATTTACCAGAAGGTTGCACTGCCATCCAGAGGGACCACAACAGGTTGGAGAAATGAGCTGAAAGGCACTTCACAGAGTTCAACATGAAGAACTGCAAAGTCCTGCACTTGGGAAAGAACAGTCTGAGGCACCAGTACATTCTGGGGGTATGCATCTTGGAAAGAGCTTGGCAGAAAAGCACCTGGGGGTCCTGGTGGACACCAAGTTGCCCATGAGCCAACAATGTGCCCTCAGGGCAAAGAGGATGAATGGTATCCTGGGCTGCATTAGGAGAGGTGTTGTCAGCAGGCTGAGGAAGGTGATCCTTCCTCTCTGCTCAGCAGTGGTGGGGCCACTCCTGGTGTGCAGGGTCTAGTTCTGGACTCCCCAGTACAAGAGAGACAGAGACATACTGGAGAGACTTGAACAAAGTGATGTGAAGGTGATGAGGGTACTGGAGCATCTCTCCTATGAGGAAATGCTCAGAGAGCTGGGACTGTTCAGCCTGAAGGCTCTGGGTGGATCTCATCAATGTGTATAAATAATGGAACGTGGGGTGCAAAGAGGACACAGCCAGGCTCTGTCCATTGGTGCCCAGTGACAGGACCAGAGGCAATGGACACAAACTGAAACAGAAGGTTCCCTGTGAACGTCAGGAAACTGCCACTGTGGGGGTCATTGAGCCTCAGCATAGGTTGCCAGTATTCAAAAGCTGCCTGGACATAGTCCTGGGCAACTGAGTCTAGGTAGCCCTGCTTGAGCATGAGGGGTTGGCCCAGATGACATCCATTCTGTGGTTCTGTGAACCACATTACTCTTTCATATTAAAATATTCTTAACAACTGGCATGGAGACACAGTAAACTCTTTTCAATTCTCATCTTCTGGAGGCAGGGGTAAGCAGCCCATTCTCATATGGTGACACAGGTGGCTCTGGGAAATGCATGTTCCCAACACAGTGCCATGTGATCCTTGGCACAGGACCAGCAATGGTGGAAACAGCATATCTGCCATGAACGGAAAACCAGGATGTCCACATGGGCTTTTGTGGCTGAAATGCATTCCCCAGCTTTCTGAGGCCATGGGAAATGCTGATTCCTGGCTCTTTTTGTAGTCAGACCAGTCTTTCTGAGTAAGGAAGCCATCTCCCAGATCCCTGGTAATTGCTTTTGTGGTAAATACAGTTGGGGCTGAATAACACTAAAAAGGATAGGTTTTCTGCAATTAATTACTTTTGAAAGGAACTGGGATTCAGCCAAAAGCTAATGAAGTCAGATGGAAACAGGAGCTGGACCATTCCTGAAGCAATGAAAAAGCTTTACCAGCAGTTTAAGAGCTGAATCATTTTTTTTTTTTTCACAAAACCAGACAGACGTATTTTCTGCAGCCTTTTGCAGTCGCTTTTCACACTTGAGTTTTCCATTTCTTCTGCAAACAGTATCACTTAAATCCTGCACTAGTATTTTAAAAACAAAACTAATATAAGATGAAAGATTGCCATACAGTGGGAAAGCCTGAACCAGAACTTGAAAATATTAATAAAGTGAATGCCAAATAGTTTTTTTAGTCTGAAATAACTTGCTTAGTGTGGAAAATAGGATGGGGAGAAAGGCAAAATTGAGAGAAACCTGTGAAAGAGGGACTGACTAATATTTTTTTAAGTGCAGGCAGAAAAAAAGATGGAGGCACAGAGAAGCATGCAGGGCTGTAAGTTGTGCAGTCAGGACTGGTCTTAGGAAAAATAGATGAGAGGGACTAATGAGTTTGACACTACACCCATCTGCAAGAGCAGCAATGAGCCAAGGCTGTGAGAACTGCTTGATAATATGAAGCTACTGGGGAATGGGTGGCAGGGTGAAGGGTAGACAAAATCCCCACACTGACATACTGCCAGTGACCAGGATGATTGGTAGCCTGTATATTTAACATAAGACCATGTGAATTGTTGGCTTTTTTCCCCCAAGATTTTTATTCCTATTTTGTATTAACAACCAAAGTGTATGACTCATCCAGCACACGGGTATCTACTATCTGGCAGGCCAGGTTCTTGAGCTTTTGCTGCATAGAAATACACCCACCTTGTCTTTATAATCCAAATGAGTATATGCACCTTCTATTAGACTACTGGTTATGGTGGAATCCACTTTTAGAGGCATCAAGGAGGCTTTTCTCAGTTAATAAAAGAGGAGAGGTAGTGTAAGACTCTGGAAACTTAGACTCGGTGTCTCCAAACTCTGCCCTTGAGCTGCTATGCATTCAGCCCCTGTTGCATTTCCACATGCAAATTCCAAAGCATGTTATAGATGGGGTATCAGCTAAACCTGAGGGGGAAGGTGTGAAACAGAGAAGTACAGTATTGTACGGTATTGTCACATGTGGCAAGTTAAATTGCCTTATGCGAATCCTCTTGCCAGGCCAATTACAAGCTTGGAGTAAAATTATTAAGTATTAAGTAAAAGGAAAAATAATTTTCTTTCTGAGGCAATAGTAGACCCTTGGCTGAGAAGATATTACGGTCATCAAAGTACAAAACTCTGTAAACAGGAACCTTGGGGGATCGATAGAACACAACCAGAAAAGAAGAAAAGGACTAACGTTCTCTCAGAATATCAGAGGATAAAATAGCAGATGGTGCAACTGAGGCATCCCTCAGGAGAAATGTGCTAGAACCTTCTAAGTATTGCTTTGGTACTGTTCTGTATGCAAGTGATGGTGTCATGAGCTGGAATAACTTGGAGTATTGTGGCTTGCTCTGTGCCCCAGCATCTGTCTGAACAACTCACCAGATTAAAGGAAATATATCACCTGCTGGGCTTTGCCATTTCTGTCTCTGGCTTTTTTGGTTCTTATATGTTAGAAGTGTTTTTTTTCTGAAGCACATGCAGATGTTGCTAAAGTACTGTGGCCATTCACAGCACCAGATGTGTATATGTACAGCACAGTAACGTAAGTGGGAATGTGCTAATACTGGTATAGGTGCAGTCATTCTCATTCCACCTGCTGCCATTTCTAAACACATATTTTAATTGATAAAGATACAAGTGAAAGGAGAGCACGCAGAGGAAGTGCTGATCAGTGCTGATGGGTAAATGTGGTGCACAAATACACACATTTTGGCAGAACTTTAAATCTTCTCATTTCATCACTCTTTAAATCTCTCATTAAAGGGGTTTGCAGCATGTTTCTTTTCTGACTTAGTCATACAAGATGTTGAAAATGATGGAAGAGCTGATGAGAATAGGGAGGGTAAAGATGTTGGGAAAACAGTCATATGTGTCTGAATCAGAGACCAGTAACTTGTCTGTTGGCAAGTTATGTTTTTGTTCATTTGTTATTGCAAAGCCAGGAGTTAGTTCTTTTAAATTCCATTTTTATTTTATTTGGGTTTTGTGGTTTTTTTTACAAACAAGTCAAGAAACTGGGAGAACAAAGCAAGGTGGTGATAAAGAGAGAGCTGAAATGCAAAACGCCCTTTTCCCTACCGGTTTTGGACACTGCTCAGGTCTCTTCACCTGTGCCTTACCTCAGTTACATGTGAGATGCAATCAACAGTTTCCTTGTAGAAATGGCCTGAAATTTTATTGCTGTAAAACTTTATCTCAGGGCTTACATTTAATAAATGCATAGGGAATTATTCAATAACATTACCAACAGCATTGACAGTATTATCAAATCAGCATTCAACAGTTTTCAAAGAAGGAAAATAGTGAGTTGCTTTTGGCTCAGCCTTGTTTTCCCCCCATCCCCTGCCCTCTCTGGCCCAAGATTCTGGGACTAAATTCTCTGAGTAAAGCTGCTTTTCTTGTTACTTTAAAGACATCTTGAGAGCAAGCCTATTTTTCTGCTGACTTAAATTTGTACAACATGCTTATTATTTAAGCAAGAGGACCTTTTCCTACAGCTTAGTGTGTTCAGAAGGGAGAACTCTCTGTCAAATTCCCATTTCCTCCTGTCTATTTAAGGGAAGAGGAGTTGTTGCTGTAACCATTAATAACTGGTTAATGGCTTCCTTGGGGAAAGGAGTCATGATTTGACCTCTCTTTCAGTGCAGAGGTGCTGTGTGAAGCCTACCTTGGACTTGCAGGTTTTGCGGTGCTCCTGGCTCCAGCTGTAGGCTGTGGTGGGTGCTGATCAGACCCTGGCACCCCTCTGAGCAGCTGAGGCTTTTCATCCTCTGAGATCTTTCAGCAAAGTGCTCTGGTGGCCTCAAAATCCTGATGCTTCCTCCTTACAAAAGCAGTTCTTGTGTCCTAGTTTCTCTCCACTCTGCACTTGGCTCACAACAGCATCATGCAACACTATAGGCTGGGGAATGCACTGCTGGAAAGTGGCCCAGTGGGAAAGGACCTGGGGATGCTGGTCAACAGCTGGATGAACATGAGCCAGCAGTGTGTCCAGGTGGCCAAGAAGGCCAATGGTATCCTGACATGTATCAGCAATAGTGTGGCCAGCAGGACTAGGGAAAAGATTCTTCCCCTGTACTCAGCACTAGTGAGGCCACACCTTGAATCCTGTGTTCGGTTCTTGGCCCCTCACTATAAGAAAGACATTTTGGCACTGGAATGTGTCCAGAGAAGAACTTACATGTCATACCCACTGCTGACTTTCTCAGCCGACCTGTCCCAGCCATGGGTACCTGCACCAGCAGAGACAGGCGAGTGCAGGTACCTTCCACCCAAAACACACTTCCAACAGCTTCCTCTGAGCTGCTGGTATAAATTTTCTCACTGCCACATGGCCTTGGCCAGAGTAGTGTTGGCCAAATCACCTTTGCAGTCAAAAATTTGCATCCCCCAGGGACACAAAACAAGCAGCACGCTACCCAAAAGTCTTGCCTACCTCTTGTTCATCCCTAAGCTGATACAGTTAACAAGCTCCATGATGTGTAAAGAGAGTGATCAAACAAAAGCTTCTAAGTTATGGCATAAATATATTGGCAGATGTATGTGGTTCCTAAATCCTTCTGCCATAGCGAGAGAATAAAATTCCCAACACAAATGGCAACTCTGCAGCAAGATTCTGACATAATTACAGTAATTATATTGTCTCTGCACTCTTATAAATCAGTGACAGTACATATTTAATGAGCTCTTTCCTGTTCAGCAGGTTGCTCTCAGCTGCTTAGATTTGCGACTGCAATGCAGAGGTATCTTAAAATAACATTAACCCTTGGAAGTGAGGCCCCTTTCCGCAGGGATGCAGGTGAGTCTCTCAGAGCAGAGCCTGACACTGCACACCCTTTCCTGCAGCACTGGAACACATGGGCAGGCTTTGGAGCAAGCCCCGCACGCAGGTCTGACTTGCCTTGAATAAAATTTTACCAGTTCTACCTGTGTGAGCTGGATGTGGTAGATGTGAGCATTGTCAGAATGTAACCTGCTTGCAGCCTGCACGTTGCAAGTGGCTCAGCCCACAACGGTTTACATTGCACAGTCTGATGCTGTGTCCTGTAGGAAAGGCAAGGGTTTTCTTGTCTTTTCACAGCAAACAAATGTAGTTCATCGGCTGTGTCCATGCAGAGGCAGTGCTGAAGGCACAGCAGGACATGTAAGGTGGTGCCAGAATTCTTTTTACACAGAGCGTGCAGCTTCCCTGGTCTCCTTGCATTCCAGTCGATGGGCAGGTAACATGGTGTTGTGGTTTTAAGTAGCCAGAGTTTTTTATTAGCTGGGGGGGCTATGAGAGAGGCTTCTTTAAGAAGCTGCTGGAAGTTTCTACAGCTACTGTTAGCTCCGAGCTAGCCAAGGTCACTTAACAACGCCTCTGTGATAACATATTTAAGAAGGAGAAGAAAAAAAAGGCAAGGCAGAACATCATGGCCACTTAAGAGAGAGGAGAGTGAGAAGTTTGATTAACACCAAGGTCAGAGGAAAGGAGAAAGAGAAGATGCCTTAAATACTGGAATAGGGCCCCAGCAACCCATGGGGGATCATAGGAGCAAAGATTCGCATGCATACCCATGGAAAGATTGGAAGATTTTCACGCTGGAGCAGAGAAGTGATGGAGGAGAGAGGCTGTGATCCTGTGGGATGTTTGATGTCCATGTCTGGAGTAGGGGGGCCTGATGGAGTGCTGTGGGCCTTGGGAAGAAGAGACCCACGCTGGAGAGGACCGGTAGCCCGGGAAGACCCACGCTGAAGCAGCCAAGCAGCACCTGAATGACTGCACCTATGGTAAAGTGACTTACGTGACAGCAATACCTGAAAAGCTGTTGTCGGTATAATCCACAAATTCCGTGGAAAAAGACCCCACAAGGAAAGCTGGGGTGGGACTCTCTCTCCCTCTCAATTTGAGCAGCAGCAAAGACAATGTTTGAGTGTAACCCCCCCACTCCTGCCTTCCCAAGCTGCTGATGGAAGGAGAAAGATCTTAATAGGGAGGGGTGGGGGGAGAAAGGTGTCTGTAACATCTATCAAACTTCTCACTCTTAAACTCTTAAGC